>KZ505910.1:51844-81153 GCA_002844005.1 Limosa lapponica baueri | reverse complement strand
GTCCAGCCTTCCTGGACTCCTTTTCTCTTCAGGACTGCCTTCCAAGGGACTCTGTCAAGCAGACTCTTGAAAAGACCAAAGTGTACCCTCCGGAAGTCAAGGGTGGCAGTCCTGCTGGCTCCCCTCCTTGCTTCCCTGAGAACTCTATCATTTCATGGTTGCTATGCCCAAGACAGCCTCCAACCGCCATATCCCCCACAAGCCCTTCTCTATTTACAAGCAGCAGATCCAGCAGGGCTCCTTCCCTAGTCATCTCCCCCATCAGCTGTGTCAGGAAGTTATCCCTGACACTCCAGGAACCTCCTAGACTGTTCCCTCTCGGATGTATTGTGTTCCCAGCCGATATCTGGTAGATTGAAGTCTCTCACCAGGACAAGGACAAGCAATCAAACATAAGGACTGTGGAGCTGGTCTTGTTAGTTGGTAGAGATGAACTTCCATCATATTTCAAGAGCAATTTTCAAGTTCTAGTGTAAATTTTAACTTTGAAAATGTAAAATTTTACTTTTTACAGCTTATGTAAAAGACTGCTGTAAAAATAATAATCCTAAACGTACCGACCACCAGGGAAGAAAATAGAATGTTCCGGAGCTGTGAGACTGGTAGAGGAAGATTGCTATTGTTAGCTAAATCATGTTTTCTTGGGAAAACAAAGGGACTAGAGGTAGTATTCAGAAAAGGGGAAAAAAAAACCTAGCAGGATCAGTTTTTAGCTTTGGTTATATTTCTAGTTTGAATCTAAGCAAAGTACTTCATCATTCTCTGTCTTAGTTCCCCACCTATAAAGTAGGGATAATGGTGCTTTCTTCTTTTTGTCTTGGCTTTTCTTGTCAGTTTAGATGTTGAGAGTTTTGAAAAGAGTTTCAGGCTCAGTTCTGTAAAATCAATAGGAGTTAAGTGCATAAATACTTTGATAGAGAAGTAAGTGTCTAAGCTGTTGTCAAGAATCTGGGGTTTCATGATTTTTCTTTTTTAAAAATTACTAAAGTCTTTCAGACTGAGGGACACATTTCTACAGGTGAGAGAAGTTGTTTCTTTCATCATCACATGTTGACTGCTAGTCAAAGGAAGGACCAGAAGGGGTCATTAGGAGAAGGTTTATTTAAGAGAGAAATTTAGGAAAAACATATTAGAAACCCTTACATGGTCTTTTCAGGTGAAATCTGAAATAACTTGTAGATGCTTCCAGTTTATGCAACACAGAAAGATGAATGCTTGATCCCAAGAAATCACCTGGATGTCTAGGTCCCCTTACATAAGCAACAGCAGTAACTAAACAACCTTAAAAAGGACCCCACAAAACTTATGTGCTAAAATTAGCCATCTGGAATCAGTCACAAGAAATTCAGACGAGACACATGCCTGAACTCCTTACCTTCTCTGGAGCCTATTGATCTCCATGAAGGTCGTATTGTGTGCCTGAGGGATTCAGAATCTGGAGAGTTCCAATTAGGGTCCTTTCAGAGAGGGAAAGCAGAGCTCTGGGCACTCTGCCCATCCACAGCTTTAAATTTGCAGTGTAATCCCAACCATCACTGTCATTCAGAAACACATCATGACAGCGATGCCCAAGTCTTGGTTAGGGACATATGTCAGTGCTGGCATTTGAGAACTTGGTGTGGGAAGTCAGACTCATGTAATGTCCTCAGTATAGTTGAATGTATGGCCAGTAGGATTCTGGGTGATCTAACAAACTGTTACATTCTACATTCTGCTCTTTATTTGTACTTGGTTTCATACAACTGTAGTTCAGCCTTTCAAATGGTGATGAACTGTGGCGTTTTGAGACTCCTTAAACTGCCTTTCCACAGGCCTGAAAGATGGACATTGTTTGTCATCGTAACTAGTGGGAATGTGAATCTTGTTCAGTACAGATTGATAAAGTACTTTTGGCTTTAGATTTCTGTAGCAGCACAAGCAAAGCTTGTGATCGCTATAATGTTATTGCCAGTGGGTGCTATACAGTTTTTCCCCTTCATGCAAGCCTGAAAACATTGCAGATAGATAGAAATTTTTTCCATCTGTGCAGAACTGAGTAAAGACTTCTCTGTCAATCTGAAGACATTTGTCCTTCAGCGTAGCCAAAAAAGAGAGAGAAAAGAATGTAAGAACTAGAACTCAATTAGGACAAGGACATTTTTCTCTCAACCCTGCTCCGCTGCACCTGATTTCAGCGTTGGTATTTAATGTTAAGCTTCATCTAATAGCATTGTAAGCACAGTCTTCAAATCCACCATTTCATAATATTATTATTTACAGAGTAGGGTTATTTTACAGGAATATCTTACACTTCCTGCATTCTCAAACCCAGTAATCATTTCCATTTCCATTAAGGTGTACTGTTTTCTGGGGTGCAATTGTGCAGCTGTTGATCCTATATAACAGCTGCATTAAAATAGAGAAATTCAGCTCTAATGTCAGAATATGATAACTTCATTGGAATTAAAAAAAAACCTTCAAAAAGGAGGCATGTGATCTTTTAATATCAGTTGCTCAACCCTTGGTTTTGCATGACATTCTGGCAAATCAATGTCCACTGTGTCCTTTATAAATGAATGCATTCAGTACCAAAAGTGAGGCATCCTCTCGCAGCAACTTCAGTAATGCTAGTTACCCTTTTATGAAACCATTTTCACAGCCACAGATAGGGGAGATGCACTTTTGATATAGTTATGACAAAGTGGGCATTATTTTTTCTATCAAAGAAAGTGTTTTTAGAAAACAAGACATCTCTCCAGAATCCTTATATACGATATTGGAACCACAAAAAACAAATACCAGGCAACTATGGAAACATAGGCACTGGAACAAATGGAATATAGTTAATATGCCTGGAGCCTCCTGGCTACTTCTCTGCTGTTTGTATTCCTTAAGAATGAAGCTTTTCTAAGAGGTTTTTAAGCATGATCTCCAAATAAACAGAGGTTCTGGTAATTCTTGAATAGAAAATATTTTGAAAGCATTGAATCCTAAATGTAAAATAGGACATACAGCAACTGTTTATAATTTAAGTATATAACTTGAATTGAAACACTGTTCTGGCAAGCATATATTAGATCACAAAGTCCAGTTCTCAGCTGTCACAAAGTACTATGTCATATCTATTTCATAATAGATCAGACTACCTGGGAAAACTAAATGGGATTTTTGTGTTTGGTAGACTATTCCAGAAACTCACTGCTGTGATGGTAAATTTTTTCTCTAATTTTGGAGCTAATTATGGCCATCTGTTCTTGTTCCAACATCTGCTAGACATTTACACATTCTTAATTTCCCTCTTTTGATGCTAATCTCCTGCTATGCTGATAGAATACAGCCATCCTTGCATGGAATAAAAAGCCAATTCCTTAAATCTCCATCATGAGACAGACTCTGTGTCCCCTGCTCATCTGTGTAGCTGTGTTCTAAGTCAGTTCTAGAGAGGTTAACCCAGACTATTTGCCCCCCAGGTAAGGTGACCAGAATTGTACATAGAGTTCAGTCTGTGGCACTAGTAGGTCCGTATTCCTCCCCTGTATTTCTCCTGTTCTTATTCAGCCACAGTACAGAAGGGGTTCACAATCATCTCATTTTTAAAACACAAATGTGCACAAGAAAAAATACTTGGTTTTAAATTTATTAATCTCATCCTATTTCTATTAATTTGGTTCTTTAGGTCTTCAGTTTCCAAAATTACCCCATTTTCCTTGTGGAGTGCTCTAATACAGCTCTTTCTTGATGATGCCTCTCTCTTTTGTCATATTGAAAAATTTCATTCTTTTACTCACTGTAATCAGTTTTGCTTATCTGTCAATGCTGCACACAGAAAAGATACATCTGTAAAAATAAAATAAAAAAAAATCATGGTACCAGTTCCCCATAAGGAAGCACAGTATGAGTCTCAGTTTGAAAGGGTTGTATTTTGCAAATGTTCCAACTACTTTTAGAAATAATAAAATATTGTAAGTGGTATCATAGGTACATGAAATAGTTACTGTTTACAGTTCATTATTTCACCTTCACTTGAGAAAAATGTGCCTTGCTCTTGCATGGGCTCAGTGGTCTGTGCTGTATATTATGTAACA
Source organism: Limosa lapponica baueri (assembly GCA_002844005.1). Taxonomy (NCBI): domain Eukaryota; kingdom Metazoa; phylum Chordata; class Aves; order Charadriiformes; family Scolopacidae; genus Limosa; species Limosa lapponica. The sequence goes on along the minus strand of KZ505910.1, from coordinate 77,089 downwards.
CAGCTCATTTCTGAAGTTAAACACTAGCGTTTGTAACTGCTGTTTGTTTACAGTCATAAAATTTGCATGTGCTTACACAAAACTGGGATTTGTATTTAAATGGTTTGCTCTCCCTGACTGTATATGCACAGATTGCTGTGAGTGAGTTTAAAACTAACCCAGATATGATTTTGCAGTCTGTAGCTCGGTTACACGCGTGAAACGTGCCTGGATGTTCAGAAGTGGTATATGGAAATGTAGCAAACTGTTGTTCTTCTCCACATTGTCCAAAGCAAACATGGTTTAGACTCAGTTAAATTAACTGACACTTTGCTCGCCTTTGCGCTTGAAAAACATTTATATGCTGACAGATTATAGTTTCTTGATACAGAAAATGAATTGCATAATGAAAATTGAGTCATCACACAAAGAATTTTTCCTCAGCAAAGAGACAGCTTGTTTCCACACTGTGCTACACTGAATGGGTTTCAAGCATACAGATACCTGTCAGATGTGCTTCGTAGGAGTGGGAAGGTGAGGTAAGGAGTTTCCTATTTAGAGAGTAGATTGTTCTTCTTTAGTTTCAAAGAGTGACATTGACTACTGAGAATCAGATAACCGACTGGAGTCTCCACCTCCAACAGGAAGCATATTGGTGGGAGAAGCAGGAGGTTTGCTTTGAGCTATTTTGTCTTTTCTTTAGGCTAAGCAAACAGATTTAGCAACAACGGGGACTCCTGATCACCTGAGTTCTGAGGACATCTAGTGGTGTCAGCCCACTGCAGGGGCTGGGTCTTCACAGCTGGTGGCTTCCCACTTGCACCTCTGTATTTCAGCCTCTGACCTTTACAGTCTGAAGAAAGAGGAATAATTGCATCCCATCTTGCATTTTCACCTGATAAATTAACTGCAAAGTTAGGCTACTTTTTCCCTGGGTTTTTTTGTTTGTTTGTATTTTTCCTCTGATCCTGGCATTTCCACTATACTGCAAAATCAAATACAGTAAAAACAATGAGTTGAATTTTTCAGCTCAGGTGGTCCTGAATTCAACGTTGCCAGTCCCAAATATTCAGAAGTCATGAGATTAGCTCAAAAATCATAAATTTCTAAATAAATTTTGGATATTTTCTATTTCTCTTCCGCTTTCAGGACTTTCAGAGTTCAAATATGTTGAGGTCTTCTTTATATCAGCAGGAACAAAAGTGTATTTTTTGTTGCTAAAAGGCTGATTTCTCAGGTAAATTAATGAGTCTAAAAGAGCTTTAAGAAAAGCACCCAGTATCCCAAGATGCCAAATAAATAAACAAAATTTGTTAATGTTATGGAATTGTAATCCTAGCACTGCTAACCATTTGAAGACTTTTAGGAAGATGCACTAACTACTCTTTCAGGTTTTCTACTTCTGAAGTGGAATTGTAGGAGTTGCTCCACCTTTTTGAGAATAAGAAGAATGAATTAGCTGCAATTCAAAAAGGACTTTGATCAAGCCAACATATTACATGTTAAGCATTGTTATTGACTATTGCATCATGGCCTATTTTTCAGTGAGGCCTGGATCTGATATTTCCTCCTGAGGAAAAGCAGACATCATGAAGCAGAAATTGACATCATCAGTTCCAATTATTTTGCTACTTGCTCTGACTGCAGTGGGTCTGACTGGTAAGTACACCACTTCCCAAAACACTTGTTTTTCCTTAAAACGCTTTCTTTAGAAAAGTCTGAGGCTTTAATGGATCTATCCTGACCACCACTGGACCCTGTACATATTTAAATTACTTTCTTCTGAAGTTTTTTGTGGAGATTTTGAAAATGGCTTGAGTCCTCTGTTCTTTTTGTAGTATCAATTTAATGATTATGTGGTGGCAATGATGAAAGACACTCGTTCCATCCCTTTACTCACTCCATGCTTGTCACCTTTTTGGGAACTAACATCATATGAATAGTAACACTCTTAGAGATAATGATATGGATCTTTAGTGAAATAAAGGTAAGCTTAGGTTGAAAAGCCACATGCTTTTCATGTCAAAATGTATGTAAATTTATTGTCTATGTTCTTGGTAGAAGTTAATGACAAGTGGTCTTACCACAAAATACTCTTAAATGCATTGGGATTATAAGGGAATATTCAAATAATTAATTAATACATTCAGGTTGCCAATACAAAAAATGCTCCATCCAGCCCATTGATTCCTTCTTTTTTTTACTTTTCTTACCCATAATTTATCCCAAATATGTCGAAATAGTGGAATTTTGGTTCTGTTGCAAAGTTGAAGGTGAAATTTAATTTTAAGATGACGTGAAGATAAAAATTTTGGATCTTTTAGGAAGAAACAAAAAGTTATACTTCCAAGCCTTTTAATTTAATCTGGGGATAACTTTACACTTTTTAAGTTTGGGTAAAAATGAAATCTTGCTTTGAAAAAGAGAAGTAAAATAATCTTAGGAGCTATTTTAGAAGTTTAATGTAAAACATATTTACTTTTCTGAATGTTTTGACCCCTTTTCCAGGCATTTTTGAAATTCAGTCCGTAGTTTCAAATAATTTTATTGTCCTCAAAAAAGCATTCCTTGCTGATTTTATCATTCAACAACAACAACAAAAAATATTGTCCAACTCTAATATAACTAGCTGGATTTCTGCACTTCCCTAGGTCAATCATACCCTGGAAAACCTAAGATAATAAGATGTCGTTCTCTAGAAAAGGAAACCTTTTCTTGTTGGTGGAAGCCTGGCTCAGATGGAGGACTTCCTACCAATTACACCCTGTTCTACAGCAAGGACAGGTAACAAGCAGTGCATACATATTTTGTAAGTGATCATGTGATGCTTATGACAGAATGAGGGAATTATAACATTAATTTAAAAGGTGGTTTTATGAATCCATGTTAAACCTCAGGTACTCAACAAGGCCTATGTGAGGTGAATGGCTTTCCCTTGTTGGAAGGAAACATGACCACCACCAGTCCCAAACCTTAAGCCTGGCCCTACTGAAACTCATTTGACCTAAAATTGATCTGGTCTAAAGACGTGCTGGGAAAGGTGTAGCTGTCCATCTTTCCAGGAGGCACACAGCTTTTAGCTGAATGGCATGCTTCTCTGAGGAGGGGAGCATCAGGGCACCACAGGGTACCCCCTCCGTCCAGAGTCCATCCCACCACCCCACCCAGGGAGCAGAGCAGGCCAGGGGCAACCCAGCCTTGGTCATCAGGCACCTCCTTGGGGATGGGGACAGGCTGAGGCAGAGCTGGGGCTGGCTCAGCAGGGCCCATGCCTGGCAAGGGCAGGGGAGCTGAAGACCAGCCCTGCTGCTGTGGGCTGAAATGGGGACTTGGGCCCCATGTGGTGCCTGGGAAGGAGCCAGGGAAGCTGGGCAGGGGCAGTGAGGGCTGGTGGTGCCCTCAAGGGACCTGCTGAGGAGCTTCTCCATTACTCTGCACAGAAAACCCCCACCTGGAGAAAATCTATAGAGAGTCTTTGCTTCCCCTTTTGGATTTGTTGCAAACCTCATGGTTCCCAAAATGGAGTAAAATCAGATGTAGGTATTGCTCTCAAAAGTTACTGTTTTGGTACAGTCTGTGTCTCCCCCATCCTGTTAAAAAATAAAATATGTATATGTTTAGTAACTTTGCTTAACTTGTGCTTCTTCATGTAACTGCCCTTCCTTCCTGGAAAGAAGAGGTCGCAGAACAGGGCCAAGTAAGCAGGGAGGCTCAGAGGTTACATTTCTTTGAGTAAATCCAGTGAGGTTCAGAATAGACAAGGTAAAGCCTCAGATTTCCCTGCTTCAATTAAATAAACAACAAAACATTTGGTATTAATCGATCAGGAAAGATGCAGCCTTTAATGAAGTTACCACACTCAACAATGATCTGAGAACTTTTATTTTATGAAAGTCCAGATGTTTCAACCCTGATCACAACAGAAATTTTAATGGCCTGTTTAAGTCATGCCTATCACAGCTCTGAACAGGCCTGCTTATGGATGGGTATGAGTTCTTCTCCATTTCATTAAATCTGCTGAACATCAGGCACTGCCACGCACTCCAGATCTGGGCCACCATTGCCTTTCTTTGCTCATTGTCTCTCAGGTACAGTCCCCTTGCTCACTTCTTTTCTTTGTGAACGGGGACAAAACTGCCTGGAAACTAGAAGATCTTGTTATTAGTGGTGCATAGGACATAACAGTGGGACTGAAGTGCATCCTTGAACCAGCTCAGCTGGTGCTTTGGGTTTGTGCAGTTCTTCACACCTGGAACAGGCTCTGAGTACATCACCCAATTCAGCTCTAATTGAGTACAAAACAATCCCTCTCCTAAAAAAGCTGAGGACTCATAAAAGGTAATAGGTAAGAGATTATGAAATGTTGAGACACTTGTGATGATGATCATGTTAAAAAAGCAGATAAATTACATCTTGCTGAAAACAAAACCTTCTCTCACATAGGGGCCATCAGGTTACTTTCCAGAGGAAATATGTAAAGAAGATACTAAGCAACTTCTCTTCTTTAGTCAGACTGAATAAGTTTAATTTGCCTTTTAACTTGCTTTTAAGCATTTTTTAAAATTACCTTATGCTATCTCTGGAAATTTCTCTTTCCATTCTTTTGTTGATATATTCGTATGTATGAAAAAGGAGATAAAAGTGTTCATCCTGAACAACCACAGTAAAAATAGCAATGAAGCATTTATGGTAATAGCATTTAACACTCACCAAAATGTTTCCCAAAGGTGGGATTATATTTAGGTTTAAAGTTAAGCACTTCGAATTTCTTTGCTGAACCTAGTCATTACTAGAATATTATCTGCTTTGCTTCATTTCCTAAACTTCTAACTTTTTTAATCATTTTATTTCAGTGAAGAAAAAATCTATGAATGTCCAGACTACCGAACGTCGGGTCCCAATTCCTGCTACTTTGATAAAAACCACACTAATCCCTGGACAACATATAATATCACCGTAGTGGCAACAAATGAGATTGGAAGTAACAGCTCAGATCCTCAGTATGTGGATGTGACCTCCATAGGTAAAAAGGGATGAATGAAATGGAAAACAAACTAGTTGGAGGTGTATGTGGTATTTTAATCCCAGGACAAGTAGTGGTGAAAAATCTATTTCCTCGTTATGTGAAACTTGCTATGGAGGAGTGTTTATCTACAGATGATCTAAAATATGCATCTTTAATTTATGTGAAAACCACATGTCATATTGTCATTTTAACTGTGGCTGAAAAATTGGCTCCAGTTTCTAGTTATCTCCAGTATTTCAATTAGACTCAGTGACAGTGTTGTAGGTTCCTAGCACTGCAGATTATAAAACTTTCAAATTAGGTTAAACTACCTAAAATTTCCAATATAAACATCTTTCTGGCTGCTGAGATTGCAATCTTGGGATAGTAAAAATAACTGCCTAAGCACTCTACTGGCTCTTTGTAGTGTTTCATATTCCTAACTCCATTCTGCTTTCTGCATACACATAATCTACACATTGTAATGATGAATGTACTTAATCTTTCCATCTATGAAATATCTGATATTTTAATTTCACAAGTGGCCTAATGGAATTATGATTTGTATTTCCTTAGCCTGACAGAGTAATGTCTAAGATTTGCTGATACTGTGGTAAATCAGAAGCCAGTTAAACATTATTAGGAAAAAAGGAAAAAAAGGGCTATTACACTATTACGTTACAAAAGTCCTGAATGATCTGAAATTAATGTAATGAAATACAAAACCATTAAATTATTAATGGCAAACTTTTCATTTATACAGTTCAGCCAGATGCGCCTGTGAACCTTTCCCTGGAAACAAAAACATCTGCTAACACAATGTACCTTTGGGCAAAATGGTCTCCACCTCCATTAGATAATGTCAGCTCTAATTCACATGTATATCACTATGAACTACGACTAAAACCTGAGGAAAAGGAAGAGTGGGAGGTAATGGCAAAATATCTTTATTGTATAAATGCTCTTTTCAGTGAGTTCTCTTCTCTGAATTTAACTGGTATTATAAAAGTCTTGGTTTCTGTAAGGACAAAAATATTAATATAAACAAATCTGATTAAAGAAAGAAAAACACTGTAGTGTTGTGTAGAGACAGTGAAATTCAAGGTATTTGTACAATCATCCTGATGTCATATACTAAAAAAACCCTACTTCATGCACTGATACAATATTTAATTGGAATTTTTGTGATGTGTCTGTTCACAAGTGTCACAGTAAGAGACTGCTCAGTTCATATAGCTTAAAACAAATCAGGATCAAAGCAGTTTATTGATTGATTAAGAAGTAATTAACAAGCAATCAGTTAACTATGCAGTCAAGGTCAGTTATATATATATTATATATATATCAGCAATATAACAGATAAATCACAATACTGGGCACTTAAAAATGTTAATAGACACCTACAAATTTATAAATACACTTCCATAACAAGTCCCACAATGCTGCTATATAGAGAAATTCCCCTCTCCCAGGAAGGGTGGGTTACAAGCACCCCCCACCCTCCTGGGAGTACAAACTCCTCTATTTACACCTGCTTCTGCAGGGGACATGGATGCTTTAACTTAACGTGAACCCACATCCCCTCTTACAGTCTTATTATTTTTACCCTTCTTCAGCTAACTGCTGAAGTTTTCAGTCTCCCCCCACTATTACAAATTTTCATGCTTCTTTAATACTGCTTTTCAAGGTGACCCTTTGTTGTTTTGGAAGTCTCTCAGTTATTCTCTAATTACTATTTAATTGGGCTGAGAGTCGTCGTCATCATCATCCTCTTCAACATGATCAACTGGGGGCAACCTCCCTCTCAGAAAGGTTGGGATGTCCTTCTCACACACACTATTTCCATTGATGTTCCCAGCTGTGGCCATTTTGCTAGGAGTGGGCCACAGTACTCCCACAGCTGAGAAAAAAGGGTAAAATGTCATTCCTGAAGTTACAGTCAGATGGCCTCAATGCTACCTAAACTGATGATGCCTTAATGATGGAGAAAGCTATGTGTCTTGAAAGACTTTTGAAGAGAGATTCGAAAGGCCTGAGGAAAGCATTTAATAATAAGCACTAAAACTAGCCACTAAGAAGCATTACATAAGAGGGTTTATCTGCGAGTTGGGCTGACTATAGTGTTCCTTACGTTGTGGATGTGATGGAGTACTAACTTATAGAAAGTCTACAATTAAATATGTTCTTGAGTATAAGAATGGCAGCATCACTGAAGCGAGTTTTTCTGTTAAGTCACTACCTTTGCTTCTTTGAAATTCACATCTTACAAAATATCCCACTGAAACGCTTTCCCAGAAGTCAGTGACACAAGCCTATCCCTTTATGGTTTATTTGTTAAAATGGTCCAATTATTTATTAATTTTCCAGTTTATTTTCTTTTCCAGACAGTATCTGTTGGAGTGCAGACACAGTACAAAGTGATTAGGTTACAAGCTGGGGTGAAGTATGTTGTTCAGGTCCGTTGCATGTTAGACCTTGGAGAATGGAGTGAGTGGAGTTCCGAAAGATGCATTCAGATCCCCAACGGTGAGTGGATGATTGCTGTTCTGCTAATTGCTTTTAATTTCTAGCTGGTTCAGTGTTGTGAAAGGTTTCTAAAAGGCAGCTCTGAAAACCTGGTTCCTTGTGCACATAGTACGTAGTGCTGAAGGAGCAACACTGTGCATCTTGCCATACTTCATGTGTAATTGCATATTTAGTCTTGTTGATTGACTCAGGATCCTTTGCTGAAACTGGCCATGACAAAAAAAAAACAAAACACTTGCAGCTACTATCACATGGAAGTAATTATCTGTGTTTTGTTGGGTTTGAGTGGACAAATTAAATATACATGACATCATATCTTGTTGTCAGACACTTTAGCCAGGTTGTCTCAAACCTTCTTCTCTCACTGACTGTATTATTCATTATTTGACATGGAGATTGCTGAAGTACTGTTAATATTTTTTAAATGTCCCATTTTCAGATCTGCCTTAGGCAATTAGAAATTTGGAAAATCAATGTCCCTACTCTAAATAGTAGAAAATATGTATTATTGATGTAATAGGACCATATTTTGCCAAAAATATATAACTGCAAAAGTTTCAATCACATCAGGGTTTTGATTAGCATCAGCCTATTCAAAATTTAAACATTTTCCTCTGCCCTACTCTAAGTGCTTTGCTTGAGTCTATAAAAACATCATCAGGAATCCAAATAATTATAAATTGCTTGGCAGCAATCATGAAAGTAGCCTGACTACTGAGCATAACGTTACTTTACAAAGAAATATGAGAGCTGCTTCTTTGTATCTTTGGAATCAGCTCAGCATAGGTACTTCAGAAGGGAATTACTGGCAAGAACATAAACAATGGACAAACACATTCTTTTTTTCCTGTAAAAGCCAAAAGAAATGACAGCATATTTTTTAAACATTCAGAAACATCTTAAAAACACATTTTTGGAAGGAAAATTGGTTTATGTAGAAAATAGTTTGGATAGCAGAGTGTATTTTAAATCATTTTATAGAACCTGCTATGACAGTGTTTGAGTACCCCTTACCAAATCTGGGGACAGAGAACATCTACAGCCAGGAAACTAAAATATATTTCCTCAGCATAGCTGCAGTGGGAAAGGATTTTGAATCCACGTCAAAGTAGCAGGCTGCTGCTCTAACCACTGAACCGTCCTTCTTTTCCTATGCTAATACAAAACAAAACTTTTTCTTTCCTTGTAGAAAAAGAAATATTTTCCTGTTCTCTGCTGCATATTGTTTTATGAATTCAGGGTTGACCTAAAGCACTAAACTTACTAATTAGTTAATTTCTTTATCTCTTACAGGAGAGTCACCTCCTGAAAAGCCTACCATAATAAAATGCCGTTCTCCAGAAAAGGAAACATTTACTTGTTGGTGGAAACCTGGTTCAGATGGAGGATATCCTACTAACTACACTTTGCTTTACAGCAAAGAAGGGTAATAAGTTGTGTATAATTATTCAGTGTTTTATTGGAAGGACCTGGAAAATCAATCCTGATTGGTTTTGCATTTAGGAGATGTCATTTTCCATAGAACATGTTTTTGTCCAAGTGACATATTCTGGAATAGCATGATCAGCAGCATATTTAAGGTTGAAACAGGATCTCTTTATAACGTCAAGTTTTTAAAATGTTTGTGAATTCTTCTGCCTTGAAAGATAGACTGCCTTGTAAGTTGCCATGGCGCAGCAACTGCATAATGGTATGCAGTACAAATGCACAGTTCTGTAGCTCTTTGGCCATGCAGCCCCAGAAATAAAGCTTTCCAAAATGACCAGGTATTAAAATGTTTGTCTTCTGATAATGCTTATTTTGCACAGCTATTCATAGGCCATGAATACCTCCTGGCTTCTGCAGTAATCTTGGTCTTGGAACTTAGACCGTGCTGAACTTTCATTTTAATGGCATATTCAATATTTTTTTTGGGTGCTGTGAACTATTTTTCATTCACTCAGCACTGCTCAATCTTGTACTGATCTAACTGGAAGCTAAACTCTGGACTTGTCAGCATCAGACAGGTCTTAGTGGAAAAAGACAGATACTGGTCCAGCCAGCCAGGGCGGAGTGTGATGTAGACATCCACAACTTTAACTTTCGTTATTGTGCATCTCAGAGGAGCTGGGAAACAAGTACTACGTGCTCAACTTTCTGTCCTGTCCCTGCCCGCTTTGGGAAGCTTGGGAATGGATTTGGAGGACAGGTATAAAGTAGGGTTTTTCGAGGAGCAGGTGATGAAAGACCAAAATAGATTCTGAAAGTATATTAATGTAATATACAGAACTCATGTAAGTGTGAAATGAACATTGGAAATACTCAGTTTTTAACAGATGGATTAGAAGGCTTTAGCAATCACTTCTGCTGGTTCTCTGGAGCTTGTAAAGGCTATGTAGTGGACAATGGCATTCAGAAAAGTAAGAACTGCACTCTGCTAGCGCACTGCTGTATCTCCAACAGTCTAAGTTCTTCAGGCTTTCTAGACTTTATTTTGGGGGGAAAAGGTTTACTACAGTATCTGGAATTTTCTAGTGACTTATTAGTCTGAAAGCAGTTTTCTGATTTTCTTCACATTGCCAGGCATGAAAAACCTGATCTAGCCCAAAATACTGCTGAACTAATAGTAACCAAAGTCAGGTGGTTTAGTCTGTGTAGTCTAATCACTGTGATTTGTCCATTTCAGAGAAGAACAAGTTTATGAATGTCCAGATTACAGAACTGCAGGCCCCAATTCATGCTACTTTGATAAAAAGCATACCTCTTTCTGGACCATATACAATATTACTGTGAGGGCAACTAATGAAATGGGAAGTAACATCTCTGATCCTCATTATGTGGATGTGACTTACATAGGTAAGAGATAAGTACTTTCTGTGGGACCAAATAATTCAAAATTATGGATTTCAACACAGAAATTTTAATTGCAGCTCTTCTCATCTGTAGTATTATATCCAAGTTCAAAATTTGTGAGAACAAATTAGATCTTATCTGGTGTAATAATAAATCAATATTCATCCCTTTACCATTTTATTTTCAGAGGAAGCCTAAAAATGCTAAAAGCTTTAAAACTGCGTTCAGATAACCATTTATTGGTTTTCCATATTTCTTTCAGTCAAACCCTAAGAAACATCATCCAGCTAAAATCTTTTTCCACTCTACCAGCAGCTGAAATAAAATTGATCTTTTAACTAATAATACTTAAATTTGATTATCTAAAAGTAGTTTCCAGACCCTAGAAAAGCTGAATTAGTGCTTTTTATAGCAGTGTACCGATAATCTCTTTTCTCAGACTTTTTTCCACAGAGTGACTGTGGACAAGTATTTAGGTTTTTTTCTAAGGGAACAGAACATTATCAACAATAACCATTTTGTTACCAAGGATCTGGCTGTCTGGGAACTGGAAAAGGGCTGCTGGATAAAAGGCTTTACATTTTACCTCCATGCCCTGACTACTTACGTGATGAAGCTTTGCATAAGACAGCAGTAAAATACATACACGACATGCAGAAGCTCTACCTCTGAACTGAGGAAGCTGCAAGCCTGACTGTAGCAGAAACCTGTGTTCCATTTTGATTTATTTTTGAGATATAGACAGGGCTTTAATATTACTGGTTTGTTTTATTTCTAAATATCCTTACATATACATGTAGGGATTATGCTGCTGTGTTTTCTGAATGTAAAAGATGAGGGGGGGGAGAGGCAAATCTCATCAGCTGTATCTGTGTTTTCAGCATTCCTAAATATATATGGCAACTTTGACAAGATTATGGTAAAACACAACTTTCATAACACTGCACTAAAGATCTTAACTTTTCTTGTGGGGAAAAGCAACAATAAATGGTAATGTCAGAAAAAATTATTTCTGGTAATAAATGATTAAGGCAAATCTCAACATCATCTCAACATACTTACTGTTCTTCATTTTTTTCTTCAAATTTATAAATCCATGCTTAGTTTATCAGGAAACTCTTGATCCCTGTATTCCAGCACGAGTTCTAAATTACTAGACACAATGGAGGTGGCAACTCACCACTCACACCATTTTGTATTTCTTCCTAAAATGCAAGGAAAAAATCATTCAGACTCTTATTGTCACTTCTTTTATTTTAACAGTGCAGCCAGATCCTCCTGTGAATGTAACACTGGAATTAAAAAAGCCAATAAATAGAAAACCATATCTGGTCTTGACATGGTGTCCACCCCCACTGGCTGATGTCAGATCTGGTTGGCTTACCCTTGAATACGAGTTGCGACTAAAGCCTGAAGAAGGAGAGGAATGGGAGGTAAGGATGCTCCGAGTTTTTGATAGGTGATGTTTTCTGATCAATTAGATTTTGTCAGCCAGGTCCCATGCCTGAATGTAATGAAGCAGGCACACTGAATAGTTCATCATTTTTCAAAAGTGCTTGTGTGATCTACAATTTCCTACTGAGAATACTGGTATCTCAGATGCTGTTGTGTGATAGCAGGTGATAAAGCACTTATTTGTGATTGTGGCCATTATATATTAATCATGTTGGCATTACAGTTTAAATTGTTCGTTCTCATTTAGTCAGGTTTCTTTTGTGATAATTTGTTCTTAACCACAAACACTTCTTAGGTAGCAGAAAGCTCAGTGACATTATGTAAAATCATTTAAATTTGTACAAATAGCCATTAGGTAATAGTTTTCATAGCCACATAATAATAATTGTGAATAGCCAGGACCTGGCACTCAAACAACTGGGTGGCAAACTAAAGACTAAGCTGTTGAAATTTGGCTGCATCCCTTTCCTGTCTGCTGCAATATTTCCCAGTTGTCTCTGTACCTCCTCCCCCATTCTCCCTGCTACTGCACTTCCCAGCGTCCTGGCCGTTGCAAGATCCACTTTTTACCACCCTGTGCACTTCCGCCAACTCCTTCTTTTCTCTCTGCATTTTCTTCCCCCATCTCTGTTTCTTGCCTCCTTCTCCTCCACTCACCATTTCAGTTCCCACAGTTCCTCCCTGTTTGACATATGCTCACGATGTGTTTCTGTAGTAATTTAATTTGCACAGTATATTGAAGCCATATCTCATTCCCACTGAATTATGTCACAAAGCTGAACTATACAGATAAAACAAATGTACTGTTATTCCATGCTTGCATAACAATTACTAGGAAGCTATCCAAATTCGATCTATATTCCCAATTTGTTTATCAAGCCTCAAACCTAGCTGTGATCTTCATAGAAATCATAGAAAATTGCCTCAATTTTATATGCAATTTTATGATTTTTATTTAATTTCCAGACTATTTTTGTTGGACAGCAAACACAATATAAAATGTTTAGTTTAAATCCTGGAAAGAAGTACATTGTACAGATTCACTGCAAACCAGACCACCATGGATCATGGAGTGAATGGAGCTCTGAAAATTATATTCAGATCCCTACTGGTGAGTGGCCAGGCATCCCTTCAGTAATCATTATTCATGCAGTACTTGCGTTAGCTGTTTGTGTCACCCATGCAGATTGACATCCCATAGTTTCCCTAGGACAGGTAAGAACATCATTGCTGAGGTAACTGAATTCCAATTAGCTTTCCCCTTCATTACTTTTTGAAGTTAAAAAGGAGAATCAATTTCTTTACTTATTTAAACTATGTCCTTTCTGTTTATTGCCTCATTTGTTCTCATGATGGTAGTTTTTAATTAAAAAAATACCAGTAACTGCATTGAAACTGCTACATAAACAACAAAGAGTGACTGTCTACAGACAGTAACAGCTCTTTACTCTATCTGGAACAAATCTGAAATAAACACTTCAATGTAAAAAGTGTTATGTTACAATAGAAATCCTTAAAAATACCTAGCCCTAAATCATTTAATGCACCATTTAATTAATTATATAATATGTATCTGATAATGAAATGACTACAGTATTGGCATAGTTGGATTTGAACCCAATTGCTAGAACTGGCTCCGACAAAATCTGACTCTTCATACATTTTTGTGTTATTTTTCCAATAAAGTTTATGTCCTACACAGTGCCATTAATAAAAAGTAATTTATTATGAGATATTGTAATGGTTGTTGAGATCCGTCTATGCTAGTCAAGGCCTCTAGATTCAATACCAAATTTCTCAGTTTATACCAATTTTTAAAATGAAAGTAATTTGAGAGTTTTTTTGCATGCTAGCTACACATATGCTAGATGTATGTCCTTAAATAATTATCTCTGTTTCCTAGACTTTAGAGTAAAAGATATGGTTGTGTGGATCGTCGTTGGTGTTTTGTCCTCTCTTATATGTTTAATCATGAGCTGGACAATGGTTTTGAAAGGGTACAGGTAAGTCACCAATTTTGCAATTAGATGGAGACGAAAATCTCAGCAAACTTTTCAAAAATAGACTGCTAACATTTGATTGAATTTCCTGTAGGTTTTTTATAAGTTACAGGTATTTGACTTTAATTCACGACTGATAAAGAGGTATTTCTGTTTGTTAGAGAAATCAGACTAAATTCTCAGTTCGTGAAGACATGTCACTGTTAGATCTGACCATCTTGGTTAGCCATGTATGTATTCAGCAAACATCATTTCGAGCATCCGTACTCCTGTAGAAGACACACCTTTTGTTTTTGCCCTAATTTCGTAAAGGAAACAAGGTTACATTATGAAGTTGTCTTTCTGCCTACCTATCTGTCAATTCCTCAAATGATTTATTAGAATGCTGGCTAATTTCATTCAAATCTGAAAAAGGAAGGTGTTACAAAGATTATAACTTTTGTACAAATCTTGCAAAAAATACTGCCTGAGTAAAAGAAAGAGATAGAAACTGTTGATGGAAAAGTCATCAGAAGTCATTCATCATAAATCCTGTGTGGTAGCAATCAGCTGACAGTCAAGTGTGTACATACAGGCCCACTAGTCCTCCCGAATTGTGCCCCGCATAGCCTTTTCTTGGCCAGTGAAGAAGTTACATGGATATTATAGAACTGGAGATTAAGGGACAAAGGACAATAGAAGGAAATTAGAAGTGTTACTTTTCCAGTTTAATAACTTACGTTGTTCTCTTTCTTATAAAACCACCTAAGGGTAACTTATGAACTGTAACTGGATTTGTAAATTACGTGGCTTGAGAGGTAGACAGGAAACAGAAGTCCAACAGGGAGGTATAAGATATGGGAGAAATGTTTAAAATATCAGTCACATTCTGAGGAAATGGGAGAACAAACAGAGAGACAGGGCCCATACTTATACCTTGTGTATTTGTTCTGTTTTTTTAGAATGATAGCCTTTATCCTACCACCAGTTCCAGGACCAAAGATAAAAGGCATAGATACACATCTCTTAGAGGTGAGTACCACTGATAACAACAAAAGAATTCACTATTACTTACTTTCCCAAATTATGTACTAGCAAACACAGTCACCTTAATAAAGTATGAGCCAGCTTCGATTAATTTAATCAATGTTAAAAATAAGCGACACTTTCAGGTTGATCGTGTGGAGGGTATGAGTGTGACAGTGTCTTGCCTTGCACTAGCAGTAGAAAAGTATTTGAGAACAGGGTTTGTGACCGCAGCTGTTCCCTGGGACACCACAAGAGCCAACGCACGTGTGATCTTCCTAGTAGTTCTTAATGGAAGTAGCTCTCCACAGTCTTTTGCCATGCTGAGGAGACAGGACATGGCTGCTCTATTATTCTCCTCCATTTACTTCTTATTAAGCCTGTGAAACCAGTACCTGCCGAAAGCTCCCTAGTCCTCCCATTTAGAAACATGAATTCTGGGATTATGTCTCCCCACTGAGGGAACTCAAGAAATTTTCTTCTGTTTTTCCACTGTTTGCTGCAGCAGTAGAAATCCAGTTTAGGTCTAGTGATATAACTGTTAAAGTATATGTATATTAAATATGTAGGTTGTTCACAATTGTTCTAGTCAGATAAACCCTAAGGTTAACGGTGAAACAATATATCTTATTTATTGTGCCCTTAGACAGGAAAATCTGAAGAATTATTGAGTGCTCTTGGTTGCCATGGTTTCCCTCCAACATCAGACTGTGAGGAACTACTGATAGAGTATCTGGAGGTAGAGGACAGTGAGGATCAGCAACTCATGCCAAGCCATACCAATGGTCATCCCAGTAAAAATGCAAAAATGATACCCAAGGAAACAGACAGTGACTCGGGCCGAGGGAGCTGTGATAGCCCTTCTCTTCTTTCTGAGAAGTGCAGGGAGTGCCGCGCCCTTCCGTCAACACTTCAAACACCAGATGTTAGAGATGTTCAAGAAAATAAAGGAGGAAAAAGGAGCGGGGAAACTCAGTGCATAGTTTCAGAACAGAAAGTGCTCCTTTTTAACAATGAGAGTACAAAATCGTCCACATGGCCTGCAGCTCAGTTACCTAATAATCAGCCTCCTGTGTTTGCCTACCACAGTACTGTAGATGCACATAAGATAACACTGAATACTACAAATGTGAACATTGCACCGGTTTTGGTGGGAAATGAAGAAAAGCATCAATCACAATTTCCTATCACTGATACTGTCCACAACGACATGGAAAAGCAGAGAGAGATGGAGAACTTGCATTCCAAAACTGACCAAACCACAGTGCAGGTCAAACAAAACAGACCTAATGACAAGTCACCATTTTTGAATCCTAAACTAATGGATTATGTAGAAGTTCACAAAGTCAGACAAGATGAGCCAGCAGTATTACTGAAACATAAAGAAAATAGCGGAAAGACCAAAAAATACACTGTTCCAGGAACCAGCAAAGAATATACCAAGGTCTCAACAGTTGTGGACCATAATATTCTAGTATTAATGCCAGATTCATGCATCCAGCACACATCTGTGTCTCAAGAAGCTGCAACGGAAATGTCTCCAAACCTTCAGCAAGGTCAAGCTGAGAAAAATATGAGCTATTGTCTGACACCTCCAAGCGAGTGCATAAGAGAGACCAATGGATCAGAGTACATGGACCCATCTTCCTTTATGCCCTCCTTTAAATAACTAGTAGTTAGTACAGTACATACTTAGGACTTATGTACAGTAAAACAAAACCACATAGCAAATAGTTCCTTAAAAAAGCCTAGCCTCCTAAGTGTATTATACAGAGAATAAAAGAAAGTGTGGGTTGAGGTAATGATCATGGAAGTAAACCTTGGATCATTAACACATTTCTGACACAGAGAAATGAGGAAATGAATATTATCTGCCATGAAAAAATACATTGTAAACTAATTATTCAGCTCTGCAGATTTTCTATTAGTTGATTAAAGTTGAGGGAATACTGCAGATTCAACAAACATAAAAATTGTTATGAGTCAGTCAATACACCGTAGTGATCTGAGCAGCTCCTAAATTGGATAAATTGCACAACAGCATTCTGATCTACAATGTATTTTCTTCTGAATGCATTCTGATACTAGATTAAGTTTTCTTTATGTTCTTTTTTCAATCCTTAAGAAAAAAGGAGCTCTTATATATGACAAATCATATATAAAAGAGAATATATTCAACAAATTACAATAAAATAACAAATTCTTCTAAATATATTTTTGCTTTCTTTCAATGTGATGGAAAACTGCATCCCATTCATATCCTACTCCACTCAAACCAAACATGAAAAAATAGCAGGACAATATCTGTTATACTGCCTTACTGTATATAATATACAACTCTACTTTAGTACAATCCCGTATGTTTAACAATGTATTTTAAAGGCTATTTTTCTATTACCCAAAAAAAGCAAAATAAATATTTTTTAATTTCCCAGTGCTATTTAGCTACTTCAGAACTTTTATGTTTCCTTCTGCTGACACAGTGGTAAGAAGTAAAGCTACCATTTCTATACAAAGCATAAAATTAAACTTTATACTAATTAAGAATATTAAGTAATTTTTAAGCTATATTTCTAATATATTGCAGATGTATTACTATTTTAATTGTAAATTATTTATTTCACTCGTTTTTTACCACCTGTAATTATAAAATTAAAATAGAATCTAGGTTTTGAAAGCAAAGCTTTTTTCCCACTGAATTTGTACTCTGATGCCAATCATGAATGGATAGTGTTCTCCTGCATCCTTAGACATTGCACTTTTCTCTGAGCCTGGAAGGAAAGTTTGAAGTCAGATTTTTCATAACGAACTCAACATTAATGTTGGAATCCAGCCTCCAAAGTCAAAGACATGAGGCATAAAGTCTGAGTCAGAGCTCTGCTGAGATCGGTGGGAATGAGGAAAGGAGCCCGGTGTACTTGGGCTGGCCAGATGTCCCCAGGAAAGCACTGGGAACACTGAGAATTTCTCATATCCCACACAACCGAAGGTGGACTCAAAACAATACTGGAATGGCTCTGAACTGACTGTGGTCCTTCCTTCTTGAAACAAAAGTTTAATTTACTCCAAGAAAGTATGACCAAGTGATGACTGGATAAAACTGGGCCAAGTATTTAGCCAGCATCACTAGCTTCAGGGGATATTGGAAACGTAAGGTAAGGGAAATTGTACTGTACATGTGAAGGAAAGTGTATTTGCTATCGATGAGCTCTCTTCTATTCTTGTCCTTCCTGGACAGCTTTATATTTCTCCAGCTTTGCATGATTTTATGCACTGAGCCAGCCTTCCTGCAGTATCAGGTAGCCTGCTGCAGAGCTAGTCAAAAGAGAATTTCAGATTTTGAAGGTCCCAGAAGGCCACATCTAGTTTGGCAAATCAGATTCTCACCTTCTACCTTCATGCCATGGAACTGTTTGAGTACAGATCAGTCGAGCCATCTAGCCCTTCCACTGGCAGGACTTTAGAACGTAACTAGTTATCTGTGTGTCTGTAAACATATGTGTTAGTGTATACTGCTACACTTACTTTAGGCATCAAATTTAAAGCCTGTGCCCTCTATACCGGCAGTGTAGTGCCACTTCCAGAGGTTGATCAGAAGAGTCTGGATGCTTTGCTGAATATGTAAGCAGCTATCTTAGATTCTTAATTCAGCCACTTATCTAACACTTGAAGACATGAAGTGGCTACTCCACAGGGCAGCCAAACATAACATTTTATTTAGTTACAGTTAACAGGACAATTCTGTAACATTTGTAGTATATCTTACAAATTTTCTAAGGATGCTAAAAGTACTGCAAAGAATTATTAATTTACCAGTCAAAACTGGAATGTTTTGCAGCAACTTGTGTGTGTGCGTGTAGGCAAGCTGATAATATACTCCTTCTGACAGTGCTTCATTTACACTTCAGTTTTCTGACTGAACCTGTCAGAGCTCATCTGGATCAGACACATTCTCTTTCTTTACACAGTCCTATCTGAGCCAAGCTGGTTTTTTCTACTCCTAATCCTGTGTGTAAAGACATGCTGCTACAGGCCTTCTGTGGTGCATCTGGTGATGCATAGAGGCTATAGAATATTATCAAGCCACAGCCTAAGGATTTTCCTCATGTAGTGGATTTCTTAGGGATTTCTTTCTAAGCTTCTTAGGGTGAAACACAGGTGACTACACAGATGTTGTAAACTGAAGAAAGTATGGATAAGGTGTCAGCAGCAGGCTGTTGCTGTCATACCAGTTACTTTGGACCTGAGGCGAACAGACACAACCTTTAGCAGATTGTAAGTGTATGACTCATCCTGCCTAACTGTAGGTTTCTGTATGTATACCTCCAGTAATCCACACAGAAAGAGAACTGAGTGGAAGAGTTTCTATACTTTGCCATAAATTGGTACTGAAGCTACAAAATAGCTGTAGCCTGAATTACATTGTGAGGTGTAGATTCTCTCCCACCTTTGCTGATGAACGTCTCAATATGCCAAATCATCATGGCTTTCTGTGAAAAGGGAAGTTCAGCCAAGGTGGAAAAGGTGCATTTGCTCGCTGCTCTGAGGTAGCTAAGCTTTTTGAGGGTTTTGCTAGCTAAATACAATTTGAACACAATTTTCATAAATATATGTCATTCCTTGAGCTGAACAAATATGCAGGTTAATTATTTTTCCCTTGGATTTGCTTTTATTTTCCAAAATACCTTGTTACTCCCACTATGGGAGCAACACCTTCTGAAAGTGGCCTTTAACATCTGAAAGTACATTATGAAGAGAGTAAACTAGTGTTCTGTAAAATCGGAATACCCTTCGGCTAAGTTTTTGGGCCTCTGGATGTTCAAATACTTTTTTGTTTCCAACAATAGCTTTGTCTGCAGCTCTTTAAGAAATAGCTTTTTGTTAGGAAATAGATGAAATTTTGCAGCAGTTGTACACAGTCGATTGTTGTAAAATTATGACACACCAGTGGGGAATAACAGGCTCTTGACACCTCCTTTGATATAGAGAGGGATGAAGTATGTAACAGAATTTACCCCAGGAACAGGGATTAGCCCTCTGGCTCCCCATTAGTCAAATTTCTCACTTAGCGTAATTATTTGAAAAGTCTGAATGATGTTTTCAATGTCAAATCTATGAATTTGTCACTTAGTGTGAATTACTTTTTAGTAGCATAAAAGCCCCAAAAGGAAGCATAAAGGCTCTTCAGAAGTCATGAATTTTATGAAATGAATAACATTGAATATATATATTTTTAATTAATTACCTTTCCTTTGGACTCGGACTAATTTTATTAATTTTTTCTTCAGTATTGACAAATGTGATTCATAATCTTAAGTTTTCTAGTTAGACCTCTTTCTTTAGCAGAGCCATATTTGAAGTACAATTTTAGTGTAATATTCCTGACTTTTAAAGAAATATGACTTATTGAAGTGGGACACGTGCTCCCAAAACTCACTGTCCCATAAAGTGTGGGCTTGAAGAACGGTCTGGATGATACCATGTAACTACAAAGATTATTTAATGAAAATGCAGTAAACTGACCTTATATAATACTACTAAGAGGTTGTATGTGTTTATGTAACAAACTGTAAAACGAATATGTAATCATAATTGATTTATGTTAAAGCAGTGAGTGCTGTGGTATATGTGTTTATGTGTCTGTGTTTAGATGGCTGGAAAATATACAGTTGCTTTAAATGTCATTTAAGTATTTAAAGTGTAGTAACATCAGGTGTTCAAAATGAATAAGCAGATTTTTTTTTGTGATTTCTGAAGCATTATATATGTGGGGTTCACTTCATGAAGCCTGTAAATGTATTTCATAATTTTTCATTAACTGTAAACAATTTGAAGGTGTTGTGCAAGGAAACCAAAGTTATCTGATCTAGTTGATAGATATTAGACATCTTCTACAAAGCCATAAAGATAAGTGAAATGAAAAAGTGTCATGAGATCAGGCATCATATTCTCAAAGAATTGCTACCTCAGATTATTTTTTTTCCTCCCTTTAAAAAGGCAGACAAAAACATTTTACTTTGTGTGTCAAATTGTGAATCATTCTATCAAGATTACGAAAAATCTTACTTGCTTAAATTATTTTTGTGAACTAACAGCTTGTCATAGAATCATCACTTGTGTTGCACTGGTAGTACTAGGGTGGGATATTTGAGATGTGTAGCAAAATGAAATGTTTTTAATATGAAAAAATAACAGAAATTTCTGTCTTGTAGGGAAAGCCATACTGACCAATTTGGCAGCCAAGCGTCAGTCCCTTTCCTGGGCTGAAAATTTTTTTGCCACTGCCTGTGTGCCCAGCTCACTAGGACTGAATGAGCTGAGTTGTCAGAGATGCTCTGATTCTGGATCTCAGCAATGGAACTAAGTATTTATCAATACCTGTTATTTAGAAAGACCTGTTTTCAGCTGAGTTCCTGAGAAGTAAATCTTCAAGCTCTGTCCCTAAATGACTGACAATGGAGACTAGCTCTGCTCTTAGCTATCTCAAACCCTCATACTAAATCCAGACTCCAGTTCCTGTGGGTGTGGAAAGATGGACTGAATTACATTAATTAGAACAATCTTGTGGCCCTGCTTTGAAAAACATTTTGAAATAAATCAGGGAATTTTTTCATCTTCCCTGTGTATGTCAAGCAGAAGATTAAAGATAACTGGAAAACAGAAAGAGATAATATATGGGGATGGAAAAAGAGCTTAATGATGGGAAAGAGGGACACAGTTGCTGCACGTGGCAGAATGGAAGAGGAGTACAGTCACTATAGGATGGTACATAGGTAGATAATTAGAGAAATCAGAGGGGGTAAACGTGCATTTTGACTACAACTGAGAAGAAAGGAAGGGACAACAGAAAATGGAAGCAAAAGAATCAAATGTAAGAGCAGATAGGAAAAAATGAGTAGGACTGAGAGGAGTGACAAATATGTTTGTAAAAAAAAAAAAGAGAAGAAAATACTTTTATATCCCCGGTGTGAATATGCACAGCTGCCTGACATAGTCCACAAAAGTAGTAAAACCTTATTAAAGGCTGAAGAGTTGGCAAAATGCTGAAATCAGCTACTGTGGATCAGCTGAGTAGAGTAGATCAGCTTCTACTATGAATGGAAATAGTCCTATACATGAGAAGTGGTCATTCACTTTCTATCAGTTACACGTATTGGTCCCTGGTAAAGAGAATACTTGAAGAGCTGGACCCCTCATCTGATCTGTGGTTGCATTTTCTACATTCCTAAGGGAAAAAAACAAACAGGATAAATAAAGTGTATCACACTGTTTTTAAAAGCAACCTTCAACTTTTCAGACAGATCTACAGATGAGGTGTATTTATCCATTTACGTTGTGTCACACATATGCCTATCATTCTTAAGCGTTTTTCTATTTTTTATTTATTAAAGATAACATAACGACCTAGAAGCTCCAAGAGAAAAAATACTTTGGGGATACTACTACATCATCTCTTGGCATTTCTGGGCATTGTTTAGTTTGTATCTGTGAAAATGTATCTGTTAACATTTTCCTTAATTAGAAACTCCCTGTCTTGGTGATAAATTTGGAAAATTACCAAGCCAGGCTTAAAATACATCTCTCCCATGTAAGCTAAGTTTTTAAGAGAAACTATTATATCTGACAAAAGTAATTTAGAAAAATATCTGAATTAGTTGTGCAGTGCTGATATGCTAAAAGCTGGGCTTATACTCAAGATGTTAGTGTGTAGAGCAGTTAGACATAAGGAAGTGTTTTTTTACATCTTCCTCTTTCATTTTTGGAAGGTTTAATGTTCTGTTCTACTTTGTGATGCTGCTTGTCTTGGAACCTGTCTTTATTTAACATATTTTTTTGGACAATGCTGCTTTTGGGTCTGTTTTTGTGAGCTGCTGAGTACCTTCACCTCATTTTGACATCAGTAAAAATGGAAAGATTTTGCTTCAATTCCAACAAAGACTGCAGTGGTCAGTTTTACAGACATGTAGCACTGAGTAGAATTTTTACAGGATGCTGGAAATCTTTGTAGAAGTCACTTGTAGAAAATATCCCTCCAGTAGGACAGAAAATTGTACATGTCTAGGAAGAGGCAGATTTTTCTACATGCAGAATCCATGCAGAAAGAGAATGATGTCAAATCATATTTTTCACTATTCATAATGTTGTAGACTACTCCTAATTCTCATCCCTGTGTCCTTCATTCCAAAAGGAAGAGGAAACTACTGCTCAGCTACACTCAGAAAGAGCTCCTGGGCTGCTTTAGTGTTGTTTATTTTTCATCTTGGAAAGTAATTTTTTTTAATTCCAACTACAAATACCATTCATCATCTGGAATAGCACAACCAGCAGTTCCATATATGCACTATATTGTTCAGAGATACTGAGCACTATCTGGGCTTCTGAAATCTTTATATTGTGCTTAATATATTTTTTTTTAGTCCTGGTGTAAAATACAGCAATACTGAGGGTGCTGGTCTGAAAAAGTACTGCCCAGAAAAAAACATGTCAGCAGTCATTAGCTAATTGTATTTCTGCCATGCTGTTAAGTGCAGGTAAAAGTCTCTGGAACTTCCTTGCCTTTAATTGTGCCAGCAGGTCTTTCAATGAAACATATTTGTAAATTAAATTGCATGTTCTGAATAATATGCAGAATAAACAATAGTCTTTCCAGCAGAGAAAGAGAATATTTAAAGCAAACTTATTTCCATTTGCAGAAACCATTTCATTGCTAGCCTTGCAATACAAGCTAGGCATTTTTTTCCACGACGATTTCAGAATTTATATGCAATCTGGAACATCCAAGTTATTGTATTGTCATTACTGTAGCAACAGAGTGACTTGAAGCACAATTATTCTATGAACCAGACCCAAATGTTTTGTAAATTTCTAAAATTTAAGAAATTATAGAAAGTAGATTTCACATGCAGTATGTACGTTGGTTGGAAAATACTGGTATGAAAATAGTTGCTCAGGAATTCATTGTTTCTAAGTGTATCTGAAGGAAAATGCTTTAAAATGTATTTTTTAAGTTCTTAATATTAAAAATGCTGGCTTTAAAATCTCTTAGCCTTTTCACTTGTAAGATCAATATTGTTCTGAAGTCTGTAGCTTTCTGATGTACTTTTCAATCTTTTGTCAATGTAAAATCTCTTTGCAATGGTGTTCACATTTCAGTTAATAAAAGTTCTTGAATAAAATTCTTAAATTCTAGCTTTCTTCATTAAATATAACAATTCTAGTATATAATCTATAAAAAGAAAAAGGAAAAGCCAGATGTCCAGCACAGTCTGTAGGATGGGCTCCCGCTGTGGGGCACGTGGAAGGCTCTGTGGAAGAGATGCACCAAGCAATTGAACCAGTTAACACAGATGCCTCATGCAACAGGTCACAACTTTTATACTCATGCTCCTTCACGGCACTTTGTGCTGATGAAAATTATCTTTGTCACTGAAATTCAGGGATTTGAAATTAGCAAAAGTAAAGTTTGATTGAGAAAGGTTGAGCATTTGGGAGTCCTAATGTTGTCCCTAAATGAGGGTTCTTCACCCAGTGTGCCAACACACTAAGTTAAGGTATTGGTTTTTCTTTCAATTCTGCAAAACTGGGTGCCAGGCTCCTAACAGCAGCCAGCACACCTCACCTTTCAAACTGCCCAGTGATTATAACAATAAAATACAGCTGATTGCTCAATAATGATTCATTCAGCACTCCTAACTATACATATGCATCTAAGCTCATGTTTAAAACATTAGGGAGGTTACCTGATTAGCATGCTCATTATTCACAAAGGGGTGTGTATTTCAGTTTTATAATTACACAAAGTTAGTTTGGGATACACTCTGGGCTCCAATTTGGTTCACAAGTATACAATTTTTGCCATCTTCTGCCTAAGTCAGCAGCTGCAAAGGAACACACAAGACACATTGTTTTGTTTCAAAGACTATTCAAGGTTAGGTACATTCCTTGATGCCTCAACCGTGTCCCAACTGAAACTTCCTGATAAACTTTTAACTTTGTTCTTTAGAAGGTATGTAAGCACTGCCCTGTTATTAGAAAGCGCAAATCTCTTACCCATTTCAGCAAGATCAGGCAGTTTTCCTGCAAAAGTGGGACTGCCTCTCAGGGTAGGTGAAGATAGTACTCAACCTTCTGCCTTAGGAGCATCCAGGGTCGCCAAAATCATTGTGAAATATCTTTCACTGGCAATTGTGTCCAGTTACAGTGAATGCTAGTTACCACTCGATGGAATACCATCACAGATCTGATTTCATTTAGTTTTGCGAGGCACTGGCAGGTAATGAAGGAAGGCAAGAGAGAGCTTCCTGCTTTTATGCCACAGAATGGTAAGGGTTGGAAAGGATCTCTGGAGATCATCTAGTCCAACTCCCACTGCCAAATCTAGGGCAGGCTAGGCTACACAGGAATGCACCCAGGTGGATTTTTGAATATCTCCAAAGAAGGAGA
>KZ505910.1:21854-37884 GCA_002844005.1 Limosa lapponica baueri | reverse complement strand
CAATAAATAGGACGCTGCATTGGTTCTTCCACAAGGCACAGACCAGGACGTGGGTAACAGGCTGCGGCTCAGTGTAGGAAAGTCTGATTCAGTCTCAGGAGGCTGCTGATTATCTGTGAGTGTTCGCTTCGGTTGGGGCTGTAGCAAAAGACCATTATTCAACTCTTGCTGCAATAAAGGCCTGTGATATGATGACAGAAAGATTTAAACTGAAAGTTTACGATTATTATGGAAGTTAAATACCCTTGGAAACATTATAGTATAGATCAAACATTTGGATTTAAGAACCTAAGTTCTTGACAAGTTAAACTGTGCATATACCCCTTCCTGATCAACATGCATTTGGGCTATAGTACCCCAACTGAATGTTAGCATTTAGTGATTATTTCATAATATGTTACAGAATCATAGAATGGTTAGAAGGGACCTTAAAGATCATAGAGTTCCAACCCCCCTGCCATGGGCAGGGACGCCTCCCACTAGACCAGGTTGCTCAAAGCCCCATCCAGCCTGGTCTTGAACACTTCCAGGGATGGGGCCTCCACAACTTCTCTGGGCAACCTGCTCCAGTGTCTCACCACCCTTACAGTAAAGAATTTCTTTCTCATATCTCATCCTCCATCTTCCCTCTTTCAGTTTAAAACCATTACACCTCATCCTATCATTACACTCCCTGATGAAGAGTCCCTCCCCATTTCTCCTGCAGGCCCCCTTCAGGTACTGGAAGGCCGCTATGAGATCTCCCTGGAGCCTTCTCTTCTCCAGGCTGAACGATCCCAACTCTCTCAGCCTGTCTTCACAGGAGAGGTGCTCCATCCCTCTGATCATCTTCGTGGCCCATATTCTCTTAGAAGCCTTAAAAAAGCCTATAGTATAACAGTAAATCAGCTGATGCAATGCAAGAGGTTACCACTCTAAATATATATTACTTGTCCCTATAGCAAAGCTGCCAGAAAGGAAGATACACCTTAGTACAAACCCATCTAAGGTTTTATACCAGCTCTGTCTGGAATAGCAGAGCTGCAAACCCAACCTGCTGTAGTCACGTCTCCTTTGGAGACAGTTGGATTGTCACAAGAGTGGAGCAGGGAGTGGATGCTGTCAAGTCCAAAACTCCCCCACTTCCACGTGCGTTTCTCAGAAGCCTCAGTCCCTGCTCTGCTGTTCTCCTATAATATTATTTTTCAAATTTTTGGTTAGATTTTTTGGGGCAGAAGGTGAGTGCTGACCTAGATGATATGCTAGAAACTTTATGCTTTCCATACAATTTGAAGAATTTCCTTTTTTTTTCCTCTCTTCTCAGACATTGAGAATTAAACCTCCTATGTGCATCACTAAAAAGGATGTTGACTTTGCTGTGGAAGTATTTCATACTGCTTTACAGAGACACGTGGAAAGAACAACTGCAAAACAGACTTGATTTGTTCCTTGCATGAGATGCAGACAGAACCCCTGATACTTGGCACCCAGACTCTGCGCTGAATGAGAGAATCATAGTCTGAAGACGAAATACGTGTTCAGTAATCATAAGAGCAGTTCTGGCAGATCCAGTGTTTAATAAAGAATATGGTCTAATCCATTCTGTGCACATACAGTTCAGTTCTACCGTGGTGTCACGGATTAGCTGCACACCTATTCTAGCCTCAGCATAAAACACCCTGATGGGATTAACTGGGTATCAGATGAAGAGGCAGACACACATTAATCTTGCATCTATGAAAATTGTTACAAAACTGGTAATTTTTAGAAAGAGTAACACCAAATTAATAAAGTTGTTTTGGGGAAAGTACACAGTGTTTGGATTTTGTAGCATCCACAGCCCTCTATGGGGTGGTACCAGCGCTGCCGTGGAGTGCCTCTGGCTGATCTGGCCCAGGTCCTTCCTACCACAGTGACTACTGTGGGCTTTCAAATGTGTTTTCACAGAAGCCCCCGACTGGCCCAGTGCTGGGTCTGGTGCAGAGCTGGCTGGGACCAGCGCAGGGTGGTCCCCAGCTGCCATCCACAGGGGTCACCACCACTCCTGCCCCCACCACTGCTACCAAAACCTTGCCATTTATATCCAATACATACAAGCATCTGTAAAACACACAAATGATAAGGGTTTTTTTTTCTTCTTTAAATAAAACCAAATACTTTAAGTCAAAACTAATACTGCAGGGTCAAGTCTGTGAGATTTCACTTACATAAGCATTGTCAATCTCTGGCTGAGAACCACCCCAAGCAGAACACAGCTGCAGGTTTCAGACCGAGTTAGAACTGTTTACCCTTACTACAAGGATACACTGTAATTAGAGCATGAAAAAAAAAATTGTTCGCACACACAAGTTGAAAAGTTTCTAATTACAGTAATTATTTTTATCATGGGGCTGTAATCCAGTCATCATCGTCTCCAAAATACGCTTTTCCTTTCCTCCTGCTGCTTTTGGGATTGCACAGCACACCCATTAGTCATTTAGCAAAGATGCAAACTCTGCCTCATGAAGAGGCCATGTTTCTTTCTTACATAGTCACTTTTTTTAATGTTGTAGTTAATTACCTCCTTCAGTTTCCATCCAAAAAAATGGTGTTGTGTATGGTCAGCAAGAACTGTACATTTATCATTTTACTTTCATTCAAATTTTAGCATTTGAATAATTCCTTGGCCCAATAAAGGTACCATATCAACTTGTGGGGGAAGGAGAGTATTCTGCCACTTTGCGTGACAAGCCGTCAGTGGAACTTGGTTAACATAAATTCAGTGAGTTCTTCTGGAAAAATTATACTCTGGGAGTTTCCTAAACAACATAGTACACAGCCTTCTCCAGCAGCATTGACGATTCCTTTGTAAAATTCACTTCCACTGCAAAATCAGGTGCTCGTTACCCCACCCTTTGTTTTGTTTTAAAGTGCTACTCAGGATCGGGTAGATGATGCATTTGAACAGAGGTGCAATACCTCTGTTCCATGCTGGTTTTCATCAGAAATCGGAAGAAGTGCTTTTATTTATGTCACTATTTATTTTTCCCTTCACTTACTCCAGGCAAGGTTTTTCCACAAGACTTTTTTCCCCCAACACCTGGTGTGCAGGTGTATGTACAAAACCAGCTGGAATTGTCAAAAATGTTTAAGCAGTTTTGTCACCTTATTTGTTTCCTTCTGTTTAATGTAATTAAGTAATCTGAAAGGTCATTTGGGGACGGCCGAAAAAAAGTCAGAGTTTATCCATGCCTTGGTGATGTTTGGTCTTTGATAGATGATCAAAGCAGCACCGGCCCCTCTATTGGCTACGCTCACCCTGAGCTAAGCCCTCTCAAAAGAAAAGGAACACCACAAGTGTTAAAATAATTTATTATTTTCTCCGTGCAAGTTTCTACAGGACTGCAAGGTGAGTAGCTTTGTATTACTATATCCCCATCACCACTGTGAAAGCTGCTGAGACAGTAGGTCTAAAACAGTCATTAAAGGCTCATAAAACCAAAAGAAAGCACAGATTCCTTCACAAGATAATACTCCTTTTGTTGTACCTCTTTTTTTTTTTTCTTTTTTTCAAAATTAGGACTTGCCTTCTCTGTTTAACTCCAAACACAGGAAGTGTGCACCTTTCAGTTTTGGGAGAGTTTTCATGTCGGAGTCTGAAGACTGTCACTGTAACAAAGTTCTATCTGTTTTTACGTTTCTCTTTTTTGTTTCTGGTGTTTACAGCTCCATTTACAGCTGGTGCTTGTGTTGCTTTTGCATGTCCTGTGGCTTTTAGGTGCTCAAACAGTTTATTTCGCGATGGAAACGCACAGTTGCAGGTTACACAGTGGATAGGAACTTCACTCTACAAGGAGGAAAAAAAGCAAAATGCCTTACATACGTAATAAATGAAATACACCAATTTGCTGTATGCAGTTTCTCTTAGACAATGAAACGTGAATAAGCAGTTTGTTTCTATCACACATATTCCATTACTGATTAACAATTAAATATATATTTAAAAAAACCCCACAACTATAACTTCTTGAAATTTCAAAGAGTACTAAGCAGAACCAAGAACAAGAATAGAGGCCTTGCAAATCTAATTCAAAATAAAGAATACTTCTGATCTCACCTGACTATCACACAATACTTTGGGCTCTCAGATTTAGTGAATTTAATGTGGCTCAGCTGTAGCTATTACAAGATTCTGCTCTCTTTCTGGGAAGTATCAGTATTGGGAAAGAGGCAAACGGTACTGTCTGTCACCTGCCTGATGACAGCAGCTCCGTCTCAGTTGTTTAATCCCAACTGCCTTGTGTACAGAGCTTTAGCAATTCTATTAGAACTGAAATTTAGTCCTGCTCTTCTCTGCAAGGACAAGAGCTGATGTTCCAGTCTCCTAGCTTCTAATAACATCGCAGGGATAGAAATGATACCTGTATCATTAAAAAATAAGCAAAACCACTGAAACGGAAATGATGGACTGGAGGCGATAAACCAACCAACCATGTTTGTAGTAAAACCTGTGACCACCAGGTTTTAAATAGCATAAGTAATTTGACATACCGTTGTTGGTTGCTCTGAAGTTGCCTTGGCAGGCTTCTTTGCATCCTTGGCTTTTTTGCCTTTAGGCTTAGTACTGCTGATAAACAAAGAGAGACTCAGATCAGTGCACAGAACACCCAACATTTAAGAGCTTTTGACAGTTTCCAGTCATCAATGTCTCTGCTGCTTCCCCCTGCTCTTCCCTCACACAACACAATGCAAGTGCTTCCAGCAAAAAAGTAAAGCAATTTAATTTTTCAATCAGTTGCTGATCTCAAGGTTCATCTAGATGATAAATCCGCAACTGATTAAGTGATGTGGTGGGGATCTGCAGCCAAACGCCATTTCCAAAGTAGATCCCAACACTCCTTGTTTAGTATCGCGTTTATTCAGCTCTGACTTAGAGGAGCAGCCCCCAGTTCACACTGGCGAGTAAAACCAGACTTTAAATTTTACAGTACCAAACATGACACAGAATGACACGGTGACTGATAGATATTCCACGTCAGCGCACCTTTTCACTTCAGTTTTTGCTTCGTTCACTTGGGTGACATCTTCTGTAGTACTTGCGTCCTCTGACACAGCACATCTTTGGCCATCGTTTACCACCTCCTCTGCTGAGCCACCGCCCTTGTCCATACAGGGCACCTCCTTTTGTTCAACTGTTTCTTCATTGTCACTTTTATCAAAGGAGTCCTCATAAGTCTGTCCGAACAGAAGAAATGCAAGTTACCTACCTTAAGTTCATTAGTGATTATGTTTATGGTATTATACCTCATTTACCCCAAACATGGGAGGGTGGGAAGAACACAAAGCCATGAACCCTCTGAATTTTACTGTGTTTTCAGTGAGACTGTTAACAGGTAAAACCTTAGTTCTCCTGTTTTGAAAGATGAGGCCACCTGTGATGAAGGGAAGAAACACTAATAAAAACAGCCTCTAGAACTATGGAAGAGAAGAATGAAGGTACCTTTTAATTATACACAAGGCTCATCCTGTTCTGGCTACCATTTCACATTATAAGATAGTGGCTTTGCAAAATGTTAATTATTTAGACCAAAGTTTTCTGTGCCAGACACCTGCGTTAGGACAATTAAGCCAAAATAACTGAGCTGACTGAAGCCAGGTAGACACGCTGTAATTTCCCTCCCTAACATTAGAAACGCTGGCAGCCTTTTCCACGTACCAGAACACAAAGCAGATTCAATACACGCAGTTTGGCAAAAGGTCCACCCCTGAGCATGTCTGAAGCAAACCAGCTCAGCCCCCAAAAGCAGGATAACGAATTTGACCTAACACTACATTAACGCAACTCTGTCACCTCTAGTATCTTTTGCAGAGTCTCAGCTACCTGGAAAAACTTGGCTAATCTATATACTGTCAGGAAAACAAAACAAAACCCACACTGATTCCCTGCGCTCTGTGAAGTTTGGTAGAGGATGGAGGTGACATTTCCAGAAAAATCTCTCTGCACAAGATTCCAGTTTACGCTACACAAGAGCGGCACCTACTGTCTGGGTTGCAGAAGACCCTGTAACCAAACTGATGGAAGAGAGACGCAGTCCCTATATGCAACCTATACAGTGAGAACAAGACGTTTTGATTTCAAACTGAGGAGGCAAGAATTGAATAGGAGCCTGATGGCCTGCATGGAAACAAGAAGGTCAAGCCGATACTGACTTGGACTATGCAATACCAGCCAAAGAGAAGCAAGAAAAATTCAGTTGCTTGAAGGTCTCAAGATCCTTTTCTAGAGGCTGCGACAATAATGGTGTGGGAGAGGGCAGAAAATGTGAACACAAAATAGGAGACTAGAGAGGTTAGGTTGGTGGAAGACAGAAGACCATCGTGGGAAAGGATGGAAGAGGCAGGACCTGGTACAGACAGATAGCTCACTGGGACAAAGCTAGGATTGAGGTAGTGAGCAGAGAAGAGGTAAGACTTGAAAAGGATCAAGCTTGAGGAAGGCAGACAGAAGAGTCTGCGCACTGTGGTGCTCCTGAAACAGCTTGCAGTTCTTGAATTTCACCTTGCTGCTGTCAGCACGGATCGGTTTTATCATGCACAGACTCAGATCCTGGAGTACAACAGATTGGTGTTACTTGGGTTTACAATCCAAGTGAAAAGTGGAATGGATGCATTCATTCCAACAACTACAGTGTCACTAGGATGCCAGTAATGTGTTACTTTTTTTTCCCCAAGCTAGTTAAGAAACAATACATTATACCAACTCTAGCAACCAAGCAGAAAAGAACTGCCATGTTAACTGAGCTGCTAATGCACGAAGGCCACTGATGGTCTTTCTGATCAATTCCTTGTATTCTCCCTATCTGCCTGTTTACACCTGTTTTCCTTACACTTGACTGTAGCCTTTTCAGAGCCAGCACCGCATTAATTAGGATCTGCACAAACAGAACAAAGTGAGGTCTATGAGATTATCATCGTAAAATATAATTATTTTGCAGTCAAAGGAATTAAAAATATCTGAAAACAGTCTTCAAGTTTTGTAGAATTTCAAGTTCTCTCTTATTTTTCAGGACAAAAAAAGTTAAGTTAGGAGAGAACAAAACTGGTTTGTAAAGTTCCCTGAATATCATTATATGACTACATACCATCATTGTTTTCTGTTTCTTCCTCTGCTTCTTTGAGAGTCTGTAAAGACAAGAATTTAAAATTACCTTTTTTTCAAGAAAAAACACAAATGAGTGCCATTTATAAAAAGGTACCAAGTTATATTTCTGCTTATCTTAACATGATATTACAGTGACAATAGCCACAAACAGAAAATTAGTTGTGCCCAAAATGAAAACAACAGTTCTCCTAAACTACTCATTGCATTTACTAAAACATTTCTTTTGCTCAGACTCAACGATGCTAGTGAGATAGTTGGTATCATTCTTTGTCCATTCAAAAAATGAAGTTGTGCAACTTATTCATCAATTCTGATTTTAAGCACACTAATTTTCTACATAAACCAGCATCCAACTGACAAAAACTATAAAAAAGTACCAAATCAATAAACACTGGCCCTGTCCAAGTTCCCCTGTTTGAAAAATAATAATCAATACTTTTTCTTAACACGTATCTTTAAGAAGGAGAGAAAATATGAGACTATTATCCTACAACATTGATCCCAGTCATACTAATCTATCAATTTTACTGGAACTCTGATGTTAAGAAATATTTTAAATTGCACAATTCTGTGAGTTCCAACACAACTACAAATCATCAGACGCTTCCTCCGAGGGCCTCCAAGACTTATTCAATCATTAGTCACGATAAAATTAAAACCCATTTAAAGTACTTCTGCTTGGGCATGTCTTCTGTTTCTTCCTCCTCTTTGGTATGTATTCCATTTGCGTCATCCAAAGACACGGGAAACTTTTCTTCTTCTTGTTCCAGTTGCTGTCGTAGGAGTGCTACCATCTCTCGATGCTTCTTTGATTTTTCATGATTTTTCATGCTGTGAAGACCCAGCAGATTGTTACTGCAGGTAGCTCTGAGCAAACATTGTATATTTACATATAAATCAGTAAAAGGCAGGCCTGTTATCCATCACTACTAGGTATGGAAAAGTTTGCCCTGACAATGTCTCTACTGGAAAGATGACACTGACCATTATGGGAAGTCAGAAAGTCTTTAAAACACATTTTTAAAAAAGTTAAAACCTAACATCCCCACCCCTGTATCTCCAACCACAAGCACTTACGCTTTCTCAGTTTTTAACAGTTTGTCACAAGCAGGGCAGTACAGACCATCAACAAATTCAGCTTCTTCAGTCTCATCGTTGAGTTTGTCTGAAGAGATCAGTGGGGATCAGAGAGACAAAGTCAGATAAGTGATTTTTGAGTAAGCTGCTCTTAAAGCCCCAGCAAATAGGCACAACACTGACAGTCAACTTCTTTAGTGTTACTAACTTTAGTGTTACTAACATGCAGACAGACCAAGACCATCTCACCAAATCATACATTAGGATAAATTAACAGCTGTAGCTTGACGTCCCACGTTCAATGGAGAACACCAGAGAGGGCCAGACTCTAGCCTGGCACGCCTCAGCTGGAGGCAGGGAGCAGCACCACAGTCCGAACTGTGAATCTGGGGCTTTAAGCGCAGTGAGCCGATACTCTGCCTGAAATGGCTGACTATAGGTCACCCCCTGACACGCCGTACCTTCAATGCCTTTTGTCTCCTGTTCTTCCAATTCATCTTCATCATCTGATCCATCTCCAAATTCCTTTTCATATTGTGCCTCCATCTCTTGCAACTCTCTCTCCAGATCTGACATCGTTATCCAGCTCTGCTCTTTATACTGCTCAGCAAGCCTTTAAGTAGAATAATACAGTAACTTCTACACGGTGTCCGTGAGATGGGAATTACAGAAACAGTACTATTTAAAAGTTAACTTGTTCTTCTCTGGTATTTTAGGAGGAAAGTCCTGAACATACCATGATGGAGTAAACAATTGTTGGCAGGGCCTTGAAATCCTAGCAGTTAATTTGTGATGTCAGTGGGCACATCTGTGCTGCAAGTAAAGAGTTATTAACGCAAGTGGATCCTGCTTGGATTTCAGGCAGGGAATGCTATGCATCAAGATCAATATCAAGCTGAGAGCAGGAAAGTCAGATCAATCCTCAAAGCAGTACAGCTGCTTTTACCTGCTGCAAGATCCAAACCCACAGAAAAATACAGGACCACAAAAGCCACAAGCACATTACTCCTTGACTCTGTCCTATGGGAATGGGCCAGAGTTTTCCAAATCTACGTGTGGCCCAAGTTATCAAACAGTGCACCACACTACAGCGGAATTTTGCCCCAGGACTCAGAATTATCAAGCCATTTGTCATTAAATGCATAAATCTGCTTCGTTCTACCTTTAGGGGAAAAAAAAAGTATATATCTAAAAATAAATTCTGCATAATATTTTAGTTATTACTACATAATTTTAATTAATATGCAGTTATTTTGCAAGTGCAGTTGTTAAGCATTTAAGCTCCTTCCTCGCATTTTCAGGCAAAAAGCTCTTCTAGTTGGAAAAATAAATTGTGCTTACACTCAGGAGATAGTCTCTTCCTTCTGCTTAATTTGGGAAAAATAAAGCATCAAAGAAATGCATTTATTCCAGAGAAAGGGTCCTTTCTGAAGAGTTAAAGGAAAAGCAAAACTAAGTTCATTTTCCCCGACTTTCTTTTTAGCAGGTACCATTCTAAGGCAGATGAAGCTGATCCAAGTCCAGGTTGTCATAGTCCTGTTCTCCCTCGTTCCCTAACAGACATTCTTTTTTCTTTAAAGGAACATTGATAACTACTAAATCTTACTTCCCAAGGTAAAAAGCACACTGCACTCTGTACTACTACAGCCAGTTACCTGCAGCACACAGATTCCATGGCTATCTTAGATTTCTACATGTCAGTACCATGCAAAGGGATTCAAGATTTTAAAAGGTCAGACTTGAGACCAAAACTAATAATGAAATTTTTGAGGATGTTTAAGAGAGCAAGTGGAGCTATTCTTAGAATCTAACTCTATACAATATCCTCATGGATAGCTTTTCCAAGTTCAAAAGAAAAGATTTGTTCCACATTCACATACTTGGCTTGTTTGAGCTTCTGCTGCCTCCGAAATTCTTCTGCTTTCCTAGTTTTTTCTGCATTTTGTTCTTCTAGGAGTTTTCTATGAGCCTGTACTCTTTTATCCCTTTTACGAATAAAGGCTACTAGCTGACGGACCAGTTCATTCCTCTCTTTCCTTGCTTTGTCTCTCGTTTTCTTGTTCTCTTTTTCCATGGCTCGTTTCTCCCAGCGGTTTGAGGCTTGTCGTGTGTCATATTCTTCTTTCCAAGCAAAGTTTTTCTGAGTACAGAAACTCTGCCAATATGCATAGAAAGGGTGGACTACCTGTAAGAAAAAAATATTTAAACAAGTCACTTGTTTAGAAGGGGGACAAAAACCATACCAAATAATTCAGGATTTTTATAGCAGTTTTGTGTCTTCTACACAGGCCACAGTTTTCCCCCAGAGTATAAAGAAATCACATGAAGGTTTAGAGAAACCTTTAATATCATCCTCAAAATTCCAAACCATGCCGAATCAACAATCTTGTCTAAATCATTCCAAATTGCAACTTTTAAAAAATGTCCCCTTGTAGGACTGGATTGCACTGGTGCCAGTGCCCAGTTACTTAGCTTTGCTGTACTTTTCCTGTCAAACTGAAAAGCACCATCAGAGTCAGATACCCTGCCCGCAAGCAGGTATATGCACATATTGCCTAAAAAACGCCACAGCAAATTAGGCCAAAGGTCAGCCATACATTTCCAACAGCAGCCAGTGATCAGCATAAAAAGACCAATAAAACAAACACGTGTACATAACACTATTTCTTCCCAGTATATTCTTTCTGCTTCCAGAGCAAGAGAGAAAGTAATAGCCCCTGATGGATTTCTTTCATAAATTTGTTCGATATTTATTAACCCATGTAAATTGTTGGCATATTCAATATCATCGAGATATAACTTGCACAGTTTAACAAGGGGCTACGTGAAGAGGCACTTATTCCTGTTTTGTCAGCAAATTATATGACTGCAGGTTAAAAGGATGCCCTCCTGCTCTCAGATTAAAAGAAATAGTAAATGACCTTTCCTTACCCTCCTGCCTTTCACTGTTCATGAGTAAATGCTGGATTAACAAAATGGCACAATAATTTTATTATTATTATTATTATGTATTTCTCACCAAGTAATTATTAATCTTCTGCATTTTGTATATTCAGAAATAAGATATGCCTAAATTCCTTCTGCACACTTTTGTCCCATTAAATTGCCTTTTTACTACTTACTCCTACATGCACTACTGTTTATATTTTGGAATACCTCACAGAAATATTTAACCTAACAGTTTACTATCTCTTCTTTTAGTATCTCCTCCTCCTTCTGCCATTGGCATTCACATAGACTACAACTATCAGCACCTCAATGCTAATTTCTAATGGTCCATCTACACGCAAAGCTTCATGGCTGTGGCCTCTGGTAGGTTAAGTCACTACAATTTTTCTTTTCTATCACAAAACCCAGGTCAATAATAACCAATAAATATTCATATTTAATCCAGTAACCTAAGTGAGATTAGACTCCCTGTCTCAGATTTCTGCTTCAGAAGGGGATATCTTCTGTGCAAAAGGATGCACGGCTATCAGCTGATGACAGGGATCATCCTCCCCTTCACCAGCTGTATGAACCAAGGCTGCCCCTCAGCAGCTACCTGAAATACAAGCACATCTCTGACATTCTCCAGAAGATCATACAGCAGCTCTTGCTGAACTCCCAACTGGATTTTGTTTTGCCTACTACTTATATTTGGAGCTGATCGCTTTTGTGTCTGCATCTAATTGACCTACAAGTCTTCTCTTTCCATGAAGTCTTGCAAAGTCACAGACTTAAGAGTATCTTCCCTGGCTGCCCGGCATTGACCCTCTCAGGGTTCTTGTGAATTAACTCAGAAGACTGAACCAGAGAGCATTCACATCATAGATTTTGAAGTATCTGTAGAGTTTTTGTAGCTGCCTTCTAAAAGTCTTTTCCCAGAGAAGTGGGCACTGCCATGCTGGAATCTCCTGACAGTGTAATCTCTTTGTCTGGATATAAGATAACAGGAATAATGACTTTCCCATTTAACTGAGGCTATTTCCCATAAAACACCCCTATGGATCCCTTAAGGGGAAAAAAACAAAACAAAACAAAAACCCCACTGATATTCTGCTTCCAGAACAACGTGACAACGGAGATGTCAAAGCATGCTGGTGCTAGAATTCCAGCCATTTTTGCTGTTATTAATTGAGAGCATGAAAGCTATTTTGGGTCTATAATCATATCTATTCCATGGCCTCAAAACAAGCAGCTACCAACAGATATTTCAAAATAACTCCATTAATAGACTGATTTTAGCAGTTTCAGAGACACTAAATATTCTCTCCCTGGGAAAAATTTTTATTTGTTAAACCATCCTGTAATTTTATCTGACATTCAAACACTCACTCTTAAGTTTATTTTGCAGCTATGTTTCCAACTCCTGCCAAGTTTTGTACCCTTGAAGTTACTCATTTTTAAGGTACATATCCATTCAAATTTCATAATTAATTAGTCACACAGTATGATTCCACTAAATATGACATGGAGAAGTAGCAGACTAGGAGCAGCATTTGAGTACACTGATACTGTGCAATTACTCACTGGAGAAAGTGCTATTAGTTTACTATTTCATTTCAACACAGGAATACTGGCTATCTTAAAAAAAAAAAAAAAAAAAAAATTTTTAGAACAACAAATAGTTGACAAACCAAACAAGAATTCAAGTGTCCCCCATCTGTTTTCTTACTTCCCAAAAGAAAGCATGCAGTATTTTGGAAATTAAATCTTACTACAGAATAATTGTAAAGGACAAGAGTATCACAATGGGAGCTCACAATGCAGGCCAACCACTGCATCTCCCATTTTCTATAGGCTGTGTTACGTGGCAAGTGCTATGGGATTTTCTTAAACGAGGCAAGACACTACATGTAAGTTTCCTTGGCATAATTGATGGTTAGCCCCATGAAGTGTGTGCTGACAACTTACATTAAAAGCCTGGCTAATAATATAGTCCAGCAGGAAATACCAATTTTAATTCACCCAAATATTATGAATCAGAACACAGGCACTTCCTTTACAGTAATGGTCTACAGCAGTAGAAAAGCCAGAAGACACATAGTTTTGT
Organism: Limosa lapponica baueri; assembly: GCA_002844005.1. Classification (NCBI taxonomy): domain Eukaryota; kingdom Metazoa; phylum Chordata; class Aves; order Charadriiformes; family Scolopacidae; genus Limosa; species Limosa lapponica. The sequence goes on along the minus strand of KZ505910.1, from coordinate 24,652 downwards.
ATTCTCCTCAGAGATCAGCAGGAGCCTTTCCTTTGACTTCAGTGTAGGACAAAATAATGACTTAACAGTGTTAATTTCAGTTCAGATTTACACTTGCTCTTACCGTATCATAGTCACTTTCGGAATATCCAAACGTGGGGAATTCTTCCCTATCTTCCTGGGTCATATACTCCATCTCTTCTTTTGCAATCTTTTCAAAAACTTGTCGGTAGACTGTAAAGAATCCCTAAAATTAAAATAAAAAAAGAAATTCTGATTGCTTGGCTCAATAATAGATGTACAAATGCTCAACTTTAGTAGGGTATTTTAGAGAAATATTACAATTCTGTAACAGCAACTGAAAATCAGATTAAAGGCCTTGTAAGCTATTGTTCTAGATAGCAAGACTCTTCTGTTTAACAAAGTTCCCAATCTCTCCCATTCCTTTTATTTCCTCCTCCTTCACATAGCTTGTGTCTCTCACACATGAAGCTCTTATACCCAAATCTAAACCAACAAAAGTTTCAGCATTCTGGGGATACTGATACGTTTCTGGTTACACAGGACCAAGTTTTGAGCGAGTTCCAAATACAGAATTCATTATTAAGTATCCTAGCTATCTATTTACTTTTTAAATTAAGATGTTACTAACACACTCCTACTATAGTAATCCAAAGACAGATAAGGATTTTCTCTGGCAGAGGTTCATCTAATCACCCGGAGCTTTTTAAGTTATAGCAAGTGTCTTAAAATCTAACAGGGAATTCAATTATAGTAAGCACACTTCCCCCAGACCCTGTTATTATATTGCTTTTCTTTAGCCTGAAGCATTCTAGCTTGCTAAGATCTGAATAAACAGATGGTATTGCAAAGCACTGGAACACTTCACTATATAACATACATAAATAATATACATACACTCTGTAGTTGTATGGTATAGCTGGAAATCATGGAAATCATAAGTAACTGTTAGACAATAAGCAGGAATTAAAGCTTGCCTAAACATCCTGCATAAGTTTTGTCTTGGAAAGATTCGTGCAAGCATTTTTACTACCTGTACGCAACAATTCCATGCATAGCTTTTCAAAACGAAGTAAATGCTGACACTTTTCATGAAATTTAAATTGATTAATTAAAGATGAATTAATGCATTACCTTTTCATCATCTCCGTATCCAGAGTAACAGCTAACAGTGAAGTAGTGCAGCAAGTCTAAACTATCATCTTGATAGTCTCCATCAACTCCTCCTTTCAGCAGAGCCTCCCTGTGATTATCATACCTAGCAAAAATTCACAGTATCAAGGATGTAGAAACACAGAATGTTCCCCAGTGCTGCTAAACTAACACAGTACCTGTATCACCTCAATGTATAGCTTAGGTCAGTGCCTGGAATTTGTGTCTCATATCCAAAGACTTCAGAGAGGAAAAAGACAGGCTCACTAAATATTCTCTCTTGACCTTTAGTTAACTTACTATTACTTTATCTGCAATATCCACAGCAGCACTTTCTTAACAGGAAGGTAGCAAACACATTTGAGCAAGATGCTTCAACAAGCTTTCAGAAACAGGTAGGACATCACTTAAATCATTCAACACTTACACGCACACAGAAAAAACCCCAAGGCATACATTAGCATATAAAAATTGAAAAACAGTACTTTCAAGGGGGACAAACTCAGTACAGGTGGTTTTGGCCACAGCCCGTTTGAAAAACAAGACACACAACATCTGAAGTAGCAATCTCTGAAAAACGTGTGTGCACGTTTCAAATTAGAACCGTTACAGCAACATGAGGCTACGTGTGTCACTGAGGCTGACCATCTGCAGCCACCGGTACCACACTGAACACCTGCACGCACTCAGTCGGGTGCTCCCTCATCCCCCCTACAGCAGAAGGAGGGCTGTGACCGGAGGGATACCTATCCTAACCTGCAAGCTCCCTCGGGCTCTGGGAGAAAGAGACGGAAGCCAGCACTGGTGTGTCCCCAGAGGGCCCCTCAGCGTTCACTGCCACCTCCCCGGGAGGCTGCAAGTCGCATGGCTCTCAACCCTTCCACAGCCTGAAGGGCAGGGGCTCCTCCTGCCGCAAAAGCCCGACCTGACCGGCAGCAAGGCCCAGCCAGAGGCAAATTCAAAGGGCTGGCTGAGGCAGAATTTAAAAAAGGTTTTTCACAGGCCACTACCAGGCAAATGCTGCTCACCAGGCTCGCTCCTGGGGGTCACTCAGAACATCATACGCTGCCTGGATTAACTTGAACTGCTCTGCTGCTTCCTCCGCGTTCTCGAGGTTTTTATCTGTAAGACAAATTAACGACGTTGTGAACGGCTGACTCAACGCACCCACCACAACCCCTCCAGAAACCCAAGGCTGAAGCCACTGCCGCCAGCACCGACACGCTGCCCGGGCCCGGCCTCCCGCCCTGGCTCCCGGCAGGCCCCCGCCGCTGACCCGGGGGTCCCCAGCGCCGCCACCGCCGGCAGAACACCGACCGCAGCCGCCTGCGAGGAAAAGGAGCTTCTCCCCCGGCATGTGGGCCCCGGTGGGGCCCGGCGGGGTGGAGGAAGCCCGGGCCCTCTCCTCAGGCCTGCGGCCAGGCCGGGCCCGCGGAGGGCGGGCATCGCGGCGGCCGTACCCGGGTGCCAGCGCAGCGCCAGGCGGCGGTAGGCCCGCTTCAGCTCCTCCTCGGCGGCGTCGCGCTTCACCCCCAGCACCTCGTAGTGACACTTCATGGCGGCGGGACGGTGGCTCCGCCTGGGGAGAAGCGCCGGCCGGCCGGCGGCCCGGCCAAGGCAGCGGTGGGGGAGGCGGGGCCGGCGGC
>KZ505910.1:8506-20574 GCA_002844005.1 Limosa lapponica baueri | reverse complement strand
TCACCGCTCCCCAAAAGAGAACTCCTATAAAAATACATTTTTTTAAAGAATTTTGTACCACTGTCAGACTCTTGAATTCCAGTTAACGATGAGCACCAGTGACTATTCAGTTATTTGTATTCCTTGTACATGTTACAGTGAGTTGTTTCCCAGAGGTATTCAAGTATAAAAGGCCAATTCTCAAAAGCAGAAATACTTAGTGTCTTATTCACCCTTCCTGCTGCCATGTTGTTCTTCAAAACCCAGAATCATCTCAAAGACAGGAACACAATAAAAGAGTGCAAACTCAATTGCAATAAAGAAATCGGTATTTTGTTTACTTAAAAATGAAGTCCAGTTAGTTTTGCTTGTAAAAACAAGTATATACAATGACATGAATATAGCTACGAAATATAGCTAGGTATGCCTATACCAGACTAACATGATTTTGGAGTCTGCTTGGTTTCTTCACTTGTAATGTTTATGCTGATGCTTCAGTTCTGAAAAGCTTTTTTTGCTTCTTCCTCTGAATTTTGCGTGGCTTCTTTTTATCTTTAACAATTGGCTTTGACTCTGGTTTCACGAGCTGTATTTCCACTGGCTTTTCTTCGGCTGGAGTTTCAAAGACCACTTCAGTGGGATCTTCTCCAATAAGCGCCTTACTCCCTTTTTTCTTAATCTTTTGGACTTCCTTCACTTGCTGTTTCTCTCTAAACTTAGCTGCCACTGACAATCTTATTAGCCGCCGATGCTATAAAAATAAGAATTGAAATTACATCAGGTTTCAAATAAGCAAGATGGAAGAAATCAGGTATTAAAATTTCTCTGCTTAATTGTCAAAATCTTCAGTGTAATGCCATTTTTTCAGGTACATGATTTTTGCATTCTCTCCATTTTTAGGCAATAGCTTTGCCCTCCTATCGTGATCATTTAGGGCACTCTTTTCTACAAAGGGTCCCAGGGAGAAAGCATATCTAGTTCTCCTGCGCAGGCAACTTGCAAGACTAATGTTCAAATTAGTTGCTAAAGGGAAGAGAAGACAAAATCAAAGCTGCTTACCATATTCGGGGACCGGTAGTGGGGATTTTCGTACAGAGTTGCTCCTCCAAAGCTACCTTGGAAGATTTTTATGAGGTTGAGGACAAAACGAGGCCCAATTTCTACTAGAGATGCATCTTCTTCTATTATCTGCAATAAAAAGAATACTCTCTCGTGGACTGAATCAAAGTAAATGTCCTCGTAGGCACCTTGCATACAGTGATACGATGCCACTGGAGCAGATCAGCCACACTTGTACAAACACAGTTCTATATATAACGCAGTTCTTTTGCATTCAAGCAAGCACACAGAGCTGTGAATCCCTCCTTCAGAAAGTAAGCTCCAACACAGTGCGAGTCAAAGCACCAAGTTAGGTTAAAAGACAGGTTAAGCTTAGGCTCTGGCTACTACTTCCTGCTACCAAGACAACCATCACAGAATCACAACTAACAGAATGTCAGTTGAAGGACACAGAACTTAAACCAGCTCTCTCCAGAGACATGGGAGAAGGTACATCATTTCAGTCAAGGCCTTTTCCGCTCCTCACACCATCCCACCAGCAAGCAGGCTGGGGGGGCACAGCTGGGACAACTGACCCCAACTGACCAAAGGGATGTTCCATACCATGTGACATCATGCTCAGTATATAAAGCTATGGGAAGAAGGAGGAAGGGGACATTTGGAGTGATGGCGTTTGTCTTCCCAAGCCACCATTACGGGTGACGGAGCCCTGCTTTCCTGGGGATGGCTGAACACCCGCCTGCTGATGAGGAGCAGTTAATGAATTCCTTGTTTTGCTTTGCTTGTGTGTGTGACTTTTGCTTTACCTACTAAACTGTTTTCCTCAACCCACGAGTTTTCTCACTTTTACTCTTCCGATTCTCTCCTCAGTGCCAACCAAGGGGAGTGAGCAAGTGGCTCTGTGGTCCTATATGCCGACTGGGGTTAAACCACAACAGCCCAGTCCTGGCCCATCACTGAAATTACTTTGTGCCAGCACTAGGTGTTGGCATATCCTAATAACAGCAATTCTTCTCATTTTATTGTAATTAATGGATTTGATACAAAATGACTCTGCAGAGCTCCTCTTGAAGAGGTAGAAGAAACCACTAACCTGGTAGTTCCGAAACCAGATCCTCTCATCTGTAATGGTGAAGGTAAAAACGTGATCTACAAAAGGCTGGCTTTTGGGGTGATACTGTGGTGTACTAAATATCTGAAAAAAAAGGCAGTTATTTCTAAATACCTGTAGTTGTAAGATACAAACCATAAATGGCTCATTTTTAATTCATTTTAATTTACTAAAATCCCAATCCCAAGTTACATTTCAGAACTCAAAACTTAACAACAAATGTCCCAGTGATTTTTAAGCACATGACCCTAATCTTTTGAAGATTTTTATCAAGTTCAGAAGTGTAAAACTACTACTTTAAAAAAACCCTGAGATTTTTAAATATGTTGCCAAAAACCGTTTCCAATGAGGAATTAAAACTAGACATCAGAACTAGAGACTGACCTGAATAAACAATTCTTTTAGCAGGGCATAGTGTGGCTCCTTGTCGAATGTCTGCAAAGGAAAAAATGTAATTTTACATACAAAGCTAAATGCAGTAGTCATGTAAAGAAAACAAAAGCATAATTGACGAAATAAAACTTATACTTACTGGATCAAAAGACAAAAGGGGCCGTGAGCCCCTCAAGCAGTTTCCCGTCATCTTCAATTCAGCCAGTGTGTGAACTGCAGTGATTTTTTTAGAAAGATCATTTTACTACTTACAGAAAACCATACAGATAAGAAAGCATAAGTCCAAACAAAATAATGTCAACCAACTTACCATTCTGCACTAAGAATTTAGCTGATGGTCCCTGTGGTGTATTTGAAAGCCTGCAGAGGACAGGTCGTGGGGAGAAAAGAAAAATGTTAACAGCAGCCAGAAGGTATGCTGGATTTCTACAGTACACTCCAACCAGTCATTTCTGTACTGAGGTAATTTCAGTTGCTTTTATAGCATTGGTTCCTTTAACATAAATACTTGTTTTCTAAACAATTTTGTAAAATGCTTCTGTAGACAGTCTACAAAAGCTGGTCATGCGCTACACAGAGAAGTGCAAGATTAATACAGATTTAACGAACCGGCACAATTTCATGCATCTTCACTATTACACTAAGAAACTTTACATAGAACAGAAGCATCCCCAGCTAGATATAGAAATGTAAGAAAATACAACATTCCCTTACCACATATAGAGATCCTGTTTCTTTTTGGCTTCAAAAAAGATGCACTTATTGCAGTTTTTCATTTCACATACCTATACAAGACACGCCAAATTAGCAGTTTACAAAATCCCAAAGAAATTTTCAAAACCATTCCACATTAATTTCTAGTATCTTCCCCTCTCCAAAACACAAGATCAAAAGCAAAGGCCTTGTTTTAATATTAAGATTACACCTACCAATCCCCGAACTTAAGTTGAAGCACTTGTTTTGTTGAATTGTCTCACGTATTTATTACCAGAAGTAATAACTTCACTAAAGCTACAAGCAATCTGATAAGCTCTCCAGAATATAAACATTAGAGCAGGAGCTGTGACATCAGGTTCTAGTTGCAGAACCACCGATGTCCTGCCATTGTTTGCCCTGGCTGCATATTTGTTCCCCGCTTTCTTCAAGTATAAACTGTAATACACCTTTCACCTATAGAGAGGCACACTCTGTTTTATTTCTTCATGACAAAAGTCCATGTTTAATTAAGTTTTTCATTTTAGTTTTATTAATCAAAAGCCAATTTTCTCTTTTTAACACAAGTACTTTTTGAATATCAATAATTTTTATCTGTGAAGTTATACAACTCCCCTTGAACTTTGTTGCCCTTTCCCCCTGCACATTGAATTTCCAAAGAAAATAAAAAAATACCACTAGTAAAAACCTGGATTACCTCATTAATTACAAACAACTGGTCTTTACGGTCCATTTTAGTATCTGGAAGACAAGAACAACATTTAGAAGGCTGGTAAACCAAATTCACACAAGACGTTCTTTTAACAGTCAGTACTGTGGAAAAAATTTCAGTGATGATAAATGAAAGAATAACTATAAAGTTGTTTCAGCCATATTATGCAATAAATACAGCAACAAAAGGCTATAGGAGTCATTTCCCAGAAAACTATTAAGATACAATGACAGCAACTGTATTTGTTTGATCAAAAGGGATTTGGTGTTTGCCTAAGATAAAAGTTTCATCAAAATAGTTAGGTACCACATTTTTAAAAAGAACATGCTGTTAGAAGTTCTTGCTTTAAAACTATTCTGAAAATATAAGTTAGGGACAACGCCTGACCTTACCTGCTTTAGAGTGAGGCATCAATGTCCTTAAGTCCTGCATTAGGTGCCTTGTTCTGAAATTAATTCCACGAGAAGAGAAAATAAGCACTCGCTCCTTGTTTTTCCATTTACCCTGGGAAAAAAAAGCCACAAAACATTAGCAGGAATTTTCTAGCCTTAAAACTACAACACAGCAACAATATATGTTTGCATTGTAATTATAGAAAGACACAGTACAAACATCTGTTATTAACATTATCTACGCATCTGCACAGAACCACTCTCAGCAATAACGCTGACTTCCCTGGCAGAACATGGAGGCATACGTTTTTGCGTCCTGCTTCAGTACATTCCAACATAAAGCCCTTTCACTCGTACAAAACATGTGTTAAGAAAGTCGTATGCGTACTTATTTGCAAAAGGCAACACTCTTTTCCTGCAGAATGAGCAGACCTCCAGCCTCAGAGCACACCTCAGCTTTTCCTACATATGATACATGTACTATTTTTTGGTTTTGTTTTAAGCAAACTATAAGGCAATTCTAGAAATCTCATCAGGATGATTCCTGAATGAAACGGGCATAATTCCCATATATCCTTTGTATGTAACAGAATCACCCAGCTCTCTGAAATACTTCAGAGATTAAGCTGATACAATTAATTTACATTAACCAGACTCGTTGCATGTTTTCATAGAAACAACACACCACCATGTGTTACTTCTATTTGCGCAGAAATTATAAAAGAAAAAAACACGAATAAGCCTCTCTAGCCTCGCTTAACAGCTGGGTTCTCCCAGACACCACGTGTCCCGCTACCCCAACCCACGGAGGCAGAATACTCCCGAACGCCCGGCCCGGGCAGGGAGACAAGGTGCCCTATCCATGGGTGAAGGCACGGCGCGGACAGGGAGCCGAGCGAGGACACCCGGCCCGGCGCGGCCCGCTCCGCCCAGGGCAGCGGGGCTGGGAGGTACCTGCGAGACCGGCGGCGGGATGCTGTACTCCCCCGGGACCGCTCCCTCCGGGCCCGGCTTGGCATCCGGCTCGACGGCGCTCGGGGCTCTCTTCGCTCGCTTCTTCGGCCGCCCAGCTGGGGCGTCAAGCTTCCTCTTGGCCGCCGCCATCTTGCCCACACCACGCTGCGGCCGCAGTCGCTCGCACTTCCGGCCGCCCCCACTTCCTGCCGGCCGCACGTCCGGCCGCCTTCGCTTCCGGCCCCTTCCCGGAAGCGCTGGGGGAGGCCGCCATGCCGCTTTCCGCCCCGCCGCCCGCCAGCGGGCAGCCCTACGTGCTGTCCGCCAGCCTGGACAACGCCCGCCATCTGTCCAGCCTCCTCAGGGCCGTCCACTTCCAGGACCACGCCACTTGCTTCGCCACCGCCAACGGCCTCCGGGTGACGGTGGAGGACGCCAAATGCATCCAGGCCAATGCCTTCATCCAGGTGGGGGCTTTACCTTCTTGGTAAAGAAGTGCTTCCTAGCGTCCAGCCTAAGTGTCCCCTGGCAAAATTTTGAACCATTCCCACGGGTCCCGTCCGTGGATACCAGAGAGAAGTGCTCAGCACCACCTTCTCCACATCCCCTCCTCAGGAAGCTGTGGAGGGAAATGAGGTCTCCCCTCAGCCTCCTTTCCTACAAACTAGACAAGCGCAAAGTCCTCATACTCTCCTCACAGGACATTCCTTCCAGCCCTCACACCAGCTTTGTTGCCCTCCTCTGGTCGCATTCACGTCCCTTCACGTTTTTCTTAAATGCACACAGGCTGAAGGTGAGGCTGCACCAGTGCTGAAAACAGTGGGACGGTCCCCTGTTTTGACTGGCTCGTTGTGCTGTGCAGTTTGCCCTCTTGGATGCCAATTAAAATATATAATTACTTTTTCAGAAGCAGCTCACGTCACCCAGCTTTATTTCTGAGATACTCTATTTCTGCAGTTACCCCAAAAGCAGCTCGTGCCCAGTGGCAAACAGGGTAGTTTACCCACAGAGTAGTTTACCGACATCAGACTAGTGAAAGGCATGTTTCAGCATATGTTTCAATGTGGTGAGCTCGCTATTCTCTTGGGTTCTGTTCTTACATATTTTTTGTGATTTGAAATGTTTATTTGTGCTCCAAATGATTAAAAGTAAGTATGTATTGTTTCTGGAAAAGGGTGACACTTAATTGTATAGTTCCCTGAATGATTCAGCACCAGAAGCAGGCAGCTTTAGGCTTTAACATTTGTGGCTTGTTTTTAAACTATAAAAGACAAGTGTTTAGGTTTTCATCCTTATGACATGCTACTTTGTTTCAGTTGTGACCTGATTTTATTTAACTAGTTTTGAGGATGAAGACTCCTTTTTGGTTTAATGGATATCATTACATGAAGAGATCACTTTGTATTGCACTGATCTCTGAAAGTGAAAGCACTGAATTTAAGGAAATAAGTGTAAACTGTAAATAATTGCAGAAACTCCCCTCTTAATATCTTTTCTTACAGGCAGAAATTTTTCAGGAATTTGCCGTTCAAGAGGAATCGGTGACGTTCCGGATCAATTTGTCAGTTCTTCTTGACTGCTTGACCATTTTTGGTACCGGTTCTTTGCCAGGTATGGTGCGTATTTACCTTGACAGTGTATGTGTTTCAGGTGTAATCACGTAATGAAACCTGTGCGTTTCCAGGTTTTGGGACATTTCTAGTCTTGGCAAAACTTCTGACTTCCTCCCCTTAACACCTTCTGAGCATGGCAGCTATCACTGTTAAGCAGGATCCGTCCTGTTTACTGAAGCTAATGCAAGTGTGTGCTGTGGTAACAGTTGATAGAGAGAAGAAAGGAGCTGATGGATGTGAGTCTCACCAGTGTGTCAGGGACCGCTGCAGCAGCAGAGGCTAAAAGAGGCTGATTCAGTTTGGAAGACGGAATAAAGGCACATGTCTGTGTGCCACTATTGGGGTATCTGAGAAACAGAAGAGTCTTCCTGTGAGGATAATGTTTCCTGGATCTGTGTAAGACACAAAAGAACCACTTGTTTTGGGAGAGAACCCTTTTGCGGCATGAGGTCCAATGAACAACCCCAGCTTGTACCCTTGCTCTGGTTTGGGGCTAAGGATCGCAAACAGTTTCTGTAGTCCTGATAAGAAAACATATCAAGTAATTTGTTGAGGCATCTCTGGCAAGTGGTGTGATGTTGGGGCTGGAGTTCTGACTCTGAGGCCAGTGCTGTGTCCTAGGATTGACGCATGCCGTGACTGCCTTTCCTGTCGATCTGTTTTCAGTCCAGGGCCCAGATCATCCACATCACATAAGTGCTCATTTGTTCCCAAGTGCCTTTCACTTAAGGGGAAAACCTGGGCACAGAATAGTTCCTCTGCAGCCCATTCAGGGTAGTCAGTGTAGATGTAGAGAGCGCTAAGGTTCCTTCTACTAGGGACAGTGCTTCACAGTGTCACATGCTTTTAGTGGCCAGCGAGGCAGGCTGCACATAGCATCAGGCAAAAAGACCACTGCTTGGGCAAGCTGGGGCAGGCTCTTACCAGAGTTGTCACTTTGGGCTGAAAAAGCATGAGGGCTGTCAGTACATCTTAAGGCCACAGAGGATCCACACTGGACTTGCAAGGGGCTCAGGCTGACTAATTGCTGTGAACTGTAGCAGAAATCAGCACGCTGACAGTATAGACATGGCTTGGAATTTGTCTTGCTAAGAAATTTGGTGTCAACTCAGTGATAGATGTGATCTCTTTTTCCAATGTTTCTGTGGCTTGTGCAACCCTGGAACATCAAGGTACCTCAGAAACATTAACAAGCGAGCGTGTGGATTAGGAAATGTTCTGGTGCAGATTTACTGGGCTTGAAGAAGTATGCAGGGGTTCCAGGCAGCAACATCAGTTCACTGTGCTCCTGCTCCCAGTGCTTTTATCTGGCACCTTCGGTTCATTCCCTTCTTCAGGCTACACCTGCACCTGTTTTGTGAATATTATCTCCAGCTTGCAGATAAGGTACTGAGGAATGATACTTACCTAAGGTCTCACAAGAAATCTGTGGCTGGATTGGCAGTACTTCAGGTGTCGTAAGAGCACTTTAGATCTTGCTTATCAAGTGTGTGAACTACAAAAATAAAGTAGACTGTGTTATTGATCCTGTTTGTAGTCTTTTCAGTGACAGAGGAGCGTGGGAAGCTGCCTTCACAAGTATGTATACAAATATTGAATTACATGAACCCATTTGTTTAAACAAAAAAAACCCCAGGTCTTAGCAAATTTATTTCCTATAAGTTTATTTTTTTTTCACTTGATGGTTCAAAAATATTTTCACAAGCAGAAAATAACTGCAGGTTATTTTGTACACACCCTATGAGTGTACGTGGTGTGCTCTGTACTTACGTGGAGTGATCTCATGACGTGTTTTTGGGGCAGTTCTACCATTGCAGCTGTGTGTTGAATTCCACCTTCCTCTGCTGTGTGTCCTCCTTCCCGTTGTGACTCTGACCTAAGGACATAAATCAGGTGTACTAAACAGCACTCTGGTTTTGGGAGATCAACCATTCAGGTTATGATTACTTAGCAAAAGGAGGATGTGACCACAGTGCAAGCTAAGCTGCGTTAACATCAGTTTGGGTTGCACAAGTAACAACAGTAGTAAAGAAAGGCAATGTGAACCAGAGAGAGCCTCAGGACTGTGGAGGATTTTCCAGTTCCACTAAACTATTTCTACCATATCCATCTTCATTGTCACAGCTACTGTTTCCGTTTGGTATATGACATGAATTGGATTCGAACTGGTGTCTACATACAAGTAATTTAATTTTGCTGCATAACCGTTAGCACTTCATAGGGCGTCCAGGAGGCTGCACTAAGCATGCTAAATTAGCGTATTCGAGGCTGGACCAAACGTGTTAAATCAAGTTGATCTGTGCCCCATATGCCAGTAAAACATGAATTTTCTGAAGTGAACAGATGGGTGAGCTAGCTCTCAGAAGAATGTACATTTCATTCTCTTTTTCAGGAACAACAACGGCCCTTAGGATGTGTTACCGTGGTTATGGTTACCCCTTGATGCTGTTCTTGGAAGAAGGAGGAGTAGTGACAGTGTGCAAAATTAACACTCAAGAACCTGATGAGTTATTAGACTTTGATTTCTGCAGTACAAAGGTTGTTAATAAAATCATCCTGCAGTCAGAAGGGCTACGAGAAGCATTTGCTGAACTGGATATGACCAGTGAAGTTCTGCAGATTACTATGTCTCCAGATAAACCCTACTTCAGGTAGTGGAAACTATGCTTTCAACTCAAATGTTCATGCTTGGTAAGGACTGGAAGTTTTCAGGGTGAAGGGTAAGGAAGCTATTTTAGAATATTGCTTTATTTCAAGAAGAATTGTAATGAGTAGAGCAAATCACCATATGTAATCTAATTAACATAGCAACAAATACGTTGACAACCCGGTAAATGTGACGCTAATGCAGACAGTTTAGCATTTTTGAATTAAATAAAGCCAAAAAAATCCGATAGTGTTCTGTGAAACAGCCACTGAGATTTGCAAAATAACTGATTCGGACAAGTTTTTAGAGAGCTGTGATCAGGTATTTTGAGATGGTGCCGTTTGTCTTCCAGGTTATCCACTTTTGGAAATGCAGGAAGTGCGCATCTGGACTACCCTCGGGACTCTGATCTGATGGAAGCATTCCACTGTAACCAGACCCAGACAAACAGGTTAGGAAGTCTGTGATGAGTGCCTTCTCTGGCAGCTGATGTGTTCTTGCTGAAAAGTTAACATTGATTTGCCCAGCGTGGGGGGTGGGAAGTAACTTCCCATCTGATAAAAGTCTGTGCCTTTGATCAAAAGCTAAGTGGTAACAATGTCTGTCGATGTTGTTACCAAGAAAAGATAAAATTAGCATATTGCTAATAGTTTTTTAGTTATTCTGTGCTTTAACTGGGAGTAATGTTTCACAGAATCACAGAATGGTGGGGGTTGGAAGGAATCTTTGGAGATATCTAGTCCAACCCCCCTGCCAAAGCAGGTTCACCTAGAGGAGGTTGGACAGGAATGCATCCAGGCGAGTTATGGAGTCTCCTTTTCTGGAGATACTAAAAACTTCTCTGGGCAGCTTCTCTCTCCATGGTGTATTTTTTTCAGATTACTTTTTTTTTTTTCCTCTTGCAGGTACAAGATTTCTTTACTTAAACCATCTACAAAAGCACTGGCTTTATCTTGTAAAGTGTCCATTCGAACAGATGCTCAAGGATTTCTTTCACTGCAGTATATGATTAGGAACGAAGATGGACAGATCTGTTTTGTGGAATACTATTGTTGCCCTGATGAGGATATTACTGAAGCAGAACTCTAGGTATATGTTTTGGCATCTGTATTATATTTATGGATATATAAATACTTTATTTTTTTATAAAACTGAATGAAAGCTGTAAAGATTGATAGAGTTGATATTGTTGTTGGTTTTTTTTTTTAACTCTGGAACTAGAAATACAAAGACTTCCTTTTTATTCCCTTGTAAGCATTTCTTAGCTTTGACTCCAAAAACTGAAGCTGAAGAAGCAAAAGAGGGTAGTTGATCTCCTATAGCCACTGATCCCAGCACAGATGTTAAAGTGGTGTTCGTGTAATACATTGTTTTTTACAGTGTTCTCCAGAATTTTTGTTTGTGTTTTTTGTCTTTGGCTTGTTCTAAGCAATTACACAATGTTTATGGTTAAGCTGACAAATAGAAAGGACTCGTATAAACCAATTTTAAACTCAGGAAACAACTCAGTATGAGCATATGGAACCAGAGGACTTGTAAAATAACTGGAATAAACTATTTCATTCAATCCACAATCTCCATATACATACAAATCTTTTGAAAAAGACATACACTATTGAAACTTATTACAGAAAAACGCCCACCCATGTAAGCTTTCTGTTACAGGTGACAGCAGGTGCTACGCATACAAGATGATCACTGCCTTAGATTATGATAAAAGGTGAAGTGTTAAGAGGAGAAAATGATCTAATAGTCTGGTATTAACATGCAGTTAACTTCTCTCACATGCAGCTAAGGCCCTACCCAGTAATTAGTGACTGGGTGACAACTATGCAAACAGCTTGAATTTAGGGTCTTTGGGCAAGTCTCTGCATTGCACTCTGAAGTCAAACATGCAGTTTTTATGTGTGTGCAGCACCTGATTTAGCTCTACTTTGTGAAAGCAACTGATACTCTTACCTTTGGCTTTCTACAAAGTCTGAAGTCTTGCCACCTTCAAATTATGCTCATCAATCAGCAGATGATGTAAGTGTGTAATCAGTAAGTGTGCCGAGGACTCCGAGTTGGGAAGGAGTGTTAATCTGCTGGAGGGCAGGAAGGCTCTTGAGAGGGATCTGGCCAGGCTGGATGGATGGGCCGTGGCCAATGATGTGAGGTTTACCAAGGCCAAGTGCCAGGTCCTGCACTTGGGTCCCAGCAACCCCATGAACGCCACAGGCTGTGGGAAGAGTGGTTGGAGAGCTGCTCGGAGCAAAAGGAGCTGGGGGTGTTGGTGGACAGCCCGCTGAATATGGGCCAGCAGCGTGCCCAGGTGGGCAAGAGCATCGTGGCCTGTATCAGGAATAGTGTGGCCAGCAGGACTGGGGCAGTGATGATCCCCTGGTACTGAGCAGGGGTGAGGCCCCACCTCGAATGCTGTGTCCAGCTCTGGCCCCTTGGTGTGGCGACAGGGGGGCTCTTGCCACACGTCCCCTTCCCCGGCTCCTGCTCCAGC
>KZ505909.1:617791-628606 GCA_002844005.1 Limosa lapponica baueri | reverse complement strand
CTCAAAGCCAGCTGCAGAGGCAAAGCACAGGGGTTTTTTGCATCTTCCCACAGGACGTGCCTTTCTGGGCACCGAAGGAGTTCTTTGCATTTTTTGGGGACGTAGCATGAATACTTTCAGTAAATAATAAAATAAATATCCATATCTGTCCCACGTGAGTATATTCAAGGCCGTACAAAATAACTGCACTTAAAGGGATCAGCATCTTGTTACTCCTGCGCTGCTTGTTGCTCAGGGAAACTGGTGAAGTCTTTGTGTCCTCTGATGGTGTTTCAGCCCATGCCTGCGTTGTCCCCAATACGTACAGAGCCCTAGCCTTGGGTTTCACTCTTGAGCACCTCATCAGAAATAGCTTGCCTTGGGTTTGCAGCTGGTATTTCTAGCTGGTTCATGTGGTGCTGTGGGATCGTGCCGTAAGCCAGTTGGCAGAAAAATGGGATCACTTAGCCGAATTCAGTCCAGTGTTTGGTTAGCGCATGTAAAAATGGCTAGTCACTTAAAATAAAGGCCCGTGGCCACATTTGGTGGCTCATGTCTTCGGCAGCTGAACAGCATTACTATGAAGTCCAGGCATCCTTCTGCTTCATCCTTCATCCTTCTGCTGAAACCATTTCAGGCTGCCGACAGCGAAGGATGTTGCAGAACCCCATTGCGAGGGGGAACCCATCCAGCTGATGTGACGCCGTATTTTTTCTCTCCCCTGGGTTGTTATTCTGTAGATTCAGTTCCCCGGTCCAGTTTGCTGTCTTGCATGGCAAACTGGCATGTGCTGGCACGGCTGAGAGGGAGGAACGAACGGAAACAGCATCATGGGTTGGTCCCGGTGCCAAAAAGCTTGTGGAGGAGAGTCACAGGCATAATCATATCGAAACATCAGGAGCTGCAGGTGAACTGGGAACATGCTCAGGCTTTCTGCCTTGCCTCTCTGCTCTGTCCCGCTCCCCGGGGCTGTTTGGTTGACGATGATAAATGGGAAAGTTGCCGCATCCAAGTACCTGCACACGCAGTTTGTTCCTTTGCACTCTTGCTTCTGGAGTAAACAGAACAAAGTGGTGGAGGTTGGGAGAGTCTTCAATATTTCTTTTCACATCCTTATCTTTTTCCTTATTTGCATCCCATCCTGATACCGTCTGTCAGTGTTGGTCCAGAGCAAGACCACTCCTGGCAGGGGTGAGGTCAGATGGAGCTGGGTCAGGTGCCAAGCTCAGGGCTGGATGCCCACACTGGCCTTTTTAGACTTTTTTGCCCCAGATAAACTAACATCCCCTTCCCAGCAGCCGTATTTCTGTCTGGCTCATGTGGAGCTGGGTATTGAACCTTTCACTGGCTGTTTTCTCAGCAGTGGGTTGCTTGCCAGCATCCACGCTGCAGCCTGGAGACGGAGCCACCGATCGCTGATGCTGTGGTCCAGCAGGTGATTATTTCTAACCAGCCCAAGTGAGCTCCTTTTGGAAAAGGGGAGAAGGGGCACATCCTTCCCCTCCTCAGCCTTCTTCCAGCATGTGGCATTGCTGAGATGTACCATTTCCCCCGGCACAGTGTGCAGTAACACCAAACCTTCTCTTTTCTTTGATCGAGGGCTTTTAATGGAGAAGCGTGATGCTCCTGCGCCAGCCAAATGGCTTTGATTCTGCTGTGCAATGTGGTGTGCATGTGTCCAGGTTGAGAGGGGTTAAAAAACCCATTTCCTTGCAAAGTTTCCTTTGCAGAAGTTGAGAGTAAATGAAACCAAAGCTTGCTATTGCAGTTTGGGATTTTTAATTTTTTTTTCCTAATGGCTCATGTGTTTTTAGCGCTTATTACTGGATGCAGGGGGATGCTGCATCAGTGTGTACCTGCTGTGTTTTTTGCTAGCTCACAGCTCTCATCCCAGGGGCAAGAGAGGATGCTAACAACAGCTAGGTCCCAAAAAGGTGTTTTCCTGTAAATCCTGGAGATGAATTGCATTAATGGGAGGTGACTCGCTGCAAACTTGTGGCCAGAGGAAGATGGATGGTTTTGAGCAGGGGTGTTGTGACCCGAAACTTAAGCCTGTGGCTGGGTCACTGCCCTTCTTTCAAGTTGTTTTCACTGGGCTGGAAGCTTTCTTGTTACGCATGGAGTTTCATCCAGGGAGGATCTGAAAGGTCGCTTAACCCTTTGGCGTGCAGTGAAAGCAGAAAGGAATGATAATACAATAAATCCAGAGCAAGCCAACCCTCCCCCAGAAAAGACCCTGAAAGACTGAAAAACCCCCACAAAGGAGGACGCTGGGTCTGTATTGCCTTTTCAGCAAACAGCCTGCATCTGAGTTGGGGTGGCACCAAAGGTTTATACAGAAATTAAATGCTATTTGGATTGCAATGCAGGTAACAGTGCTTTTTTCCTCTCCTCTCCTCTCTCCTCCCTTCAGCTTTGCTCTAATGCGTTTGACCAAATTATAGTGCAAATCCATGGCTGTATAAATACCAAGTGGGGAAAAAAAAACCCAGCAGAAACCACAGGCATTGTTTAGGCGGTTCTTTGATGTAGTTCACCCATGAATGTAAACTCTCTGAGCCTTGTGGGATGGTTTGGGGCTAAAAGGGGCTTGAGACTGGTTTGTTGGGTGCCTTACAAAAACAGTTCACAGGCTTTTTCCTTCCCATCCTTTCTTTTTTAATGCGTGTGCCCTGCAGAAAAGGCACTTGTACTCTCCCAAGAGCTCCCAAGATCAAGCCCCTTTTACTGCACGGATGCTGCTTGGGATCCATAATTTGTACGTGCATTGAAGACCTCGAAGAAGACAAGCCCAGGTTCAGGTGCTGCCAGTCCCGTCTTCCACGTTAGCATCTTGGCTTTTGCTGGGCTCGTCGGGAATGACGTGTCGCTCGGAGCCGGTGTCGGGGTCAGGAGTGGGACCACGCTGGCAGCGTCTGCAGCAAGGAAGGAAAAGACGGGGCGATTTGGCAGCTGGGCTGTTTATTTGTTTGGGAGTGCATGGGGAGGACTAGTCAGTGATACTCGGGAATAAATTTGGCCTGATACTTAAGTATCAGCTCCCAGGAAATTGCCACCAGAGTAATTAGTGTGCACTGACTTATTTGTACAGTTATAACAGCAGGAAAGTATTGAAGCAGGAAAAACAAACACATTATTCATCTGAACCTTCACTCCGCAGCCTTTACCTGACAGTTCACTATTTGCGATACGCAGGTCTATTTTTAGGCTTCCAAGTCAGGCAGGCCCTTTTTTCTTTGTTTGTTTTGCGTTTTGGTTTTTATTTTGCTGACATAAATTGGAAATGAATCTGTGCTTAGAGATAAACAAGCACATTTTTAACATAAAGCTTTTGAATACCAAAGCGTGTTTTCTGTGGAAGTGCTGAAGCATCAGTAAAAGGCTCTCAAAACGTGTGCCCTTGCAAGCGGGATGAAGATGCTGCCGATGGGCAGCTGGGCTTGGCAGGAGGAGCTCAGTGTGTGGATGCAGCACTGGATACTGGAATGAGATCCCTGTTTCTGTCGGAAGTATTTGGTGTGACCATGAGCATCTTCTTTAGCCCAGGTTTCCCTGCTCGGTGGCGAGTGCTGTGTAGCCAGTCAGGTTAGAATTGCCCTTTGAGATGTGAGCACTGAGGAGAAGGTTTACTAAGTTGGGTAATAATTATTATTAATGAGAGGCTGTGGGAGAATGGCACGGGGTGACAGGAGTTTGTGGTTGTGAGGCATCTGAGGAGGATGTTTGGGGAAGGGCATCCTTATAGGTGTGAGTATATGGAAGAGATCAGGAGGCATTTGGAAACTGAGGAAAAAAGTGTGTGTGGAAAAACAAGTGGATTCACCTTGGAATGGAGACAATGGGGATGAAAGCATCTGTTCTGCCTTTCCTTTCCATTCCTCCCCTTTCTTTACAGCGGTGTCATCCCCAGCCACCCGCAGCAGCGATTCCCTGCCAGGCACTTGTGCTAAATCCTTTGAAAGCTCCTCTCCTCCTTTGGTGATTAGAAATAAATAAAAAGGGTGGGGGCAGAAGACAGGCTGTCTGCAGGGGAAGAGAGCTGAGGGGCCCCAGGGTTTCTCCTGGAGATGGATTTTGTGAACAGCTGAGGAAATCACCAGGCAAAGCACCTCCCACAGCCAGCAGCTATATCACAGGCACTCCTAGCCACAAATGCAGTGCTGATAAATCAGAGTTAAAGTGCCTTTTTTAAATACCAAAGGCTTTTAAGTATTTGAGCCAGCCATCAAAAAGGTGAGTTACCATTTCCATATCTTGAGATCTTTGCATGGAGCCTGCATGCCTCCCTGGAAGGCGGGGCTTAGGCAAACACCAGCAGTACAGCTCAAATCAAAGGTAAATGAGTGAAACTTGTGACCTCCCTTACGCAAGAGTCAGCCTGGGTGACCTGATGGTCCTTTAAAGCCTTAGGAAGTGATTCCCATGCTTTGCAGCCCCAAAAGTGCATCCCCATCCCTAGCTCCCCCCATATTTTCCAGCCACTAGGTGAAGATCCGAGGCTAGAAGAGGCTGGATTTTGACTGCAGCCTCCAGGTTTCTTAGGGAACGATAGCAGCTCCTTGATTTTTGTGCCACAGGTTAGTTCATTCTCTTAATCCTGTGGCTGTCACAGTATGGCTGCTTGTTTAAAGCTCTGAAGGAAGAAGAGACGGGGCAAATGCACAACCATGAACCAACACTATGATGGTGAAAACTTCTTACAAACCAGCGAGGAGCTGGGATTTGCTTTCTGTTTGCAGCAAGGGCTGGACCAGGACATTAACATCGTTCAGGCTTTTCCGCTCTCTGAGAGGATGCAGTGAGGGACCACGTCCTGGCACACGCTTTTGAGGTTTAGAGGAACCTGGCAGATGGCAAATCCTGGAATCAAGAAACACAAAGGGAACCAAGAAGCCTAAACGTGATTAACATCCATGGGTGTTTTGGAGCGTCAGAGTTGGGACCTTCATTCCTTTAGCTCAAGTGCCCTTAGTCCATGGGCATGGCCCTCCTTATGCTCATTCAGCCCATGTGAACAGAGAAATTAAGATGTGACAATAATAGAATCAAAGCAAAATCATCAGCAAGGTATAAAAAGACAACAGATTTTAAAAGTGTGTGTGTGCATAATATGCATATGCTTGTGTAGATTTAAGACTGCTTTACATATCTGTGACTTTTAAATATTCTTTTGTGATTTATAAACACTTCCCAATCTATAAAATTTAGATGGTCTCTCCCCTGTTTAGAAAGAGAAGTACAATGCTGATGTTTATATTTTCACATGACTCCAGAAGCTACAGCTTTTGAGAAGTGTGCCGAATCTCGAGAGACTGCTTGTCTTGGGAGACAGCGTGGGTCTGGATGGAGTTGCATGGTGTTATTTGGTGAGGTTCATGTTGAAAGAAAGAAACCCAAGACAACACAGCCCTCTCCACCAGCAGGGCTGGTGAAGCTCGTGCCATGCATCGTGCTAACAAATTTTTAAGTACAGCTGTGTCCTCTCTTTGGAGGAGAGTAGGTTCTTTGCCTCCAAAAGAGTTGTGGGGGGATGCAGTTGTCTGCATCGCTCAGATCCCAAACTGGCATCTCGCCAGCTTTATCTTAATATTGACAGGGGTTGTGGCAGTTTGCCTTTTGATGATGATGATGATGTGTCATTATTGCTGCTGCTGGAGACAGTTTTGGCAGGCCTCCATTCCCGGTGTAGGTTAATTAGCCCTCCCACTTCCACCCTTTCTTCCCCACCCTCTTCCTAAGCCATTACAACCAAGCGTGGTCAGAAGTAAATCTCCTTATTAAAATATTTGGAATCTTTCTAATGCCAGATGCCAAAGAAACAGTTCTGTAATCCCGTGGGCTTCACAGCATTTGGGCTGAGTGACTTCAAAACACCTGTATTAATGTAATGTAAAGCTAGCTTGGAGGAGCATGGATCAGCAGAAATTAATGGGTTTTCTTTAACAGCTGCTTTTCCAAACGCACCCAGCTCTGATTCATATCTCAGTCATCGCTGAGCACTGCTCCTCTGACTTGCTCTGCTGACCCCTGATTTAGGGGCATGAGAGATGCCAATTTGGGATCCCCAAACTATCCCCTTGACATCTCTGAGTTTTAGGGAGCCACGGATTTGCTGAGAAGATGTAATTCTGCCAACCAGTTTTTGAGAGAGGGGCAGTCTGCTGTATTGCCTGTGCTTTTCTATATGATCCTCCTGGGCATCGTCTCTGGCCCGGGGGCAGGACTGGATATTTATCCTCATGGCCACTGTGTGAGAGAGCAAACCATTAGGAGATGGGGCACAAGCACAAGCTAATTGAATTGCTACTGCTGTAAGCTGGACCACAGGGAGGGAGAGAAGGCAGCTCCTGGTCCAGTGTGTCGTACATTAGGTTGCAGGGCCAGTCTGCAGGCATCACCACAGCTCTGGGCTAAATCACGGCCATGTCTGGGAAAACACATTAACTGCATCTAAAGCAGAGAAGCCCAGCAGCCCTTGGGTAAGTTGTCTGGAAAAACTACCAATAACCGGTGAAATCTCAAAAGCAGGAATTAAGCAACAGTATCTCCGCTGGTTTTAACTGCTGTTTTAACAAGCTCAGAAAGTCACCGCGCTCTGATAAATGACCATCCTCTTGCCTGCTGCAGTCTGACACCTGCAGAAGCATCCCTGGCTTGTTCATGCTGCCCAGGATGGGAGGGCTGTGCTCCATGATGGGGATTTCTGGCATAAGCATCTGCGGAAGGCAATTCCTTTCTCAATTTTATTTCCATTTCCACATCCACGGGTAAATCTGGCTGCCAAATGTCTGCAGCCAGCTCTGCCAGAAAGTTAATTGAAGGGACATCCCTCCAAATGATGGCTAGCACTGGAGAGCCATGTTTGTCCCATCTCCTCAGCTCCCCTGGAGGAGAAGGCAATAGGTGTGCTGGGAAACCATTTGAGAAGAAATCATTCTGACTGTGAAAGAGAATCTAATTCCCCTTCTCTTGGACTTTAAAAAAAAAAAAGCCCAAACCAGGAAAGTTTTGTGTGCCTTTCGTAGAGTCACAGACCGGCCCAGGTTGGAAGGGACCTTGAAAGATCATCTGGTCCAACTTTTTGTGGGAAAAGGAGCCGAGATGAGATTATTTAGCACCTTGCCCAGTTGCATCTTGAAAACTTCAGGGATGGGAACTCCACCATGTCCCTGGGGAGGTTGTTCCAGTGAGTGATTGTTCTCACTGCAAAAAAACTTACTTCTCACATAGTGCATTGTTTCTGTCCTGTCGGTGTAATTTTTTTACTTGCTTTTGTCTGGTTGTGATTTTTCCCAGTTCCTTAGCTGGAAAAAAAAATGGTGTGATTTTCTTGGTTTATCAGCATCTCGCTTTGCTGTTCATGATGGCGATCTGGCACTTTTGCTGCTCTTCGGCAAAATCCATATCTTGGTAGTGATGGGGTGCAGAGGACCTGCAGATGGGGCAAGGACCTCTGGGGCTGGAAGGCCCCAACCACCAATAATTGGGTCTCTTGTTCTTTGTACCTCATTAATTTCTAGGATTTAGGGTCATGGTGCTTGTTTAGTCCAACCTGCTGTGTAACAGATTCCTTGAATTAGTTTCCACTCTGGGTCCAGAAGTTGTAGATGTACCCAGAGGTGCATTTTTGGCGAGCAAGAGAGGCGAGGTGGAATCTCATCTTATTTTAAAAATTGCCAGTGCTGGATCATTGGCTGTGCCAGTTGGAGGACTTTTCCCTCTGCTAATTACCTGCAGTGTTGAAAAGCGGTATCTTGGTTTCTGGTGTGCTTTCTGTCGAGTTTCAACTTTCAACCTTTGGTCTTGTTATGCCTTTGTCTGGTAGACTGAAGAGCACTCTTCCTGACAGGTACTTACAGGCTGCGAGGTACCTTTTAACTTTCTCTTTGATTGACTTCCTTGAGCTCCTTGGTACAAGCCTGGTTTTGTTCTTGCGGCTGTCCTCTGAACTCTCTCCAGTTTTTCCAGCGTTATTCTTGAAGTGTGGGTACAAGTATTAAACCTCGCACTCCCATCGACTGTGCCAACCCAAGGCCCAAAGATAACAGGGCCTCTCTGCTGGTACACAACATCCCTCATTTGTGCATCCAAGCGTTGTGGACCTGCCTTGCGAGCTCACATTGGGCTAATTATGCCTCTTACCTCAGCCAGTCCTGTAGGTCTTGTATGTTTGAAAAGTTTCCATGTAGCCATTTCTTTAATGCACCAAGCGTCTCATTAGTCTTTTTGATGTATTTTTTTTTTCTTGGTTTGTATTCTGAAAGGAGTTTTAGTCCAGTCTTTCTCACTGCACCAGCCAGATGTCAATAATCTTTATATAGCTGAGAGCTGCTAGGAAAGTATTTTACAGAGCTGGGGGAAGGAGAGTGGTTCACAAGAGGGAAATAACACCGAGATGTATCTCCATCGTGTGGTGGGGTGGGACAGACTGTGTGCCCCTGTGGTCCAGAGTTCTGCAATTTTTTTTCCAGCCTCTTCAGCTCTTGATGGATCTCTTTCTGCCATGGAGATTAATGGTGGAGATGGTTAACCTGCAAGCCCTATGCCAGCCAAACCTGTTGTTGCTGGCTGCTGAGTGCAGCTCCAAGCTCCTTGCTTGGGAGCCATGGGTTGGCTGCCCCCATTGAGAGTCTGGGTCAGTGCTAGCGTATTTCTAGACATCAGACGCAGAAGGCTGCCTGTATTTCCAATTGGGGCGCTTTTAGTACCAGTTTTATGTTGTTTCTTGCATATACTGACTCAGAGGAAACAGAGGTGTTGATCTGATGGGGAACCTAGAAAACCTTTTGGTAATAACATCCAGATGTTTCCTTAGCACATCTGCTTAAGCCACTGTTGAAGTCGGTGCCTTCAGCAGCTCTGCTCGCATGTTTTACTCCCTGCTGCCGTGTGTGATGCTAATTTATTAGTAATGCAGGAATGGAGGAGG
The DNA here is from genome assembly GCA_002844005.1 of Limosa lapponica baueri. Classification (NCBI taxonomy): domain Eukaryota; kingdom Metazoa; phylum Chordata; class Aves; order Charadriiformes; family Scolopacidae; genus Limosa; species Limosa lapponica. The sequence continues at coordinate 619,698 of KZ505909.1, read as the reverse complement.
GGGAGATTCAGACAGCAGCAGAAGCAGGGACAACCAGCTGCCGAGGAAGCGTGGGAGAGGAAAGCAGTCCAGATCGTAACCCAAATTACTCTTGCTTTTACCATTCGGGTAGGGTGTTTGGAGGTAGTCTGGCATGTAATTGTCCCCTGCTGTAAGTACTTTGCCCCAGGTTTGCTTGGTTACAGGTCACTGTGTACCTGTGCTGGTGCAGCTCAGCCGTGTGGGCGAGACATTTGTCCATCTGAACATTGACTTCAGCCAAGAACAGGGCAAGCTCCGGTGTAGCAGCCCATGTGTGAAAAGATATTCCTGCCTGTCCCCTTACGCGCGGGAAGCTGTTTCGCTTCCCAGTGGTATCTGTGTTTAGCATTTCAACACTGCCTTGCTAATCCCCATGCCAGGATTGTCAGCATGTGGTGTTCCTCCTGGGGAGGGTCGGCTTCGGGACAGCTCGGCTGCCTCGTGCCAGGGCTTCAGGCAGCCAGGATGCTACTGGAAGCTTTGCTTTTAATGTCACTGTGTCAGCGTCGTGCCCTGCCCAGGGGAATATCGCTGGCAGCCTGAGGATAATGCTCCGTAATTCCAGATGCCCTGAGCCATCCAGTCTCCTTCTGGGCTGCACGTTGCAAACCCTCAATTTATGGTCACAGCTCTTCGGGTATGTACCGGCCCGTAGTGTGCGCTGGAGCCACACTACTCTTTCTCTGTCTTCCTCAATGACTTCTACTGATGGATGATTTTCAGTGTCATGAAGAGCACGTCTTCAAAGCAGACCAGTTTGTGGTGCTCATTGCAAAACACCAATGTGGTGCTTGAAAGGTCTTGAAAGGTGCTCAACAGCCACAAGTTCTTTAAATAAAAAAAGAATGTCTCATCACTCAATATTAGGGCTAGTGCGTCACCTTCTTCCAGGGCTGGTGAGGTGACATTGGAGGTTGTCCAGGTTAAAATGGGGGAAGAAGGTGGAAGCGTGTGGTTGGGGTGTGGCAGAGCACTTCAGCGGGGAGGAGACATTGATGTGGTAGGTGCATGTGAGATGGATGGCCCAAAGGCATAGATCTAATCCTATTCATGTTTCTTCCTCTCTAATGTGCGACACAGCATCATGACCTGGCCAAGGATGGGCCATCAGGTGCATTTCGTTACATGGCAGGGAGCATGCCTGGCCCAGTGATTCACAGGATGGAGATGGACGCGATGAATATTGTTGTGGAACCCAAGAGGAGCCTGCAGCAGCTTGGAATGTCCATGGGGGCCTTTGGAAAGCCAGGCGCCCAAAACAGCGCAGCAGGTCTTGGAGCAAGAGAAACATGTGCATCCTCGTGCTATGGTTTCCTACATGCAGAACCCAACTGTATGGTGCTGCTCTTCACCTTCTCCCACTGATAAAAAAGATCTGTTCTTTTATGAGGCTAAATTATGACCTATTCCCATTTAATTCCTGGACCTGGTTTCTGTGTCTCCTACCCTGGCAGTCCTCCTTGACTGCTGCGTTGGAGTTTATCTATCTGTGGCCTGTTCCTAGTAAGGTAGGGCTGCTGGTTCCTTCTTCTGTGGTTCTTGCCATTCAAAGACGTCTTGTAGACCTCTCCATTGCCTTGATTCTCCATCTCTTTCAAATGTTCTCTGAAAGCAGATGAAGAAGGCTTGCAGTTTCTTTCTCAGGATCGTTACTCTGGAGGGTTTACGTCTGGCCAGTGTCCACAGAAGGAGCTTCTAGGGATTCTGAAAATCTTTAGTTCCACATAAAGTACCTAGATAGTGTGTTTCAAACAATTCCTATTTTTGGCAAAACTTAGAATTTAATCTAGATCTGATTTTTGGAGTTTTTTCTGCCTCCTTGTTGGATCAGTATTTTATACCCGGTGGAGCAGTGTCTGCATTAGTATTAATCAACACGCAATGTA
>KZ505909.1:459283-602844 GCA_002844005.1 Limosa lapponica baueri | reverse complement strand
GCTTGGAGCAGCTGGATGAAGCTGGGTGACCAAACCAGATGCAGATCCACATGTGGATTGACTGTAGAGGAGGTGACACTGAGCTGCAGTTCTCTTATGTGCCACCGGTGGCTGTGATTTTCCTCCATGAAAAACACAAACGCTTCACCAATTCCAGGGTGAAGGTGCTATCTATCTAAGCAAATGGTCAGGTTAGTGGTTAAGAGGAACAGACTGTTTTCACCCAGTTTTTGTAAGAATCCAGTCTCCAAACTTCCAAGCCTGGAATAAGGGACCCACAAATGTTCTCCAGCTCATAGAAAACGAGGAGCTGGATGACCGCAGTACTGCGTCACCTCACTGCGTGCTCGGTGTGTGACTTCTGCACCAGCGGCGTGTAGAGCAGAAGTTGTAGGGGCAGCCAAATGAGCTGACCTTCGAAAAAGTGTCCACGTCAGAGGGGTTATCAACTCCAGAGCCGTGACCTCTTGTGAGAGCACCACTCGGTTGCCTCCAGATCTGCAAGATCTGTGTGAACGTCACCACGTTTTGCATGCAAGATTTTTTTTTTCCTCTCCCTCTTTGATATAAATATATCAAGATAGTTATCTTTGACTGTGCACACACGCATGCAAGCCAAGCTGGTTCACTGAACATTGGCGCAAGCCGTGTATGCTTAAACCAGCGGTCTTTATTCAGGCAAAGCCCCTGTTGATTTTTCCTTGCTTCTGTAAATTCCAGAGCCTCGGTCCAAAGCTGGCGGTGTGCATTTATTTGCCTTTGTATCGTAATAGAGATGGGCAATCCTTGTAAAATGACTTCGTTTATTTACCCATAGAAATGTGTAGAGCTGCGATAGGTTGCTACATAGATAATTATTGATTTATTCCCCCCCCCCCGAAAAACTGGCTAGGCTAGATGCTGTGTTTCAGGTTTTCAACTGATTTGGGTCTGAAGACTTCTCTTCTTTTTTTTTTTTAACTAAAAATTATTTATAGATGGCAAAACGGTCTTTTCTTTTGGAGGAATCTCCTAATCTGTGTCTAATATAGATTACAGCTGTGGCCCCTTCAATTCCTGCCCAGCGCTTTATTTGCATCTTGACAGTAAGATGTAAGACAGTGGCAGATTTTCCCCCTTTTCGCCTGTATACTGATTTCCTATGAAATGTATATTTAGACATTCAAAAGGCATATGCAATTTCGGTTGAAGAAAAACCCGAGCCCAAATAGCAGAGTTACAGACTCTGCTATAAAGGTCTCAGAGCAGCAGATGTGCACATAGAAAAGCAGGGGAGGTTTCCTAGAGGACAGGTCACCCTCCTGAGACAGGCTGTTGGCTGCGTCCAATTCTTGTGTCTTCCAGATAAATTCCAATGGGAAGAGGTGGACGGGAAGGGCTGGGAGGGGAGAGCACGGCTTGCTCAGCCCAGTCCAGGTGTATCAGGGCCATGATGACCTGTTGAAGCAGAAGGATGCTGTTAGTTCAGGAGCAAATGGATCTCACCTGGCATGACTGTGCTTAGGCAGGAAATGAGAAGAAAGTTTCTAATCATGTCAGGAGAGGTTTTGGAGAAGCTTTTTAATCAGAGTAGTGGGAGCGAGGTGTTTGATTTGTTTCTGGGCAGGACTTTGTGTTTGCCTGAGGCAGATGCAGATGGAGTTCATGCTCCAGGGAGGCGCTTCTCAATCCTATGTAAAAAGGGAAAAAGAGAGAGAGAGAAGAAAATATATATAATGAAAATGAGTTTGAGGATTCAGGAGAGAATAAGTTGGCCTGGTTTTATTTCTAAATGTCTGTCCCCATACAGAGCCTGCGCTCAAATGAAGGAATGAGTTTTATTCCGAGGCTGATGGTTAAGTGCTGAGAGCGACTGTCTGAGGCCATGGTTACATGGCTTTTTGATGTGAGTGTGCCAGTGCCAAAGGGGCTGGTCCTGCTGACTTTCCCAAATGGGTTTCCAGCCCACACCTAGTGTTGGCCCTAGGGTTCACACAACCCTGCAGCAACCTGGGTCAAAACACTGGCTTGAACAGAATTTAGCCCAGAAATAAAAAAACACAGTCAAGCTTGTTCTTGATGGGGCCAATTCCTGCACTTGCCTTACAAGGGCCCCCATCCCTGGGGCAAGTAGGAAAGATGGAGGTAGTCCTTAGCAGTTCCGGGGGATGTGGTGTGAAAGTGCCCCCAGAGGGGGATCCCCAGTACAAGAAGGACATGGACCTTGTTTAACAGGTCCAGAGGAGGGCCACAAAAATGGTCAGAGGGCTGGAACACCTCTCCTATGAGGACAGGCTGAGAGAGTTGGGAGTGGTTCCGCTTGGAGAAGGGAAGGCTCTGGGGAGACCTTATTGTGGCCTTTCAATACTGAAATGGGGCTTATAAGAAAGATGGAGAGAGACTTTTTACCAAAGCCTGTAGGGACAGGACAAGGGGCAATGGTTTTAAACTGGAAAAGCGTAGATTTAGTTCGGACATGAGGAAGAAATCTTTTATCATGAGGGTGGTGAGACACTGGAACAGGTTTCCCGGCGAAGTTGAGGGTGCCCCATCACTGAAGTATTCAAGGTCAGGTTGGACGGATCTTTGAACAACCTGATCTAGTGAAAGATGTCCCTGCTTACGGTAGTGGGTTTGAACAAGATGATCTTTGAAGGTCCCTTCCAACCCAAACCATTTTGTAATCCTATGAAATGCTGTCCTAGCCAGTCCCAAACTTTTGTTTGCCAGTCCCTTCCAGGTTGGAGGAGATGGAGGTGGCCATCTCAGACTTCATACTTGGTTGTGGAATCTCAAGGTTTGGTGTTGAGGGCTGGATTGGTCCCCCATAGCCGTGTTCTCATGTCTGCTGCCTGCTTGCAGGCAAGCCTAGCTTTGTGCCCACCCTTGAAGCTCCTTGACCCACAAAGCCTCGCAGTGGGCTGCTAGGACAGCGGATGGGCTCCTCTCTGCTGGTGGGAGCCTTTGCGGCAGCCTGTATGAAACGCTTTGGTGGCTCTGAGATGTCAGGGCAGGGTGATTCATACATGGGGTTTTCTCTTCCTTTCTGCCGTGTGAAGTTGGGGAGGTCCGTGTGAAGTTGGGGAGGTGTTTGGAGTTTTCTCCCCTCTCCGCCCCCGCTCCCCAGCTACCCCTCCGAAATCTCCGTGAGACACCCATGCGATGACTCAGCTCCCTTGGCAGACCCTTGGGGTATTTCCCCCGCCTCCTCAGCAGCGATTTCTCTGGTGAGAAAGTCCTTTACGGCTTGGCCTCGACTCTTGTGGCTCACCAGAGCCCGCCGAGGTGCAGGCAGGCAGTGGACACAAAGGTCACGTACGGCTGGGTGTGAAAGAGCAAGCACCGTCGTTCAGGGTTGCTTTCATCAAACAGATTTGAAACAAAGTGGTTTTGTCTTTTTTTCTTTCATTTATTGCACCATTAAATTGTTTGCAGTTTGAGTGCTGAGCTTTAGTGAAAATGGGGTTAGGTTAGGAAGCATCCCCTGTGTCCAGGATCGCTTCACACCCTCCACGTGGGTGGGTTGGGATTTCCCTGCTGCTTGGGATTTATGGACACTGGCCCCAGGCAACAATTCCCCGGGCACTGTATCCTTACGTGGACCCACACTCCCTGCCAAGCACTGATTGTGGCAAGGAAGTGATGAGCACTGACCCCCAATCTGCCATATCTTCTGTAAATTTCAGTCCCAAGCCCAAAAGCTGTGTCATGTACCACCGCTGCCATAGGTGTTTGCTGCAGCGTCCACCAGTGGGAAGAGTCATGTTGTGGTTGCTTTAGTGGTACATCACTCATACCTCACATGAACCCTTATAGTTGTCTTGCCCTCCTGGAGTGCGTATTTCATCTGATGACCCCAAGCCAACTTTCTCCCTGCCCCTTCAGGTGCTGTGTTGCTTCCCAGGCACTGTCCCCTTCCTTTTACTTCTTTGATAACATGTTCTGATAGGTTTTTTTCCCCTCTTGTTTTCTTTACAGATTTAACTGGAAAGTATGACCAGCAGGAGCAGCTTACTCACCATTAGATAAGTATTACAGATGACTCATGCTAGAACATCGATAGCTGTGCGGCTGAGATGAGTATGTTGTTTTATAACAGCTGTAGCACAATGCCAAGAGCCAAGAACCTTAATTCTACTATCCATGCTTTCCCACAAACGTGCTTTGGGTCTCTGGCACCTTTATTCCCTTAGTTTGTGCATCTAAAAGGGTTCACAGAAGAGTTTTTGCTTCCCTCGGTGGGGTACAGGGTGTGGGGCAGCTCATGTTATTTCAAGCCACATTTCAAGATATCACCTTAAAATGAAAGCTAGCGTTGAAAGGCTGCAGCTTTGTAGCTGTTCTCCAGGGCAACATGCAGGTTTTGTCCTTTTAATAGATGCTGTTAGTGAGTGGCTTTCCTCGATTCTTTGTGGTTTTTGTTTTTGTTTTCTTTCCAGAGCCATTTCACCCCTTCTCCAACAGGACAATCCAGAAGCTGCAGGAACAGGTAAGACAACTGCTGTTGCAGCATGTTAATGTTGAGTAATTAAAGGCGAAATACTGGCTGCAGTAAAGTAAAAAAACCTGTTGACTCAACGGCAGTGAGAGTTGTACCCAACATGCTCAACCCCATGAAACCACCTGGGATAACGGTGTTTGGAGCCAAATTTGGAGGCTGCCTGGGAGCATGCACCCAAACCTACATCTGCTTCCAAAAACACTGACATTAAGGTTGTGCGAGTACTAGGTGATGAGATTTAAGGGGGAGAAACCTGTTTTTGGGGGGGTTGCAGAAGGAGCTGAGCTGTGAAGGTGGGGGTACTTAAGGGACAGCAGGACCTGCTGAGGAGGTGTTAGCCCAAGTGGGTTGGCAGGGGGCTGAGGTGGCTTTAATTGAAGGTGGCTAGACAGCTTGGAGGGGTGCAAAGGGCCATGCGAGAATGAAGGAAATCGGACTCAAAAGGAGACATTTTGGTGGGGAGCACTGCAGCAAGGGACATGCCAGTGATGGAAGCACGCATGGCTCTGCCCGATGCTCCTGTAGGCGGTGGCACCGGCGATGGCTGATACCCCACCTGGACCATGCACTTGGGCATCATCTTCTGCAGTTCACATCATGGCTTAAACTGCTGAAGGCATTTAGTTTCCGCTAAGGTGCTGGACCGTGACATTGAATAGCTGTGGCATGAGCAGCACGTCCCTTTCACCAGTGCCAGCCTGGGGCAGGAGCTTCCAGTGGGGCAGAGGAGGTGCGTTAGGTGCTGCACTCATTTTCTCAGTGAACACGAACCAGAGCCCCAGTGGATTAATAGAGAAGAGAAATCTGGCTTGAAAATCTGTGCTTGTGTCCTGATCGTGTGATTTGGGTCTCTGCATTTACTATGAGGGTTGTGAGATGCTGGAACAGGTTACCCAGAGAAGCTGTGGATGTCCCATCCCTGGAGATGTTCAAGGTCAGGTTGGACAGGGTTTTGAGCAAGCTGATCTAGTGAAAGATGTCCCTGCCCATGTCAGTGAGGTTGGACTAGGTGATCTTTAAAGGTATGTTCTGACCCAAACCTTTCTGTGGTTTTATGATTTTGATGCTTTGCTACACTCGTTGCAAGAACTAACGTGGGATCCACTTTGAAAGGTGTTCTGTGCTGAGGTCTATATGTTCTTCAGGCTGTTGTGCCACTCTGAAGTAAAAGAGCTGTGTCCTGCTTGTGCTATAAAAATAAATTACATTGCAGCTGGCTCCAGGAGCGACTGTTGTAGCAGAAACCCCTGTGTGACGGCTTATAACGTAGGCTTAATTAGGTCCCTGCCCAATAAAGTAGAAAATGCCTTTAAGACCTTCTCCCTTTAGACTCTGTATCAGATATTCACGTGCCACGAACTGATCTCAGGACTAACTTGTTCTCAGTGATAATCTGACATTGCTCTTTGGGTAAGGGGTGGGTGTTTGGCTCTTGGGGTTGGTGTAGCATCAGCCAGTGAATGCAAGCGTAGAGGCATCAGCAATTTTGCTGGCACATTTTTACACTTTGGGCATGTCCTCTTACAATGAGGAAAACCCAACCCCAATGAATGGTCTTAACCATCACTCAGTGGAAATACTTTGGGGGAGAGAAACGAAAGCGCCAGCCCCTGCCTGGCTTACCTTGCGTCTCTGGGGTCAGGATTGCAGCTCAGAGGCAGGATCTGGTGCTTCCCAGTGGGCAGCCTCAACCATACGTATTCAAATCGAGCACCCAGGCATGTCACCTCGCTGTGGCGCGGGACTGAAAGATGCACAGGGGCTTTCCAGCCCCACGGGCCATTATTAGTAAGAGGGTTCGCGCATGGTGTGTCTTTTGGTTCAAGCTGTGAACTGCGAGCAGACTCTAAAAACTGCTGCTGAGCCTTGTAAATAATATTGCAAAAAGTTTCCGAGAAGCGTAATAACTTCCCTAAATATATATTTTTTTACATCTAAAGGTGCTAAGGCGTGCGCTCATGCTGAAAGTTTGCTGAGCCCAGTAGGGGATGTGTACTCGTGCTGTCATCTGGGAAGCTCAAGCAGGTAGTGGATAAGGATAAGGAGGTGGTTGCTGGGGTTTTGCTTCTCTCTGTTTGTTTGAGAAGGTGTATTTTGGGACACGTTTGTGGGTTTAGTGGGTACGTAGAAAAATTTAGAGCAACGTGAGTGGCCTGCATGGTTTGAGATTGTGCCAGCTGTGCAACTAGATTGGGGATTGCAGATCCCAGGGCACCCAAAATCCAAATAGGTTTTTAAATCACACAGGTCATTTTAGAAGAGATAATTAAGTTCCTGAGTTACTCAGTAATGCCTACAAATGTTCCTGTGAATGGCTCATGAAGCACTTGCAGTCTAACTTCTGCCAGAGGTAAATGCGCTATTAGGAGCAAATTAGCTGCCCATGCAGCATTTTCTGTCTTGGAGTCTCAGGGTGTTTTACTGAGATGTGTTAATACAGCTGTGCTGAATGTACCACTCAAATCTGCACGCTCTGATAACCATCCTCAGGTGAAATAAATCCCAATGGAGCCGTTTAAGATGCCCCTGCTCCCAGTTCCCACCCACCCTGTTGCCAAAAGCTGCTACCTGCAGAGGCAGGTCTATGGGGTGAGATACGTGTGCATTTGTACCTTGTCCCTCATTTCGTATGAGCACAAAACCATCTTCGCTTACTGGGAGAACTGGAGCAGAAGGTGGGAAAGCCAAAAAGTGGCATGTCTGTTCTGCCTCCCCTTGCTAGAGGGATGGGGGATTATCTGCTGGAAGCACACCAGGGTGGGGGCAGTGATATCCCAGATGCTGAAGTTAGACTTTGGGAGGAGTTTTGCCCTCTGGAAGTCTCTGCTTCTTCCCATTTGACTAGTCGGCGAAGCAAAAGTCATCACATGGCATCATCCCCCGTGTAGGTCGGAAGTGCAGCATTTGATTTCTGCTGTAGTCAGAGGGGACCTAGTCAACGTTGGCTGTGGGGTTTAAGGTGTGATGGATGAGATGAAAGAGATGAATCGCACCTTCATCTTCCCTGGATGTGCGGCAGACTCTTCACTGACTGCAAAAGCAGCCTATGTTGACTTCTTCAGGTGCAGATGCCAATGCTGCAAATACCGTTCTTTGATGAGATGTCAGGTGCCCCTTGCCAGCTCGGTTGGACTACATACATGCACTTCAGGTGGCTATAGGGGAGGTGAGATGAATCCTACTCTTGCTATAGCAATGATCTTGCCCCAGGCTATGGTGGGCTGTTTGGGGGGGATCTTTAAGGCAAGTTTTGTGAGCCCCTCTTGCAGCAAGACTTCCATCCATTTCTGACTAAGAAGGTGGTCAGATCAAGGCCAGCTTGGAAAAGGGCAAACTCCTATAGGTCACTGGCAATTTGGCAGTGACTGTGACACCCGCAGGCTCTGCACCCATTGCAGCTGTGATACGTGGAGGTGGGAAGGCAAGGATAGGACTTCAGGGCATGGTGCAAGGACTATGTGGGAGTTTTTCAGGAATAATATTGCTTGAGGCAGTATGGGGAAGGCAGGAGGTAAATATTATCCTCTTTCCCAAAGAGTTGGTTTTGTGGCAAAGGTTGCTTTGGGTCATGGCTCAAGGGTTCCATAATTTTAGGACTTGCCATTTTGACGCTGGTACCTAAGTTACACAAAAAAGATCCTGAGGTATTTCACTATGGGCAAATTGTGCTGGGCAAGTGTCACAAGATGCTTTGATCAAACCATAGTGGTCTATTATGAATAGTCTAACCAGTGGCCATCTGAGAAGCAGACCTCAGTACATCTGAAGTGTGTTTTAAACAGCGTCAGTTTTGTGTGATAGCTTTAGGGGAAAACCTTGCAACTGATGGGAAGCCAACAGAGGGATATTTGACACTTCAATCAAAGGAAAGTGACAGGCTCAAAGTCTGCCCTGACATCTCACCCTGGCACATGTCATCCTCTAGGCACTGTGCCAGTCACGAAAACCACGTTGTCACTTCTGCTCCCTCTCCTTATAGTCTCTCCAGGGTGTTGCTGTGCTGCCAACATGGCGTGGAAATGCTTGTTACCTACCATCAGTCACCATGGAGGTCCTTGGGCCATGTGAGCTTGGGGAGCATGAGCTGGTGTGCCCTTGGTGAGCAATCTTGTACCAGTGCATGGGATGTTGTGCCAGTGAGCACTGGCCACATCCCTTTCCGGGTCCCAGCACCCTCTCTCCCTTTTAGATGGTCTCTGGTGCAGGTGTACTGGGGCTGGCTCTGCCATCTGCATGGGTTATGGTGGCAGCAGACTTCCCCCCTGCAAGGGGAATTTTCCCTGGCTGCCACACAGGCTGATAAAGCCTGGCCCTGGTGTTACAACAGATCTATAGATGTATCACGAACAAGGAGAAGGGGAAGCACCTGGAGACACATCTGCATCGGACCGTGTGACACCACTGTCCCAAGTGGGCAGCAGCCCCAGCCAGCGGGTCCACACAGTGCCGGTGTCCTGCCCTTATGGAGTCACCAGCCTGGCTGCCTGTCCCGGGCACTGCAGGCAGTGTCCACTTGGGCACATTTGCTTCATTGTGTCTTAAAGCCTTGATCACTGCCTGATTTTTCCCCCCAAACCTTCCCCAGCTTCACATTTTTCTTTGCATTTGGAGTTTCAGCCTGAAAACGCTTGAGTTAAACCCTCTGCCCTAACGGTTGCTCATCTGAAAGTGTGGAGCCAGCTTGCAGCAGCTGCTAAAATAGCAGAACTGAAGTAGGGAATGAAAAGTGAGACGGTGATTAAGACCCGATTTCCTGTCGCGGCCCCGCAGGGCTCCCGCCGGCGATGGAGACGTTGGTGGCGTCGACAGTGGTGGTGTGAAGCACTCGCAGGCTGCCCTGTGCTGCCTAGTTATCTGAGTACTTTGCAGATGTTGGTGAGCGTGCTGGGACAGACTCGGGGAGACGATGAGGATCCTGTTTTAGGAAGGTGGGAAGAGTAGGGAGCCCATGTGGGGTGATCTTGAGTTGGGGTTAGAAGCAGCCATGGTGAGACGCAAGCCAGCCCCAGGGCAGGTTGGTGATTGTTGCTTTGTGGTATCTAGAAGAGCTTAAAGAGTGCACAGGATTTGGGAACACTGGGGATCCCAGTCCTTTGGATTTTCCTCCCATCTCTGCCAATAAATTGCCTTAGACCCACCATCTAGGACTGGGCAAGAGGAAAACGCAAGGGAGAGAAATTGCTGCTGAAGGGATGGTGAAGCTCCCTGGCTGGTGCTGTTTGCTCCGAGGGCATGCAAGCTGTTCACCCGTCCTACTGGTTGACCCCTCATGTACCTGGATGTCATAAAAGAGCAAATGCATGAGAATTAGTTTGTTCTGTTTGGCTTGCTTGCACCAGAGGTTCATGCAAGGAGAAAACAGCTGAGTGCAAAGGAGGTGCTGAGCTGATGGCTGTTCCTCCGAGGACACCATTTCACATGTACTCACTAACGTGCAACGTGTGTTCATTAGTGCCAGAGGCAGCTTCTGGTTTCTGTCTCACCCTGGAAGTCCAAATTGATGCTCTCCTGTGCGTACTCCAACAGGTCCAGGTGCAGGAAAAACTCTTGTCCATCTCTTGTGACACTGCTTATGTGAACTTTTGTACCCCTCAACAAACCACCTCCTATTTCTTTCTGAATTTGAAAGGCACAGCAGCTCCCATCAACCCTGCTGCAAAACCCACCAGATTCTCTCACTACCCTTTGCTGTGCAAAGGACAGTTGCTGTTTAATTCGGCAGTGTGAGGGACCACTTCCTGAAACTCAGTGCCATGTGGCATTTGGTCTTTTTGGCCTCTCTCTGCTCTTGGGGTCACCAGCATCTCCTCCCAAGCTGTCTCATGAGCTGCACTCATGCAGCACCCAGCACCACCAGCACGGCTGGGACAGGCTTTTGTAGTATGGAGGGAACGTAAATGCCCTGCTTAGGTCTGATCAGTAGTAAGGAAATGTAAATAACAATGTAAATGCATTTTTCGCAGAGCAGGTCAGTGCACGGGAGAGGCTCCGTCAGTGGTGGTGTCAGGGAAGGTGTGCTCATTCACTGCAGCCGAAGTAATTGCTCCAAAATGGTATCCTCTACTCCCATTTCTTTCCTCTGATCCAGGAGTATTTCTCTACCAGTGCACAGCCTGGGACATGCATGGCCCGAGTGCGAAAGGCGAGGAAGGAGGCAGAGAGGAGGGATAGCCCCGAGCCTGGCAGAGCATCGCAAATGGTCATTTCTGTGTGAGGAAGGGGAGCTTGCTGACAGAGAAGTTACTTTCTGTGCTCAAGAGGAGACTTCTCTAACATCCGTTGCCATGAGGGAGAGGAATATTTTACACTCTCCTCGCGCCTTTCATCCCCGAGGAGTTCAAAGTGCTTTTTAGACTACTTTCATAGTGCTGAGCAGGAGGTTTTGCACGAAACGCCCTTCCCTGCCAGGAGAGCAGCACCTCACCGCTGCAGCTGCAGTGCTGGGAGCCCCAGCTCTTCAAATGCTCCCCAACTTCTGCTGGGGAACAAAGCAACACCACAGCACAGCATCATTTCAGGAGTCTGGAGGAAGAGCTGCCCAGGATTGTTTTGAGTATTTTAGGAATTATTTTGAGGGAGGGTGGGTTAAAGGAGAGGAAATAGCACAGATATGGAAAGGTAAATAATTGCTTTTTGAGCAGGGAGGCCTTGAGGTGATAGCAGGGAACAGATTGCAGATGAATTTGCTGTGCAAAGTGCCATCATCCAGATATAACACTCCTCTATCTTTGCCAGAGAGGTCTTTCATATCACTCTAAGGAGGAAATAAAACTTGGTTGGAGGAAACAACATAGCCTTGGTCTGGTGGTACCTGGCATATTCCCTAGTCCTGGTTCCCCAGACCAACAAGGCTGTAGAAGACCTGAAGGGTATGGAAAAGACAACATTTGCTCCAAGGATCAGAGGTGTGTTCTTCTGGGATGATCCAAGTGCCTTTAACTAAACTCCCGTGGCCAGGAATGGCAATTTGGCTGGCATCTGCGAGTCACAGCACAGAAAGGCAGCAGGCTGTGCCACCGTCCTGCTGTCCCGGTGGTGGTCTCAGGGTGGGGAGGACGTGGCAGAAGAGGCAGGATCTGCCACAGTGAAGAGGCAGGAGAGGTTGGACAGGGAGATCCTGGTGTTCGCATCAGGCTGCGGAAGAGAGCAGGGGTGGGCAGCTCGCTGGCAGCATCCACATGGCACCGAGGATGTCATCCAAACGGTAGCTCCCCATCCTGCAGTGCTGTGCAGCCAGAGCACCATGGCCATCCGCTAGCACATCTTGGATGCCTTCTCCAACATGAGCCCATCTTCATGACCACGTCCATCAAGCAGTGCTGGCGTATGGAAGAGCTCGAGAGCTGCACAGGAAAGCGACGGGAGGAGACCCTGGCTGTGGTGAGCCATCTTCAGTGGCCTCCCCGCTGCTTTCTGGCTTTGCTCAGCCTGGTGGTGGAAGAAGGTGCTCACACCTTGTAACGTGTCCAGCCCAGTCCAGGTGCTGCAGGCCATGCTTTGATGTGCCTTCCCTTTGCTAGCCGTGCCAGCTTGGATTGCTTGCCAAGAGCAGAGCTGAAGGATCAGTGGTGTGTGTTGGACTCTGTTTGCAAAGCCTGTGAGAAGATGGAAAAGGTCGTTTCATCTGGGGGGCGGGGGGAGGAAAGGGGAAAAAAGAGTGATGCCACGTGGGTTTGTCACATTCCCGTGAGGAAAACAAAGCATCTCTGCGATGATGGGAGAGCAGTGGGGAAATAGCCAAGAGATGAAAGCCGGCTCGCCCCTTAGCAACCCTCTACTGCGTCTCCTCTCATGTGTCTCTTCACCACCAACAGCAAGGAATGAAAAGGGAAAAGGAAAAAAAAAAATAAAAAGGCAGTGAGATGGGTTTTGAATGGATGCCAAGGTTGATTTAATTAGATGTATTGAATTCGTTAACTTCTGAACGACATGGCTGCCACGCAGCTCAAACGATGAGCTGCGAGCGGCGACGGGAGCGCTGTGCCGACCTGCCAAAAGGTTCAGCAAAGCAGAAGGATTGACCTACTTCCATGGGCTCTGCGGGGAGCGCGGGAGAACGCCCTCTGCTCGCTGCCGCCGCGCTCCCTGGAGGGCTGCGTCTCCCTCCGTGCAGGGGAGAGGTCTCCTCTGAGCTGGGGGGCTGCCGGCGAGCCCTCCATCACCCGTGGGCTCCCGGGCTGGGTAAATGTCTGCGTGCCCCTGGGAGGCAGCTCACTTGGAGCAAAGGCTCTTGCTTTGTGTGCTGACAGCTGCCTCCTGACTGACACTGATTTTCTCCTTCTCCCACCTATTGCACCTTAAAAGAATACTCCTGTATTCTTTGATAATGGGCCTAAATGCTGTTGCAGCTGATAAGGGTGATAAAATCACCCATGCATACTACCATGGCAACCTACAGCAATTGCTCCTCGCTCTTGATGTGTCCCTGCTCTTTGGCATGACCGCAGGTGTGTGGTTTTGGCTGAGACTTGTCTGGGAATTACACAAATCTGGAAGACTGGGCTTTGTTTACGAGCTCTGCCATCAATGTGGAGCACTGAGCAGCTCCTGGCCTTGCTGGCCACCCCTCGGAGCAGGGCATGCTTCCCCTTGCACCTTGCTGAGAGCCCTGGCAGTGCAGATTGCATCTCGAAAGAGTTGTCAGCACCAGGGATGAGGCTTCTGAAAAAGAAATTTTTTTCCAAATGAATTTCATAGTGTTTATCAGGAGAACCGCTGAGTGTCTGCTCCCAGTCCCACCGTCGTGTATGAATGCATAGATCCTTCCAAGCACCAGCGTCCTTCTCGCAGACAGCGACCACAGGATCCCTGTAAGGTCAGTGTGGTGCCTCCTAGCCAGGTAACCTCCCAGCTGGGGAGGTTCAACAACTGAGTTGCATCTCGATGTTCCAGCCATGAGCCGAATTCCTCCCTTTCATTTGGCAGTCCTCTCCGTCGCTTATTAGTGTCAATGCAAAAACTATCCAGTGGAATTGGAAGTGTCTATCAAGTGGTGAAGAGAGAAGCTGGATCTCCTCGAGCTACCAGCCTACAGTCATGCTTTTGTGGTAGGAAATGTTTGCCAACACGTTCGGAGCTAGAAGACACCAACAGAGATGTTTGCAAAGTACTCAAATATAGAGGTGCTGTGTGAAACGATGGTGTAGGTTGTGTGGAAGATCTCCATGTGGTTGAAGAAGATGCTGACATGGGAGGGAAGCTTAGACACATCAGCAGTCTCCCCTGATTGTTATCAGTGTTAACCCCAGGTTGGTAACACCAGACGTACCGCACAGATCCTAGTGGTAGTCACCCAGTGTGGTGGGGAACTTGCTATTTCATTGGGGAAATGAGGCAAAACAGCATTGGGGAAATTGTCTGAGGTCACGCAGAGGAGACGACCGGGACATTGTTTCCCACCACCAGAGCTCTGGCCTTTTCCTCTTCCTGCCTCGAGTGCGGTTTCTTCTGACTCCATAGCATCCTTCAGCAGGAGCAGAGAAGGGTCGCATGAGTGGAGAGATGAAAGAAGAAATGTAATTTCACTGAGCAATGCCAGGAAATTATACGGGAAGAAGAAACAGGACAAACGGAAGGAACCCAGCGGTCTGCTTCTGCGGAGAAGACATCTCTTCATAGCATTGAGGCTGCTTTCAGGATTCATGATTCAGCTTTCAAGTCGGTTGTTGATAGTTAGGATGTTTTCGTTTTGACTTCATCTGTTGACAAGGTGGTAAGAGCCTTGCGAGGACGCGTATCTCTCCATCAGGTATGACTAATTGTGTTGGGACAGCATGATAACACTTCTGTTTTTCTCTAGAACAGCTCCATTACAGACCGCCTGGTAGCTGAGCCCCGGCGAGTGTTTTTGTGGGAGTTTTGCTGATTGTGCAGCCCAGATAACCTGTGAGTGAGCAAACATGGAAAGCATTGAATATTCAGCTGAAAAACCAGAAGCGGACTTGTTTCGCTGCTTGTCTGAACCGAGCTTTTAACCATGTGTTGTCAGTGCTTTTCAGGAAACCCATCGCGTCTGAGACACGTCATCCGGTAATGAAGTGCTCCGATTTAGGGACAGCCACCAGGAGCTCTGCAAAGGCCAGAGCTCATAGTTAGGCACTGGTGCCTTTGCAGTTCAGTGTTGTGCTTTCCTTTCCCTGTCCGCTCCTTGGAGAGCAAAAGTTGGTCCATGCAAAATAAATGCCTTTTTAAACAAGAGCCAACAGTGTGATTTCTCTTAGTCTTGCACTCAAAATAACAATCTCTCCAAAAAAGCCAGCGCATGGCAGAAGGTGGTAAACAGTTTCTCTAGACGTTTGCTGCTGTTGGATCCTGTTTCTGTGGGAACCCAGGGATTTTGGTGCAACCTAAGGGCTGAATTTAAACTTCTTGTAGTGGTTGCCCCCTGCTCCTCAGGGTAATAGTTGTATGTATGCCTGAAAGCCACGCTTATGTCCCTGCATAAGTGTGTTGGCACAGATGCGACTCTGACTTCAATATATCAGCTCAGTGGTCAACAGGCTGGTGCAGAAAGGGCTTCGCTGTGCAACTCTTGTCCTTGGCAGAGTTTAATCTTTGTGTGGATTACAACAATAAGCTCTCTACAAGAGGCTGTGTAGGTCTAGAGCTGTGCTTGTCTTTGATGGAGACCATTGCTTGCTTGTCAAGGAGATTTGCAGTCATCTGAAAGTGGCACTAAAAGCACGCGAATGGGCAGCCTGTCCAACATACAGAGGTAGAAGGGATCTTCTTGACCCTTCTTCTACCCATTTTTCCCAGGGAGAGAAGTGAGGTTTCCTGCCTGCAGCAAGGCACCCCTCTGGTGTAGGAGTTGAAAACCGCTTCCATCATGATGCTGGTGTGGGGCTGTAGTTTCTACTTGGGTGTTAGAGGAATTTGTGATCGCCAGGAGGTAGTCAGTCAGTGTGGACCTTCTGAGGGTGCTGACTTCTCATTATAAACTCATCAAAGGAGCATTTCAGTTTTCGTCTGTCCTTGCTACCTTGGCTTTGTTGTTTGTTGTTGAAGGACAGGAGTTTCCTAAGGGACTCTGGGCACCTGAACAGAGGGGCAGAGCTCAGGATATGAACTTGGCATGAGGACACCAAGGAGGAGACTGAGCTTCTGAAAGTTTGAGAAAGCTCTGGACACTGAGAAGAGGGCACATGGCGTTGTGGCCTTCTGACCATGATCTGTCCAGGGTGAACTCGCCACAGAGGAGGCATCCCTTGCAGGGGCTATTCCATGTGTCTGCAGCTCTTTAATAAAATAAGGATGTTATCCCATGGACAGGAGCGACCTGTCGGCATTGAGGGTGGTTCCCCTTGCTCCTGCTGGATGCACCGCGGCGGGAAGAGGAGGCGTGCTGGCTGCCAGTTCGGCTCTAAAAGCGATGGCTGTGCAAAGTCCGTCCTTGTCTGGACTCCAAGGGGCTGCTGCGCACAAGGCCGTCACACAGTTTCCTTAACAGGCTCCTTTTCACTTTTTCCAGGGACTTGCACTGTGCTTCGTTTCAGAGGGATCCAGTGAATTAACATATTGTTGCTGCTGCCTGGGTAATTGCATGCCCGGGGTCTGCTCTGCTCCAACACAGTCTTCCCGGCTTCCCAGACAGAAAGCATCCTTCTCCTCCGGCAAACAAAGCTGCAAAGTATTGCCCTGAGACCTTGCTCAAAGGATGGAGGAATTGGAGGGTGGAAAGAGGAGGGGAAGGCTGTTTCTGAAGACATATCTGGCTTCAGACCTCACCTATCAATGAGGAGGAGGAGGTGGAGTGTTTAATCTTTATTTCTGTACCAAGGTACTAATTTTGACTGAAGCTGTGGTTTCTCATGCTGATTTGTGCAGACCTCGGTATGGGGGCAGTTACAGAAATTTAGGCCAGCACAAGTCGCTGCAGGGGCTCAGAAACTGCTTGAAATTAGCCATCCTGGGTCATGCAGGAGTTTCAGCAGAGGTTGAAACTGAGTGATCTGATACCCTGTTCTGTACTGAAAATAAAAGCCTATGAATAGGTAGGTATAAAAATGCTTACTGGTCTCACTTCCGAGTACAAAAAAACCCACATGTGGATAAACCCTTACAGCCCTCTAAGGCCTGGTGAGAATAGACCACATCTCAAAAAACGTTGGTGAGCGTATCTTCAAAGCTGGACCAGTTTCTTCATGTGAATGCAGGTTTGCATTTTCAAAAGGTGTTACTTGGTCAGGACTGACTTCTGGTGCAGAGCTGGCATCCCATAGGCTTTGGTCTCCAAAAAGAAATGTGGTTATGTGCTGTGTCAGGAGGGCAGCTTTACCCCCTAGCGTGGCTTAGCTGTTAAGAGGAGGCATGAAGAGGGCAGGGAGCATCAAGACTCCAGGATAGAGGGGGGGAGGTTGTTTCATGGCTCTGTGACTGACCTCCTGGGTGACCTGGGGTGAGGAGATGAACCTCTCCTCTTCCACCTCCTCTGCTCCTGCCCACCCAGCGCATGTGACAGTTGCTTCATGGTATATATGGATTCTTCTGAGAAGCCAGAGCTCAGCAGCTCTATCTGTGATGTCCCTTTTCATCTTCTTGGTTGTGACATTTCCTGTTTCTTAGCCACATAAGTTATTTTGACTGGAAGCAAGACATTGCTCCAACACGGTTTACGACACAGGGGATGGAGACGGGGGGGAAGGCCATGCTGGTGGTGTAGCGTGCTCATCCTGCACCAGAGCATTGCAGCTTGCGGGGCAGAGGGAAGGCTTCTTGAGGGATCTCCATCCTGTGGAAGAGAGGCTGCAGCCTTGGGTAGTACAGAGAGCCCTTTTATAGTCAGTGCTATTCACTGGGCTTAGGAAATCCTGCTTGTTCTGTAAATACGTGTATGTCTGGTGGGGGGAGGAGGTGTGACTGCCCTCCAACACTGCTCTTGTGTTTGCTGTGGATGGGACATGGGCAGGGGTTCCTCAGCCACTGATGCCCAAACTGAGGTGGACTATGTCTGGGTCGCTGTGGGACTGGATGCAGAAGTGGGGTTTGTCATGTCCCAAGGAAAACATGTTGAAAAAGTGCTTAGGGGGACCTTCTGGACCTTCACAGACTTGGCTTGTGGCTCTTTCTTTCAACTCTTTCGCTTGGGTGATATCACAGTACCCAAGCACTGAGCAATTCCCATCCTTTCCTCCAAAGCCTCTGCACTGGTAGCAGTTAGGAGATAATTTGTAGGACTGCGGGATAATTCAGGCTACAAGGGACCTCAGGAGGATCAGCTGTGAGATTAGACAAGGTTGCTCACGTCTTTATTTAGTCAAGTCTTGAAGACTTCTAAGGATGAGAGTGCACAGCCAGCTCCATGGCTTGACTGTCATCACATAGAAAAAGTTTTTCCTAACATCCAGTCAGAACCACTGTTGTTTCAAATAATGTGTGTTGTCTCTCATTCTTCTTTCAGACACCACACCATGGAGAATCTGGCTCTGTGTTCTCAGGAACCTCCCTGCAGGTGCTGGGGTCTGCTTCTGGATCCCTCAAAGCCATCTCTTCCCCTGGCTGAACAAACCCAGCTCCCTCAGCCTCTTCTCTCCAGGCCAGTCTGCCAGTCCCTGGCCATGTTGGTGCTACTCCACTGCAGTGCTCAATGTAGTTTGTCAATGTGTTTCTTGTACAGGAGCACCCAAAACTACATGCAGTATCTAGATGTGGTCTAATGAGTGCTGAGATCTCTTGCCTGTGCTTCTGCTCCTGCAGCCCAGGATGCTGTTGGTCTTTGCTGCAGTTTCTTTCCTAAGGTCCCAGTTGACCCGTGGTCCCAAAAACTGCCAGCCCAACAACTGAGCAGTGGCAGAGCTATTCAGCTGGGATACTAGCCTGTGCCTAGATGGTCTTTCAAACAAGACCTGTCACTGTCCTTGGAAAGCCTGAGTGTTTCTTGGCAGCTGGGAGGGAAGAGGAGCACGGAGGAGCCCTGGGGTGACAAAGATCTCACTGCTAAAGAGGGGGGCTCCCACAGGGAGAGGGACCGAGCCTGCACAGATAAGGCAATGAACTAAGTTCTGCAGAAAAACGCAAAGAGATGTAGTGTTATAATTACCACCATCTCACTTACTCATCTGTAAAGCAAGTTTTTACTCGCCACTGTGCTTCCCATGGGGCTGCGACTGTTGATGGCCACAGAGGGCTGAGGTTCTGCAATACCAGTGCAAAGGGTTGTTGAACAAAACTATACTTGCTGTGCTTGGTGCTGGAGCCAGAGCATGGTTCCTGATCGCCATGTGTAGAGGAATTGTATGTATATATGGATGTATACCTTATTGAAACAAAATGCTGCAGTTTCATTCTTCTGCCAACAGTTAGTGTGTGAGTTTCAAACCAGCAACCTATATTCTTTAAGATCCAAGAGCCGTGGGAAAAGATCCTTTTCTTTTTTTTAACCTGTACTAATTTAAAAAATGCTGGTTTTCTTAGTGGAGCGAGGTAGAAATAAAAGACAAAAAGGAGAAAGAAAAGACAGAAAGACCCATACAATCATTTTAAAGGTTTTTTGCTTTTCTGTTCATGTTCTTTTCAGGAAACGAGACTGACTATATATGGGATAGGAATGAAACCAAATATCACAAGCCACTGTTGAGTTCATGAAGTGACCACATTGAAAAAGTAGTGAAAAATGTGTTCTTACTAGTGCCTTCCCAGCTGGTAGGAATCCTGGCTGTGGCTTGTAATTGTAGTAGGGTGAAGATTTGCATTTTCAAGCTGGCGGTTTTCCTTCTTACTCGTCCACTTCCTACAAGCTAATTCAGTGCTGTGTTAATTGTGAATCTGGAATGCAAATCAACTCACCTGCTTGTTTTTCTTTCATTTTCAGGTTTTCTAACTATGGAAGCTCTCCTGAGGAGCTGCATCATGCGCTGCTGCCCTCGGGATGGGACGCAGAGCTGGGAGTGCGGAGGAGCTGCAATGTGCTGCCGCGCGTTGCTTTAGCAAGCAGAGAGGCTTTCTTGGCATGTCATACAGTGCTGAAAGCCATTCTGTCCTTGACAGCAAAAATCCTTATCCTTCTTGTGGTTTTTTCCAGGACAGCTGATATTTCCTGTTCGAGATGCTTTGTATGCAAATCAAGGTGGTACAACAAAAAAAAAAAAAGTCCTGAAAGCAATCACACCGATAACCTCAGACCACCGGGGAATTCCTGCCTATCATTCTTTATCTTTCCTTTTTCCAGCTCTTTACAAGATATTTCTTTGCCTGCTCTTTCTTGTAGTCTTCAATGTTTGTCGTGCTAGACCTCCTGCTTACGAACAACAGTGCTTCTTGCATTTTGCAGGGCTCCACATCGGCCTGCACAAATACAAGGCAGTAAATGCTGGGAGTTGGGGTTAACAGTCCCCGTGTTTCAGCTGTGCCTTGCATTGCTCTGGTGCTTTCTGGTGTTCGAGCTAGATGAACCTCACACTACAGATTGCCATGCACCTGTAGTGATGGTTTCCCTGGGAAGGTAAGCCCAGAAACCTTCAGGAAGCTCAGGAAAGGAAAGAGGAGAGGTGGAAAAACAAAGAGAAGCCAGCAAAAGTTTTCCTAGTACCTTAAACAGGAGCAGGAGTTGTCATTCTCAGCACTGCACTAATGCAGCAACACGGGTTGGTCACCTCCTCACTCCAGCAAAGCCACTTCCCATCTGCCCAGCCTATACCCTATAGGTATCCCTGTGAGTGCAAGGGGCTGACCAGAGCCGGGCTCCCACCCTGCTGCCAGCAACAGCTCACTGATGCTACAGGTTGTGGGGGTGAAAAAAAGACGTGTAGAAGCAATGCAAGAAAAAAAAGACATGTCAGAGCAAGAAAGAGCTGCAAAACTGCAGAGAATATTCCCGTCTGTGTCCAGAGATACCCGCTGCCGCCTGGGTCTTGGTGAATCACACTGTGGTTGCTCTGGCCTTTGTGTGGGTAACGGCGATAATCTTTGTGTGGGGTGTTGGGTTTTGTTATTTGGTTTTTCTTAAATGTAAAATTAACAGTCAAATTGGCGTCGGCAGGGCAGCGAGCCTGGTGTGGCTTTTATCTACCCCGAACCTGGGGATGAAGGAGGAGAGGAAAATGGCTTGACCAGTTTGGCGGCAGTGTGTGTAACGGTCCTGGAGTTCAAAGCAAAGGACACAACAGTCAGATACCCCAAACCCGCCTGGGCTTCCACTGATAAGTCGCATTTCCAAGCAGAAGGCAATCCTGAAGGGGCTCTGTCGAGTGGCTGGAGCCTCCAATGCTGAGTCTTCTTTAAAAGGGGGATTTCATAAGGAGTAATGTGAACAGAAATGGCTCTTTTGTGGTTTTACACATTCCAGGCATGCCAGGACTGTTCCTGTCAAGGATGGGCAGTCTCTGGGGTTTTAGGTTCTTTTTTTTCAAAATATTTGCCACAAACTAGCAGCCGAAATGGTGAGAAATAAGTGAGAGTTGCAAAATCATTACAGTAGCAGTAATGGAAATTATGAGATGCTTAAACTTAAACTGGCCGTGGGGTTTCACCCCGTCATGTACGCTGCTGCGTGTGGGGCTCACTACCTTTGCCCGCTATGACTGCTTCAGGATGGATGATTTAAAAGCAGAGCATTAACTCTTGCTCTTGGTTACCCAGAATCTCAAAAGACAGTGCTCTAGGCTTTTTTAATGAAGCTCTACCTTTTCAGCTGAACCGCTGTCAAGTGTGAATCTGTTTGGTGTCAGGGCATTTATATAGAGAGCACCTTTATATTGTGCCAGCAGCATTAAATTCTACAGATCTATGGGTGCAGAAATGGGATAGAGCTACTCCTGCTTCAGGTGCACTTATTTTGGTTTCAAGCAGGCTGCGCCAGGTTGGTTTGCGCCTGTACACATAGACACAAACAGGATTTTAATTGATGTAAGAGCTTCCACGTATAAAATGACGGTGCCTTCAACCTTAAAGAGTGCCTCAACTCTGCCTTAAAACAGGCTGAAGTTTCACAAGCGGTAAAGCTCTGGATGGCTTGTGTAGAGCTGGCCTGTTAGACTGGTGTTTCTTTCATAAGCCTACATGCCCTGTCCTTCTAGATGTGTGTGCTGCTCCTGTTGCCATAGTCCTGTGTGCCGTGCAGGGAGCTCACGGATGACCGAGAACGCCACGGCCAGAGGTGTTACAGCCGTCACCTTGCTAGCTTGGGTCCCACATGGCATATGGCTATAAAAGCATGTAATAAAGTGCGGACTTCAAACCCCCCTGAGACACTCTCCACAAACACTCAGCACCTTTATCGGCAGCACCTCGCTGACGGCAGCCAGCTCAGTGCTTCTGCAAGCTGGAGCTGCACCTTTACCTGCTCTGCAGATGAGACTAATCCGTCCACTGGGAAGCAGGAAACTGAGCCAGGCTCATCCCAGCAGAGACTAAGCTGTGGGGCCATAGGTAATGACCCCGAGAATTTGCTTTTCAGCCTGGGTTTGGCTGTAGCACAAGTGCAGGCAGAGGGTGAGATGCAGAGGGTGAGAAAGCATCTCTTTGAAAATAAAAGAGACATTGTTGGATTGAACCTTCTGCCTTGGTTTTATTACACATGATTATGGTCATTTAGCGATGAACAGGAACAGGAGTGGATTTAGGACGTGGTGCCTGAAGCCCCATCCCATGCTCCAACACAGGCTGGTGTTGGAGAAGTCTCAAGGCTGTCACCTGGGCTGTTGTAAGTCTGTGGGTGGAGGAACTTGAATCACTGGGGTTGTCATTGAATGCTGCAGTTGCAAGATACAAGGAAGGAAGAGCTTGTGTTAATTCTGGGCTCAATGTAAATATTTTTCACCTGAGAGGAGTTTGGTCTTGTAGCCTTCTGGGCTGTTTGCCATTTTGGGTTTGTTTCCTTAAAAAAAAAAAAAGAAAAAAGAAAAAAATGTTCTTTATCCCATCTGCACTCCCAACCACAAAAATTTGGAAACAAAAAGTCAGAAGGTGTAGTCCGGCAGCGAGCTGGGTTTTTACTGGGCCTATCTTGCAGGGGATGGCTTTGAAGTGGGTTTTGCTCTGGCCACTCAAGGTCTCTGTTGTGGAAATATTTATCGCAGTGAAATTTTAGCAAGCTTTAAAAGTAGCAGAAAAACTACTTTTATAACAAAATAAATGTGTTTTCCTTACAAGTCACACAGATAGGTGTATGTTTGGATATTTTTTTTTTTTGAGTGAAAATAGTTTTTCCACTGTGTCATCTAGAATGGGAAAACAAGCGGACCTTGAGTTGCATTTTAATGTAGATTTCATCTATTTGACCGCAGCAGAAGGTTACGTTGAGATGCTCTTTTGTCCTTCTCTTGGCATGTCCTTGCTTGATGTTTTGTGCTTCAGAATCTCAATTTTCCCTCTTTTTGATGGCTTGAGTGTTTTGATAGAGAGGGCAAAACCACTTAAAAATTTCCGTGTCCTTGGGAAGACTATGGCAAGTTGTGCAGTGGTGAAGAGATGCTGACACAACCTGTAGAAGAGCCAGGTTTTGACAGCATGGGAAGTGGTTAGCGCCTCATTCGACGTCCTCACATCAAAGCTGGACAGTAGGCTGGTCAAGATGCTCTCTTTGAACCACAAATTACTGGGCTTTGGGCAGAAATCGCTGGATGAAATTCTGTGGTCTTTATGTAGGCAGAAGGTCAGACAAAATCATGTAGCTGGTTTCTCTCAGCTTTTATAATTTATGAATCACATAGTCAGGGATTTTTTTGAGTTTCCATGCAGGCAAGAAACCCCATCTGTTCTCTTATCCTTTCATCACACTGTTGCTTTCGAATTGTCCTAGAAGGAGGATGAAATTGAGCTTGTTACTTAAATTTCAGTATGGGTGGCAAGAGCAACTCTGCCTTGATTATTATGGGCCTCTCATCACCACAGGAATGGTTGATGCCTAATGCCAGCCTTGATTTAACACAGGCCCCGGGATGCGTGATGAGCTGCTTGGATGCACCCAAGGTGGCTTTCTGTCGCTTTGCCAACTGGCACAGGACAACCGGTGTCTGTAGAGCATAAACTCTCCAGCTTTCCATGCCAGGGGACTGCAACCAACTGGTTATTGGGAATGGTCTGTGTTGGATTCTAGTCTTTGCTCAGGAGGGTGCTGGTTGTCATGAGCCGAGGGCATGTGAAGGAGCAGTGTAACAGCAGAGGTGATTTGAGTACCAGTGTCTGGGAGTATTCGCTCGCACTGTTTAGTAGTAAAGACATAATTGGCCCTTGTAGGGTGGTATCTGACCAAAAAGCACTAGTGCAAAAAGCCCCCTCATTTATGGCAGTTAAATGTGTCGCAGTGTAGTTGGAAGGTCTATCTAGAACCTGAGTGAGATTATCCAGGGAGGGAGTTGAACAGGTCTTGTAATGATGTGAAAGCAAGATCCCCATGGAGCAGCGTGACAGAAAGGATCTCTGCAGCTCTGGAGGGCAAGTAGAAGCAGGGAGTTGACTTTGTCGCTTTACTGGGACAAAGTTTACACACTGGCTGCTGTCTGCGCTTGAAGAAGGATGGGGAAATGCCAGGAAGAATTCAAAGGAGAGCTACAAATGACTTGGGATTGTCAAGCCAGAACTCCCTGGTGTAAGTCTGAGGGAGCTGAGTTTATTGGGATGAAGGATGACAAGGGGTGACTTGCTTGTCACATCTAGGGAATAAAGCAGGTTTGGGGTGCAGAAGGAACCCTTGGAAGTTTTATGCCTTTTTCCAGTTCTTAGAGGAAATCATGATGTCTCTCTGGGGTTGCAGCTTTAGTCTAAAATACTGGGCTTATTATGTAGAGGTCTTGGGTGAAAGGGGGTGATGGATCATTTGGGTCTTTCTGCCTTTATGCTCAGAGCTCTGATGCCCCCCAGCACCTTCCTTCCTCGATCCCCAGAGTAGGGCAGTTCTCCCACAACACTTGGCATAGTTTAAACTATCAGGTCAAAATGCTTTGGAGCCAGCTCATCTTGAGGCAGGCATCTAAAATAGGTGGGTTTCCCTCTGGTAATGGCTGTTGTCCTCCAGTGACTATGGGGGGAGGCCAGACAGCTGGTTGAGTCGTGGACTCCTGCACTTTGGATGTCTGAAGCTGCATGCGATGACCCCCCCTCTCACTGAGAGGGAAGGAGCTACTAGAATAAAGCACCTGATGAAGACCCATCTGACACCATGCGAGATGAAAATAATACAGAAACTTTAATCAGCTCTCAGAAGCTGAGCAGTCCCTGGAGGTCCTGTACTGAGCCTGACCCACTTGCTGGGCCCCAGCAGTGCGGCACCAGGCCCTCTGTCTGCCTTGGAGGAGTGGAAGGACAGCGATCTAAAAAGAGACAAGGGAGCACAGGGAAGGTGATGAGTAAGCCTTCATTAGAATGAGTTGGGGTATTTTGATCATTATACAATGGAAACCTACCTTCTGCAGCATTTTTGCTTTTTGAGCTGCTCAGAAAGGATGGGGGTCTTTGGAGAGATTTGTTTTCAACCTGCTGGAATGATTTCCCAGTTCCCACCCCTGCCTGCTGCATCCCAGTCTCTCCAGCCGTGCCGTGTTGGGGAAGCTGCTGTGAGTATGTGTCCTCAGGGTGAGCTCCAGCACCGTAACTGGCCGCGTATGGAGGAGCTGCTCCCATCCTGGGCCAAACTCACCCTCCTGTGTGCACCATCCCGTGAGCTGCAGCTGGGATGCTGTTAGCCCTCACTGGACCCCCAGAGGATGCGAGATGCTGGCACTCATCAGCATGCCAAGGTCTGGCTGGACTCCCCCAATGCAGCGATGCTCCAGGGCCTCGAGACAACATTCCAGCAAAGCGAGAGCAAACCGCCTCCTCCCTGGGCACAACACACCCTGATTTTCTGGTATTTTTTCTTTTTTTTCTTTTTGGCTGACTGAGTAACTGAAGTACAAAGCTTTTTCACCTTTTGCCATCCATTCATTCACTGATGGGTGGCTGAAGATTTTGTGTTTGGTTTTTAACTGATGTGTGAGGATGTGATTATAAACCTAACATTCATGGCATATTTTTGAACCCACTGAGAAGTGCGAGTCATTATGGAAAATGTGAGAATGGCGGGGTTTGTGGGATACATTTTTTTAATCCCTGAATTTAATTCTCAGTTTTGAATGAATCAAATTATCTAATGGGACTGAAAAAGCTGGGATTTCCCCCCATTTCTTGTTGCAGTGTTAGGTTTTTGTTTTGTTTTTTAATCACATAAGATTTCTGTATCAGTAAATGGTTTCTGATAAACAAGTTGATGGCAAAAGGAAAGTGAGGGTGAGGAGAAGGCAAGTTTTGGGTTTTGATTATCTCCGATTTTTTCAATTTTATTTAAATTTCAGCAAAATGACAAGCATTTCATCCTGACCCACTTTCAAATCTCATTAGCGAATGAAGAGACACTGGGAGGTGTGATCATGTAAACTTCAAAAATGCAACAGATCAGGCCAGGAGAGACTATCAGCAATCCTGCCCAGCTTTGGGTGTTTTAGTGTATCTTACCATTTACCTACATTTAGTATATCTTACCATTTTTTTGTGCTGCCAGTAGCAAATATCCAGCAAGTGGAAGGACATGAGGAAGAAGGAGCCACCAGCTCTCCTTTCCCCATTTTCCTTGGCTCCCTTTCAGATGAAAGCAGAGTGCCTCTCACAGTCACCACAGTTGCATCAAGGACTTCGTTTTTACATAGGACCCATCAATGCAGGTAAGTGGAGATGGGCAGACGGGTGGCCACTCTGGTCCCTGAGCTCTGGAGCCTGCCATTAGTGCCAAGGCTGAACTCAAAAGCCTTGCTCAGAGGAAGGGTGTAACAACTCTGGTTAGCAGCGGGGGAGCATGGTTTCAATACTCCCAGGGCCAAGAGAGCTCACAACCAGCTCACTTGGCCTGTGGGAAAATGGACCTTTGGGTGTGATTCATCCAAGATTTTGCTAAGCTGTTCTCTATAGCAGCTCTGCCTTTCTGCTTGCAGGGAGGGCACACCAGCAGCTTCAGCTGGATTTGGAAAGGTCAGCCCAGCTTCCTGAAGCAGCAGCAGGAGAACCACATTTTATTTGCTTAAGAAAATGAGTACTTCTCCATTGACCATTTAGATTGATTTGTGCCAGCCATGAAGCTGACCCTTCTTTCTGTTGAAGCATGAAGCAGGCTGCATGGTTCATGTTTGCTTCGTGTTTGGTTCATATTTGTTTCAGGTGGGCTTAGTGGCCTTTCTTCACCTTTATCAAAACAGTTCACTTTCTAATGACTTTGGCATTCCCAGTTTCAGTCTTGCAGCAGAAGCAGCAGCACTTTTTCTTCTGGGAGTCCTCAATTTTTTTTGGCACTTGGCAGGTTCAGGGGAGGGTGAACGTGGTGTTGCAGCTCCTGAGACCTTCCTCACAAGCATCCTCAGCCACTGCCTAGGAAAGCTGAAACATGGGCATGTTATCTATGAAAAATGAGGTTTTTAGAATAGTTGATATGTGGAATATTCCAGCCCCTGCCTGTCTCAGCTTTCGTCACTGTGAGATCAAGACACTTTGTAGTCTTCTGTTCTTATTCCCATTTTGGTGGTGGGAAACAGGCCAGCTGAGCAGCTACAGAAAAGGTCTTGGGCAGCAAAACCAAGAGGCACATAGGATGCTGGTACCATTGCCCTGGTGCTTGGAGCAATGCTGGGAGTGCTCAGCCTGGAGCGAGCGTGGCAGTGACACTATTGGACTGGCTCTTTCCTGCCTGCTTGGGACCCTGTACCCCTGGGGTACGGAGATGCTACCAAAACATAATGCTGTCTTAGCCAGGTCAGCAAAGAAAACAGCACTCTCTGCTCATACCTGGTGGGAGATATGGTTCTGCTTTGCTTTTTCAGAGCTGCCTAGAGTTTGTACACAATTCGATAACCAAAGCCTCGACTCTCTCTTCCTGATGCCAGGTGACAAGCAGAGGTACAAAATCCCTGTCCCTCGCCATCTGCAGAGAGAGAAGAGGTACCCAGGGACCAGCCCTGGCATCGCTCCCTGAAGCTGGTGAAAGTATTACTGCTTCCAGCTGCCCTGCCTGTCCCCTGCCTGTCCAGGCAGGTTTATTAGCCACTGCAGCAGATTGGGGCTGGGAATCAGGATAAAGCACCATTTGGGGTCTGTGAACGGTTACGGAAACCTGGGGCAGGGAGATGGGAGCAAGGAGTGATAATGTGCTAAGCCACTGCAGGTGCTGGATCAGCGGAGGGTGAGCCAGCCCCTTACTGCCCACACCACCAGCAGGCTCCCGTGGAGCCGGGTGATTCAAACGGCAGAGACCTGGGGAGATTTGCTCCTGTCTTCTGGCACCTCCTGTTGCCCTGGTTGGCAGCCGTTATTGGATGCGTTGCCTTGTGCCAAACCTATTCATAGATGCCTAATCCTCTGCAGCCAACCAGCTTGGTGTCGTGGACTTCCTTCCAGGAGCCAGATATGTCAGTACCATTATACACGTGGCTTTTGAGTGACTTGTGCAAGGCCAGGCAGCAAGCCTGTGGCTGAGCAGGTGTTGAAATCCAGTTCTCCCAAGCTTCGGGTTGGCAGCCTTTCCGCCAGGAAATCCTTCGTTTAACTTTCTACCGCGGCAGATGGGGTTGCATCGATGTAGGAGGGAAGTCTCGGTGCACTCGTGCATCAATTCCAGCCCTTCTTCACCTCTCCGCACCTCTCCCTGAAGGCACCTACTCTCAAGGAAAAGAAATATTACTCTGTGTCCAGGAGAAAGAAGAGAGGGAGCTGGAGTATCTCTGGCACCATGCACCAGAGAAAAGAACGGGACAGTTTTGGGCAAGGTTCAAGGCAGGTCGTGCAAGTTTGCAAACTGCTCCCGCAGGGCTCCATCGCCAGCTCTGTCCGTGAGAGCCCGTCAGGTGTAGCGGCAGGTTTCTGTGCCACCCCTCGCTTCTCTCTCCTTCAAAGAGGGAACAAGCAGCCCTGGAACAGGCTGACCTTTGGCATAATTCTTTCTGTTTTTTTTTCCCCAAGTCTGGGGCACTTGAGTGAAAACCGAGGAAAGCTAAAGCAACCTTTACTTTTTGTCAGCTTGCCTTTTGACAGTGACAGGGCTGTTGTACTGCTCTTGGCATTAAGTGAGAAATCGATGTTACCGTGGGAGCAAACTCCCAAACAGGTGGCGATCACACATACATTAACCTGAACCAGAGCAGGAGGCACCACGTCTCCCCACAGACCCAACAAGGAGAGAGGAGATCTCACCACCCTTTGTTTGTGCTCAGAGTGCGGCTGTCCGGAGGATGGTGCCCAAATAGATAAGGCTCTGGGCACAGATGTCTGGTTTGATTATCCTTTTCCTTTTTGCTACAAACCATATGGCAGCATGGGCAGCACAGATAGCTGGCAATCAAAATTCCTGGGCTCCCTCCCTGACTTCGCCATTTGCTTATTTAATTTTCAAAGCGGTTCTTGTGCATCAGCAAAACTTGCTGCCTTGCACCTCCCCACCCCCTTAAAACAAGAGCTCTCCCTCATTACTGGAGGTGCTTTTGAAAATAGCAACCACATCTTGCTTTGCTATCGCAAAATTAGATGCACTTAATGCTTGTAAACTACTTTGGCACCAGCTGATAAAAGGTGCTACAGACAGGTTGCTAATCAGTTTGATTAAGTAAAGCGCCTAAAGTTTGCCACTGCTGCTGCAGGATTGCAGGCTGATCCATCTATAACCCGGAGGAGTAAGATGAATTAGGTACGATAAGGATTGTTTGGTTTCTGGTCCGTCAACCAGTGAATGAAAAGACTTGGTGTTTATATGCCAGGTCACAGAGAAAAGTTTCTTGCGATTGGAAATGATTAGGCGCACTGATTAATGTTTCCAGTGCTCTTTGATCCAGAGCTGCCAGTTGGAATGAGTCTTGCTGCACAGAGACATCCCGACTGCCTTGTAGCAAAAGTGCAGGGGGTAGAAAATGGAATGAAAAAACACGGGTGGGGATGGGAAGGCTCTGCCATAAGATATGCTCTTTTTCCATTGAGGACCCCAGGGTTGCATTCTTTGAACCATCCCCTTATTCCTGGAAGTCAAGGCAGTTTGTAACTCGCATTGTGCTTGTCAGGTTTATTCATTTTAAAGAAAATACTCAGGAAGATTGCCAAGTCATCTAAACATCCAGTACTGATAAGGACCTCAGGGTCCGCTAAGTTAAGAAGAAATCATCCCAGGTTCAAGAAAAGCCTTAAAATGTAGCACTTTGAGTAGTCTGCGGCTCTTGTGAAACGGTTGTTTCTCTCGGTGTGGCGGTGCCATCTCCTGCATACCTCCTGGTGATGAATGTTCCTTCTTTCCGCTGGATGATTTCCCGTTTTTAACCCTCAATTAGGATATCCCGCTCTTATCATAGGTGAGATATTTGAAATAGTTTCCTATGACAAGACATGGGAAGATTTAATTGGGTAAAAGGAAGAATCCCCACCACTTCTTATCATTCCTAGATCACCACAGGTTTGTCTTCATTATTTTGTATCTTCATCATACTTTGGGCATTATGGTTGGACCCTGAACCAGCTGGGAGGCCACGAACACAATTGCATTGCCCGCTACATTTTCTTTATAACCTGGACTGCTGTGTTTGTCATCCTTATTGTCACACCTGTCATCCACACTTGGTCCTTCTCTGGTGATACCCTCTTTTGTGCAGAGTTGTGTGTATCAGGAGCTGGGGCTTGCCCTTCTTAAGGCAGCCCAAGGTCTTCCCTACTGCTCATGGCCACCTCTGTGCTTGCAGGGAGAGGAGCAGAGCACTGGACGAGCACTGGACGAGCACTGGGCACCCTGGTCATATCACATTTCTCTTTGCTTATGTTTGTGCTGAAGACTCCCATTTTTATGAAACATGGGAAAACTTTTGAAATATTGAAAATGTTCAGGAGCTGAGAAGCCAGTGGATGAAAAATGGTGCCAAGTGATACCCGCTGGGGGTGTAGGTCAGTGCAAGGTGGGAGATTGCAATGCTATTTTTACCAAACTTCCCTGTTTCTTTGGGTGTACCTGCTTTTCCCATGTTTTACCAAGTACAGGGGCCTGCAGAGACCAGCACTGAGCAGTTCCTCTTTAACATGGGAGGCCCATGACCCATCTCCCACTCGAGTCGGTCACCTGCCCACCACCATTTCATATGTCCAGACAGGGTCTGTGCCTTCCCTGCACTTGCAGCTCCTGGACCATGGCTAGTCCCCATCCAAAGCCTCTGATCTCTGAAAGTGCATGAGCTCATCCCCAAGCTGGGCTGGCAGCTTTGGGGTTTCTCTCCACTGTTCAGCTCTTTTCACACAATGGATTGAAATCTCATCACCTTTCAGTTCTCTGACATGTTTGGTTGCCAATGTATTCAGCAGAGGGAGGATGGACAGGCAGTGATGTCTTGGACCATCTTGGTGGGAAACTGGTATAAATATGGGCACACGTCGGTTTCCTGCCTTTGTGAGGCATGAAGTTGTGCTTCATGCCTGTTTTCAAGCTTACATTGTCTTCCTGCACGTGGCCTGGAACAGTTAATATCCGTTTAATTGCAGATCATTTTCAGAAAAATAGGTGTCTACTCTGCCTATTTTCCAATTTCCAAGTGGCTCCACAGTGGCTGCTTGGCGGCTGCTTCCCTACTACTAATGCTCCCGCTTTCCTCCCCGGCAGCCCCAGCGTGTTCCTGGGACAGGGAGCAGTGACGTAGGGTCTCCTGGAAGCTTGCAGATGGGGCCAAGCAAAACACAGCTGGGCATCGCCCCAAGTAGCTCAAGGATTGCTGCGCTGAGCGGGTCCCATTGTCTCAGACATCTCATTGTGCTTAATAGCAACGGAGGTGTCTGCATCACTCTCATGGCAAGCTAGGAGCTGGGGCCAGGAAAGGGAGGAGTTTGGGATTAGACATGTCTCCAGCTCCTCAGGGTAGGAATCACTGCTTATCTGAAGCAATTTTGGAGAGTTATTTCTATTTGAAGCAATTTTGGAAAGGTATTTCAGGTGTGGCTTCTGCGATGGAGATGATTTCACGCTGGTGGAAGCCACCCCAAAGGTGTGCCATGGCGCTTGGTGGCCCCAGCGCCTTGCCTGGTGCTAGCCACCGGTGCTGTTCTGTCTCACTGCCATCCTGTTCGCTGCCTCGCTTGCTGGCTGCCTCCTGCCGAAGCTGGCTCTCCTTTCCTCCTGCCCCCGTGTGTGTGGGACAGGAAAGTGGTGGTGTGAGTGATAAACCCACCCTCCTTATTGTGTCCATCTCGGTATGGAGCCTAGCAGGGAAACGGTGGGTGAGATGGTGAATTTAAAGGTGCCCAGCCAAAAATTACACAGCTCAATCATTTGCCTTGTTGTTGCTATCATGGTTAACCCTTTGGCTGCTGGCTCCAGAGTAGGTTATCTGTTCATCTCCTGAGCTTATAGCTCAAGCCATGACAGGGCCTTCTGATAGGCCTTTGGCTGCAGCCAGTTTGGCCTTTACTGGTAACAGTCACCTTTTTTCCCTCGCTTTCATGGGAGGTTGCTGCGCCCAGTTGGAGGTGAGGCCATGCATGCCAGCTCATGTCCAGGAGGAGGAAGGGCAAGGCTTGTGCTTTGGGCTGGCACATGATGCGGAACATGAAACAAGTCAGTAGTCAATGGAAACATGGCCAGCGAGAAGCAGGAGACTCACTGCCCCTCTGGGCAGGGTTTGACTGGGCAGAAACCTGGCAGGGAGGATGTCTGCCAGGTGTCCAGGTTAGGGTGCAACCCAGGCCGTTAAAAGTCTGGGTATGTGGGAGCTGGAGCTGCTGTCTGAGCTTGCAAGAGATCTTTAACTCTTTGTATCTTGGACACTCATGGAAAACAAACACTGTTGCATCCTTACTGCTTTCTGCTCCAAATTTAAAAGCTCAGGACAATTTTCCCTCCAACATAAATACATAGCAAAGTATATATTAAGAAGAAATGGAAAGGAATCACAGAAACACAGAGAAGTCTAGGTTGGAAAGGACCTTCTGAGACCATCTGGTCCAACTTTCTGTTGAAAGCAGGGCCTTAGATTAGGTTATTCAAGGCTCAGTCAATCCAAGTCTTTAATATTTCTAGTGAGGAAGATTCCACTCTCTTGAGGCAACTGATTTTACTCCTTAGTTGCTCTCACAGCAAATAATTTTTTTGATATTCGAGTGGAACTTCCCTTAAAGCCACTTGTGCCCATTGCTGCTTCTCCTGTCATAGTGCATCCTCATGTAGAGATGCATCTTCTCCACAACTACCTTTTAGGTATTGGAAGGCACAGATTTGATTTCCCTAACCTAAGTTTTCCCTTCCTAAGGCTAAGCAAGCACAATTCATTCAGTTGTGAAGTTCTCCATCCCCTTAATCCTGCTGGTCCCCTCTGGACCATCTCCAGGCTTTCAACATCTCTCTTGAACTGGGGAGAGAAAAACCGGACAGTTTGTTCCAAGTATGGCCTAACAGGTGCTGAGCAGAGTAGGAAAACCACATCCCTTCATCTACCAGCAATAGTCTTACTAATTCAGCCCAGGATGCTGCTGGCCTTCATTGCTGCCAGGATACATGGCTGGCTCATGTTCAGCTTGCTGTCTGCCAAGACACCCTGTGCCTTTTCAGCAGAGCAACTGTCCATCCAGCCAGTGCCCAGCTGGTGCTACTGCTTGGGATTATTCCATCCCAGGTCCAGGACTTGACATTTATCTCTGCTGAACCTCATCTTAAACCTCATTCTTGTTGGCCAAATCTCAATAGCCTGTTGAGATCTTTCTATATGATGGCTTTTCCTTGCAGTATATCTACCTCCTCTCCCAGTTTAGGCTTATCCTCAAATTTGCTGACAGTGTGTTCAGTCCTATCTTCCAGATGATTTATAAAGCTGAATTGCACTGACTCCAGAAGAAATTAATTTGTTCTCAACTGCAAGCATGACTTGGAGCCTTTAACCACCACCCTCTGAACGCCACAATTTAGTCAGTTTCTCAAACATTTTGTGTTGCATCTATCCGGTCCCTATCTTAAAGGCTTGTCAAAAAGGATTTTGAGGGAGGCTGTGTCAAACACCTTGCTAAAACCAAGGTAGATGATACCCACAACTTTCCCCTCATCCACGGAGCAAGTTGTTTGGTCAAGCATGATTGACCTTTCAGTCTATCCACATTGACTTTTCATAGTCAGCTTCTCGTCATTTGTGTGCCTGGAAATTGCTTTTTTAAGAACCTGTTCTATAGTTTTCTCAGGGACTGAAACAAAGCTGACTGGTCTGCGGTTTCCTGGATCTTCCTTTTTTGCCCTTTTTATAGGTTTGTTCTTCATCAGTCTTCAGACTGGAAGACCTGTTTCCACAAAAAGCTGTTTACTCTTTGGTTTTCACTTCCTCTACATGGGGGAATAATGTGGTTGGCACCAGACAAATTGCTTGAAGCAGTATGGATAACAACATGCAAAAACCAGAAGGTCCTTGTGTGTATTGATATCAGTCCAAATAATTTAAACAGGACAAATTCTGAGCTAGAAATGACAATGGTTCATGGTAACATTTAGTCATGTCCTAGAGATTTGTCCAAATTCTAGAGATGCTCTTTTTGATGTTGGAATGATCCGATCTGCAGATCTAAGTGAAGTGCAGTTCTGTGTTGCATGAGCTATTATTAATATTATTCTTGCAAGTTTTATTTGGGAGGGACCAGTCTTTGATCTAGCATGTATTGAATAGTCAAGATTTTGGTCTCTCTGCCAGTACCTGGAAGACAGGTCTCTCCAAGAAGGCGTAAACTTGGTTTCACAGGACTATTCTGATGTTGAATGCTGGTGTCTGGTACCATGATGGGCATCATTAGATGAAGTTGTCACCTCCTAAGAGGTAGCTAGAGTTCTTTTGGAGGTCAATTATTAGCTGGAAGGTCTGTGTAAAGTTTGCACAGACCAGTGTAGTAAGTAAGTGGCCTAGTTTCGGACCGATGTTGATACCAATAATTATAGATATCAGTGTGTATTTAGTCAATACAGTTAGTCGGCATGATTACACCCGCTGTATAGCAACATGCTGTATTTTTCTTTCATGTTGCAAAACAAGCTACGTATCTTTAGTCCAGACTTTCCAGCTTTAAAATACCAGAAGTTATCCAATGATGCCATAGTAGTTGCATTGGAACCTGCTATTTTTACATTTTAATAACCACCGCATTGACTAAGACTAGGAAATATGTGCTGTCCACTGCCAAAGGATGGGGTTTTCTGCTCCAGCTCAACAAGTGACCACGTCCTTCATATATCAGTTGTGGTAATATGTATGTTGGTGGCTCCCAATCTGGCTTCTGAGAAGAGCAATAGCAGAATATCAAAGGCTGAATGGGGAGTTACAGAAAGACCGAGGAGGTTCACACGAGGCCTCTGAATGGTACTACCCTCCTAGGCAGTGATTTGCCAATGGGTGTCCTTTTTCCACACATATGGATTCAAATTTTAAGGTGTAATTGTGATTACAATTGTAATTGTAAGGCGATTGACATGACATTGCTTAACACTGTTATTAATATTAACAGCAGGTAGCTATGTGCTGTGGTAGGCTTCTTATATCTTTACTAATGAAGCATATCCTCAAGCCTTCCCTCTAGCAGGGTGGAAACCTGGCATCCACCCAGGTTCTGTTAATACAAACCCCAAGTTATTTCAAGATGGTAAGAAGGAAAGTGTAGTTTTTTGCTCCCTTCTCCCGGACTTTTTTTTCTTTTTTTTTTTTTTTTTCACTAGAATTACCCGTTTCTGGTCTGGCTGGAAGGGGTCAATAGAAAACAAGATACCACTCAAACATGTAATTGCTGCACCCATGGTCAGTATTACATGTGTATACTTTAATAGTCAGCTGAGTTTAAATAAATATGCAGAACTCCTGTTTTTGGCTGAGCAAAAAGCGACAGCTGTTTGCCCTGGTGTTTCCCTGGTGCTGCGGGCTGCCTCGCTGGCGTTTGCAGAGGTGGAACTGCTCAGGGTGTCATTTGCTTGAAACACTTTATCACGGCTCCCCACGAGCCCTCCCTCTGTCTGGCTGCTTACAGGTTTTCAATGAAAGGCCCTGTTCACACATGCGGCAACTCGAATTATCTCTAAATAAACTAGTATATGTGGAGAGTAATTCATGAGCACTTCCAGCGCGATGATAAATGGCAGGCAGGGCCAGCGCGTACAAGGTGGCCCCTCAGGGATGTGTCTCCATCAAGTTGTGCAAAGATAGGGTGTGGAAACATGACTTTAAAATAAGATCTGTGTCTTTTAGAGACCAGGCTCTAAGTGACAGATATGCAGTATTTGATCTGTCACCTCTTGTCTAATATTGTATCTCTAGAACTTGACAGATAGTTCAGGTTTTACCCTCAATCCCTCCCTGTGTGACTACCAATCTGCGTCCTGAAAAACAACAGTCGTCTTAGCCCTTAAAAGACATCTTAAACAGTCAGTTCTGATAAATATTAACAATAAACTCTAAGAATTTATGTACTGTCCTGCTATTTTCCAGCCCTTGCTGTCATGATTCTTGAACTGCAGCTAAGCTTTGGCTTAACAGAATCCATTCGTCTGTGATGACCGAGAGAGGCAAAACCCACAAATACAAGAGCTGCAGGAGGTTGTGGCCAGGTTTATCCCAACAGGTTAAACAGGGACAAGGCATGGCCCTGAGCACACGTGTATACCTGTCCATACTGTAAGCTGTTAGCACAGCTCCAGCCCACACTGGCTAGCACTTCTCCAGTCAATGCCTGGGCACCTTCTGGGGACTCAGACTGGCCAGGGGCCATCCCCAGTAGTAATTTGGCTGCAGGCACCTTGTTATGGGGAGGTGAAAGGGCTTAGCTGTCTGGATACGAGCTGCTGGGCAGTTGGCTCCAGTGCCAAGGAACAGTCCCTGGCTTGTCTTATTTACATGTATGGGCAAGATGAAGGCTTTGGGATAGAGGAGCCTCAGTGGTGAGGTACAACACATGTGAATTTTGCAATTCTGGATGCAATTTTGAAATACGTATTTTTGTTGAACTTTCAGGTACTGCTTTCAGATACTGTCTCTCTTGAAAACCCCGCACTTGCTGAATATCTATTATTGCTCCTATGTGGCAAGGAAGGGAAGAAACCCTTTGTCTTCAGATAGCAGATGTAAAATAAGAAACGTGAAAGAAATGCAAAAGAAACGTGAAAGAAAGAAATGGTCCCCCACCTCTGGGCAGGTGTTTTGTTCTGGTCTACAGAGAAACTATAGGAGATTCATAGTTTGCTGCAGACACAATTAAAAAGTATGCTGTATTTCCCTATTTGTGAGAAGAGAGAGGAGAAACAGAAGGAAAGACAGCCCAAAAACATGGAAATACCAAACAGAAATGGTAGGCAATCTGATGTACAGGGTCTTACTTGTCACATGATGTCTGGGCTTTGTCTGTACACATCTGTATCCATGTCTACTCTTTTTTTAGGCATAAATTGATGGTAAAAGACATCCACTGTTGTCAAACTGGTCATACTTGTAGTTTCTGTTAAAAAAAAATGACTCATTTTGGTCCATTACATCAGTATGTTGCTTGACCTGGGGAACCCAAAACTGGACTGAATGGTCCAGATGCAGTCTCATGAGTGTCAGATAAATGGGAATTATGGCTTCTTTCAACCTACACAGTTGTCTTGTCATAGAAAGTAGCCTGGTTTGTCAAGCAAGGGATCAACCGCACTCTGCTTGTCTACACTGACCCATAATACGTTAACCTTCAGAGGCTAGAAATGTGGCTGACTTGGAAAGTAGAAGGTGGGCCTGAGTCCTGTTTGTATATGTTGTTGTATCTGCATGACCTGTTAAAATGGATTCCCATGAGCATAGGACACATGGTCAAGAGCAAGCATGTGACAAGATCTAAAGGCAGCAGGGATTTGTCTGGTGTCTAAAGGGGCTTAGCGTGTAGCTTGGTCATTTCTCAGTTCTGAATGTTCTTGGTACGTGGCTCGGTATCCATCCAGTCTTTTGGATCTTCTGCTTTTTAACAAAACAAGCCCTGAAGGAAGGGACATGAGACTTGATTCAGGCGTCTCACTGCAGCTGAACTGCTCTAACTAGTGGAGCTGCACAAGGCTTTACAACATGTTTATGCTAAAGTGAAGAACAATGTGAGTAAATTAGTAGCCCTAAAATGCTGAAAACAAACACTTCAGGGAATGAATTGAAGGGATGGGGAAAAAATGCCCCCTCTCCTTGCCCCGCATCCTCTCACATCCCATCCTTTGACTACGCTCTCCAAGGCGGGTGAAGGGGATCGATAGATGGAGGAGATTATAAGGCTTTTGTCATGTTCCCAAGGTCTGAAATCAGTTGACAAAATGTATGCAGCCACAGAGCAACCTGAGAGCCTCTCTTCTCAGTCTGGGAGGTCTGAGTGCTGCCAAAGGCTTCTGGCCCCCTCTCCCAGCCTGATGCTTTGAAAGAATATCGTTTGGCTCCATGACACTGTGGGTCTGTTGACTTGTGCTTGTATGTTTGTGCTTGGATGTATGCACAACTCAAAAGCAGGTCTGAGGTTAAGTAAAGCCCCTTGCTTGGTGGGGAACCATGATCTACATGTTACAGAACGTGACAACTTCCATAATGGTTTTTAAAAAATGCGTACAGGATTAGCTGCCAGCTTCCAGGGAAGGGATATGTGGTAACCACTTGAAATAGCTAACTTCTGGGCTCTGCCCTCATCTCCACAGCAATATTGAACAGATCGTTTGATTTCTCTATGCCAGCCAGTTGATCTGTAATACTGTACTATTTATCTGACATCTTTCAGTGTTGTGTGGCTTATTGAAGGGCTTTTCAAGTCGGAGACTTAATGTAGGCTTTAATGGCGGGTTTTTTTTTGGTATTCAAATTGAAAAAGAGTATTTTTTTTTTTCTTATTTCTCTCTTTATGGATAGATGTTTAATACTTCTGAAAGTACTGAAATACTTCTACTTCCTTTTATCATGTCTTAGTTCAGGCATCTAAAACCATGGGCCATTTTGAATTTAGGCCAAACACCCCTGCCACGGCATGACACAGTTTTCTCTTGGTTGAGCACACAACTGAACTAGACACAGATGAGTATGGAGGTGAGAGTGATAAAAAGATGGGATGTTACATATCTTGGCTGCAAGGATATAACAAAGTTTTGTCCTGTGTACGTTAGTTGTAGCACCCTCATATATTCTTCCAGGACAGTGGTGTTTTTTCTTTCTGAAAGGCCTGCATGAGCATGAAATACTGGAAATTAAAAGACACCTGAGGACAATTTTTCAGTCATTATGGATTTTTATGTCAGGAGCAATGTAACTGCTGGGGTCAGTAATAATACCCAGAGTGGGCCTGCTTTTCATATAAGATAATAAACAAGTGTTGGGGTGTTTACGTAGAAAGAGGAATACTTATGATGCACCTCAAAAAGTTTTATTAGGTAGAAATCCAGAATGATACCATGTCCTGCTTGCCACCTTCTAAGGACACATCTTCTACCAACATTTTAGTCATTTGCTACATCATTTTCAGTAATAGACTTCTGCTACACATCTTGAAAGAGCTTAGAGTTGGAGTAAAACTGGTTCTCCCATCCCCACTGGACTTCAGTGCAGATGAGAAAGAGAATCAGGTAAAAGGCTTATGAAAACAACTATTTTTGGCTCAGCCCTGATAGGACAACAGCTCCGTTGTTCTGCTCTGATATTCAGTCAGCGTGACTCATCTGTAGAGGACTTTCTGGCCCATTTTCTTTAAAAATATGCTCTATCCAGAGAACTGACTGGGGCTTTCTAAAACTGGAAACACTGAAAAAGAACAGCTTGCTCGTTTGTTGGGTGTTGGTTGACTTCTTCTACATCACCTCAGCTCAAAAAGTAGAATATGTACTGTCTTATGCAGCGAGGTGTTTTCAACTAAAAGAGTGTTTTTATAGACCTTTTTTTTTTTCCTTCTGGAGGAAGGGAATAATGGAGAGGACAGGTTTCAAGGCTCTCATGGAGACTGATGTTAGGTGTCCTCCAACACTAACTGAGTAGGTGATGGCTGCTTCAGAGTGGGAAGAATTGGCAAGACTGGAAGAGACCACTCTGAACCTCACCCTGGCCCCTGGTCATACCTAGCTAACCTCTGGTTTCAGAGGATTTTCCAGGTCTTTGGGACTCCCAAAGCATGAGGGCTGCTGCCAGGCTTTGAGGGTACCATGACTAATACAAATGTGATACTTAGCAGAGAGCCTAGAGATATTTTCTCCTTGAGTCCCCCTGTTATCTAGGATCCAGGAATGCCACTTTTCTCCAGGCTGGGGAAGAATGAAAAATGTTTTCTTCAGTCAGTCAAATACTAGAAAGAAACATATGTTTGAGAGCAAGAGTTAGGGAGAACTCAGATTTGTCATTCTCCTAGTAAGGACACGTCCCTTCCTTTTCACTTGTATGTTTTCCCTGAAGATATAATCTTAGGCCACAGTTGGACAAGATAAGCACTTAGTGTAAAGCTGTGAATAATCTCTCTCTCAAGGGCTTTAAGTACTAGGTTGAATTAGGACTTTAGAAAGGTAGGTGAAAGCTCCTGTTGTCAAGATGAGCTTCCAGGCATGGAATCTGGAAGTGGTCTGACGTGGGCATCAGTGGCCTGCTTTGTTAGCTGTACGTGAAATCTGGCTCTGCTGAAAGCAGCAGCAAAACTCCCATTGATTTTAAGAGATCTGCATTTCATCCCCAGTACATTAATCTGCATTACTTTTTTCCTGTACTTTTTTTCCTGTTACTTGTGGTACATAGGCATGGAGGACTTGTGAAAATATTGATATGATTGAGACACCCTTAACATTATGGTGAGGCGTTGGAAGATGCCACTGTGCGAAGACACATTTAGAGTTTTGCCTGGCACTTTGAAATGCTTTTCATTTTTTCCTACCTGCCTTGCTTCAACTTGCCAGGTTAAACTTGTGCATGAATGACAGGTCTTATTATTTTGAGTGTTCTGTGTTTTCCTTCGTTATTTAGATACTGAACTTGCAAAACATTCCTCTTAGCAGGGCAATTTGTTCTCAACTGTATCTTAATGAGACTAGTTCTCCCTTTCCTGGGAAAGTATGCGCCTCTGGTGAGGGAAGCCTACCTTTCACAAACCACAGCTAAAACTTGTTTTTTCAGTGAAACACAAAGCACACAGCTGCTCATAAATGTCAGTTTTTCTTAGCATGAAGCAAATATGCATTTTGTAAATGTGGGACACAGACATATTTTGATGTGGGTCTTGAACAGGGCTTCAGTATAGGGATAGCTCATCTTTAATTTATAGTTACATGCAATCGAGCCATTCCAGGAAAAGACATTTTGTGGTTCTTGGGTCAGGGAAGAAGAAGAAAAATAAAAATCTTCTACCCTAAACAGAGACAGTTACAACGCGCAGTACAGACCTATGTTCTCTAAATGAAAACTTAGTGCAAAGCTCTTGAAATGTTTTTCAGAATTAAAACCACCGAGAGATTGATGCTAAAACTCTTTTAGGTATCACCTATTCTTTCTCTGAGGAAAACAGAAACACTCCTGTTTGTTTGCTATCTCTATTGCCACAAACAAGCTAAGTTAAATTCAGTTGGTGGCCAGTAGTGTTCCCCAGAGCTCAGAAGTGGGGCCGGTTCTGTTTAGTATCTTTATCAGTGACCTGGATGAGGGCATCAAGTGTGTCCTCAGTAAGCTTGCAGACAACATCAAGTTGGGTGGGAGTGTTGACCTTGAGGGTAGGATGGCTCTGGTTACAGAGGGTTCTGGACAAGCTGGATCTATGGGCCGAGGCCAATGGTATGAGGTTCAATAAGGCCAAGTGCTGGGTCCTGCACTTGGGTCACAACAACCCCATGCAGCACTACGGGCTTGGGGAAGAGTGGCTGGAAAGCTGCCCAGCAGAAAAG
Organism: Limosa lapponica baueri; assembly: GCA_002844005.1. Classification (NCBI taxonomy): domain Eukaryota; kingdom Metazoa; phylum Chordata; class Aves; order Charadriiformes; family Scolopacidae; genus Limosa; species Limosa lapponica. Next base: position 561,544 of record KZ505909.1, on the reverse strand, counting down.
GTATTGGTCAACAGCCAGCTGAGTATGAGCCAGCAGTGTGCCCAGGTGGCCAAGAAGGCCAACAGCATACTGGTTTGTATCAGGAATAGTGTGGCCAGCAGGACTAGGGAAGTGATTTTCCTCTGCACTGATGAGGCCCCACCTCAAATTCTGTGTCCAGTTCTGGACAAGGATGACATTGAGGTGTTGGAGCGTGTCCAGACAAGGGCAACAAAGCTGGTGAGGGGTCTGGAGAACAAGTCTTATGAGGAGCAACTGAGAGAACCAGGGTTGTTTAGCCTGGAGAAAAGGAAACTGAGGGGAGACCTTATCGCTCTCTACAACTACCTGAAAGGAGGTTGTAGCCAGGTGGGGGTTGGTTTCTTCTCCCAAGTACCAAACAATAGGAAATAGCCTCAAGTTACACCAAGGGAGGTTTAGATTGGATATTAGAAAAAATGTTTTTACCTAAAGGGAACAGGGAAGTGGTTGAGTCACCATCCCTAAAGGTATTTAAAAGCTGTGTAGATGTGGCAGTTAGGGCCATAGCTTAGTGGAGGACTTGGCAGTGCTAGGTTAACAGTTGAACTTGATGATCTTAAAGGTCTTTTCCAACCTAAACAATTCTATGATTCTATGATTCTAGGCTATAACCACATGTTTTAATCTGATTATGAGACCTGCTGCAGGGAATTCTCTGACCTCTCTTGTGCCCAGTGTCGACTTAGTTGATCAAAATGGCATTTCTGGCCTGAAAGTTCATCAATCATTGGAGCCTAACAGAAAGCTTATGGTAGTGTGGTATGTTTATAGAGGGACTTACAGTTTTTTAGGAGTTGAAAGCATTTTATAAACAGTAATTGATTCATGCTTTCCTTCCACATAAATGCAATCATCACCAAGGATGAAGTCTGTCTTGTTTTTTGCAGGGGATAGCAATGGGGAAGATGTAGGCAGGCAGTATGTAATTATAAAAAAATGGAATTTTATCAGAACTTTGTGTTCACTCTTATAAAAGAGCTATGGGATTTTTTTAAGGGTCTGTGCAGGTTGGGCTGTAGAGCACCACCAGTAATGTCACCTTTGGATTTTGCTGGGGTTATTGTTTCTGTACCAACAGTGGGAATATGTTGCTGGATCATTCTTACCTTGGCCTGGAATATCTCAGTGCCCTTTGATCAGCATTTGGGTGAGAGAAATTTCATTGTGCCTCTTGTTTGGTTCTGCAGGTAACTCTGAACTGCAAATACAGCTGCGTGTCTGGCAACGTGCTGCCTGTGTGCCTACCTCTTCTTCAGACCAGCTGGCTGGTATCCTTGCTGGAGGCTGTTACCCCAAACAGCACAGTTGTTCTGCAGTGTGGTATACTCAGCCTTTACTGATGCTCACCACAGCTTCTCCTAGAAGGAAAATGGATACTTGACTAATCTGTCAGAAACTGGCTTGTCCTAAATCACAGGAACAAAGAAAATCTTGTAAGGAAACTGCTGCCCTATCTTTATCAGCCAGCCTTTCCTTACTTCCATTACATGCAGCTTTGCTTATGTATCTTGACACTAGGGGAATACTCAAATTCTGGTGCACTTTCTTCAGACCAAGTGGCTTTGCGTCTATCCAAAACCCATTCAGTTTGAGGGGTGTCTTTCTAGTGCTGTCAGCTGGCTTTGAATCGCCTCGCTGACTTGCACCCCTTTTGGAAATCAGAAGGCACACGTTTCACTTGTTCTTAGAAAGCTGATCTCAGGAAGGCAGAAATGAAATAACTTCAGTGTAGCACCTGGATGCTCTGCTTTAAACAGATCTGTCAGAGGGTTGCTCATCCCAGAACAAAGAGATAACAAAGGAAGGATTTTCTCCAGGATATAGTATGATTTCTAGTATTTTATATTGAATACAATTCAATGGAAAAACATAGAAGACAAAGCAATCTTTTTTATGCAGCTTGCTTCCTCTGCCCCCTGGGCAGATTCCAGAATGACAGTTGACCGATTTCTTACACCCCTACTTTAACCATCCTTGCTGTAATAAAATACCTATGAAACTAGTCATCTCTCACCATTTAATACATGCCAACATGGCCAAATGGGTCACAATTCTGAATCAGTACTGGCAAATGTCTGTGGGAACTAAGGAAATTATTTTTTTAATACCCTTATCACTGAGGAGGTGTCTCTTAGGGAAACAGAAGTTTTCTTTATTTTTGGCCTACTGGCCGGAGGTCTAAATTAAAAGAGCAGTTGCTCTTTAGAAGTCCCAAAGGGATGGAAGAGCAGAAGGTCAGAAGGTCCTTGTTGGCTTCACAGGGGAGCAGAGCAGCATAGGGGAAGCTTGGGGAGACCAAGGAGCAAGTTCCATGGTGCCGCCTCTGTGTCAGGGTTTATGTATGGATCCCATGTGCGATTGTACCCTCACTTTGGAGCAATCATCACTAGGGCAACTGCCAAAGAGGACAGTTAGTGAGAGCTCCTGGCCAACAGTGGCTGGCAGAAGTGCCAGCTACCAACAGTCACTCCAGGTGGATGAGTTCAACTGCTGAAGGAGCACCCAAGCTGGAAAGAGGGATCGCTAAAACTTCAGCTGTTCTCCATCTGAGCTGTACCTCTTCAGTCCAGATGGGTCATGCACGAAGGGTGCTTCTGATCTGAGGATGAGCTGGGGCTTCTGGAGAGTCCTGACCATTTAGGAGCCTCTGCTGGAAGAGGGAAAAGCTGCAAATTCAGCTTCTGCTTGAGCTGAAAAAAATGTTAATAAGGGCAACTGTCTGGGGTGGATGGCAGGTTTGATTGTAGTGTGATAGGGAGTGTGGCTCTGTGTTGTTTCCCTCCTTTCCCTAAAGAAAGGATTTCATGTCTTTAATTCATTACTTTCTAGAATGAATATTGCTTATGCCAGAGAAAATCTCAGCTGTCCTCTTAGGCGTCTGGGCTGGGACTGGTGCTGATTTTACTGCTGCTCTTCAGCAGAGACTACTGGAGTCTAAACCTGACCCTTTCAAGGCTTGGCAGAGGGGTTACATGTGGGCTGTGTCTAGCTCTTGAAGGCCCTGACTGGAGCGTCCAGATGCTACTGAAATGTTTACACATAATAAGAACAAGGACTTCTTTTTGTCTTCTTCTGCTGAGTGGGATGTTAGCTTTTGGGATACCATCTATGTCTGCCTGGAGAGCTCTGGATCTAGCACAGGAGAGCGATGGGGAATCTGCAATTAAGCTTTGGATTCTCCTGTCCTTCTCATCAGAAAACCTGAAATCTAATAAAAATATTTGTTTATTTATTGTTTTACCTTGACTCACCCTCTTGGCTCTTATTTTATTGCAGCTACAGAGGTATTAAGTAAGAAGAATATTGGATGCGGTCAACTTTGTACACACTAAGGATGTTATAAAAACAACAACTACTGTAAAAACCTTTAAATAGCTCTGTCAGTCTCTTAAAAAAGAGGAAACTTGCTGTTTTATAACCAGTATTTTCCTATCATGGAATAGGATTGGGGGATTTTAGAGGATGACAAATTGCCTATGAGTCAGCAGGGCAACATGGTGCTAAAGGAAGCTGCTGTATTGGGCTGCAGACAGTGTGGGGTGTATTTCAAAAAACCAAATAAAAAGTACCCAGACACTCCATTTTCTGCTTTCCTCAGCAGTGGCTGGACCAGTGGGTTCAGCTTGGGGCTTCACGTTAAAGAAGAGGACAAGTGTCAGTGGGGAGAGGGGACCACAGCAGTTGTGGAAAATGAGAATCAGTATTTTTGCAGAGGAGGGACACTGGCCTGATGGGAAGAGAAGTGAGCAAGGACAGCTCATGACAATTACACACAGAAACACTCAGATTCTGCAGCGAGGCACCTGATCATCAGAGGTGCTCTGTCTCCAGGACCCCACTCTGTGTGGGATGAGAACTGCAAAAATACATCAAATACACAAGACCGTATCTATCAGAAAATGGAGTCCCAGCTGTGTGGTTCTGTTTGTTTGTTATTTTGCTTTTGCATCTAATCCAAATTGCAAGAGGGCTGATACCAGTTCCCACGTAGCCAAATACAGTCAGAAAAGCATCCTGGGTGCTTTAAGACCAAACTCATCGGGGAAGAGTTAATCTGGAGGGTGCCTTTTTATTGTCTTTACTGGCACACAGCTGATCTGACAAGAAGCCTGTGCTAGTGCTGAAAGCTCACAGAAGTATTTCAGAAGCATCTTAATTCATGGCTCATATCTCAGTTAGTGCCTCAGCAGAACCAGTTGCTCTACAGTAAATCTTTCAGCATTTGAGCCCAGCTGCCGCTGCCCTTTTCTAACAATAAAGATGAGGGTCAATTCTTCTCATTAGTCAATAAGAGCTGAATTTAAAAATAACATGCTGATGTTGCTGCATGGAAGTGTTTAAGTTGGATTAAATATGAGGGAAAAATAAATCAGGGAAGAGCAAGCTACAAAGGGAATTGCAGATTCACTTTCCAGTCTGAAAGATTTTTAGGGCAGGGACTGTCAATTATTTTGTTTGTACAACAATCTCAACTTAAATGGGGCCTCTAGCTGCTTCCACAATGTAAATTATTGATGCTGTTAGGATCCACAAAAGACATGTGCCTAGCTTTAAGCACAGGGGTAATAAAAATGAAGTCTAGAGGAATCCTTTTGCTCAAAGTTAAATATGTGCTTATGTTCTTTGGGCTTCTTGTGGCTGCTTTAGATGCTTATGTACCTGTCATGATCTTGAAATAACAAAGCTGGCCGTGCTATGATAGAGGATACAGGTCTCAATAGACACACTTGGAGGTTCCAGATAATTCTCATGACCTCTCAGAGAAACTGGGTCCTGTTGACTTCCAAGGAAACCACTTGAAATAGATAGTCTTTATCTGAAGTGACAGCAGGTACACCATCCTAATAAAAGAAACATGGACATGTTGCACATCATCCTGTCATCACGTTACCTTGCCTGACAAAGGAAGGTGGCACGCTGTGATCTGAAGAGATCCGAGGTGACACGGCACCCGACAAGGCATCCTGGTTGATGGAAAGGAAGTCGGGAGGTGGGGAGTGCGGGAAGGGAGCGGGGCTGGAACCACCTGGAGCTGTGGCTCAGGACTCACTGGTTGCTTTGTGCTGGGTGGTCCATGTCTGCACTCCCAGCGGCAGATGGGAGTTCATGAAGTGCCAAACTGAGCCCTGACTAAGCAGGAATAACAAAAAAAAAGGAAAAAAAAGAAAAAAAGTTAATAATCCTCAGGCACTGAGGGTTTTTTTTGCTTCCTGTTCTTCATCCCGGCCTTCAAACAACCTGCGCTATGGCAGATTGCAGGCTCTTACAGATTTGCCAGCCCTTGCCATTTGGAAAAAGCCTTGCTTTGTTTTTGGCTCAGTTTACACTCCTTTTCAGCCATCTCTCCCTCGCTCGGAGGTGGGAGTTTGCAATGTATTATGCATGATGTTATTTAAACCTCTGTGTTGACCATGGTTTCCATGGGGCTTTCTTTTTTTTTGTTAGTTTTTTTAATGTATCACCTGCCTTTGGGAGCAAGACACTGCTGGCTTGGCTGTCCTTGCTGCTCAGGCGACAGGGCAGAGGAACTCCAGGAGAGGAGCCCTAAACCCTGCAGATACAATGCTATGGTGATAAACAAGACCTACCTGATTATGTCTGGCTATTTGTCCTGCTTGGGGGCCTCTGTTTGTGCTCTCTGGATCCTTCATTCTCTCTTCTCTGTTCTCCCTTTCGCACACTTCACCTTTCCTGAGGGATATGTTGCAGGCGGACTGTGGGAAGCAGTGCCTGTGCTTTCAGCCACGGGAACACCCTTCAGGATGAAGGTTGTGCATCAAAGGCATCCAGCCACTAGAAAGGAGCTCTGGATTTTCCCTTTCCTTTACTATTTCTGGGCAAAGGAAGACAAGCTGTGTAATGCTTCTACTTCAGCTCTTTATCCGTCCACCTGAAGTACAGAGCTGAGGGGTAGGTCTCCATTTCTTACAATGGAGTTGTCACCATGTAGCTCTTTCTTTCAGGAACAAGGTGATGTCTTTGGGGTGATGCATGGCAGGAGCCCATGAGAGATCTGCCTCTGATGAAGCTCCTGCACCCAGAGGCCAGGGAGGTGGGCTCCACAAGCCTCACTCTACTCACCACAGAATCTCCTGTTTCCCCTCAGCAGGAGACGATGCCTTCAAATAAAGTGAGTTTGTGCCTCGGTGAGAGGCAACTTCTCCCCGCTTCATCAAGTGCTCAGGAGGAGCTTTGGCTCTGCAGAAAGACAGGCAGTCTCAGGGCATCCTGTGCAAGCCGGCAGCTCCTGCTCCTCAGGCCTGGAAGGGGATCCTTGGCTGTACCTGGTGGAGACCATCTTGAACTCTGCTGGTTCAGAAGACCCTGCTTGTCACAGATGGGTCAGAGACCACCCGTAGTTCCGAGACCCCCAACTCTTTGAGCACTGTCACCTGAAGAGATCTCCTTTCTTCCAGCTCCTGGCTGCTTCCTCAAAGCCTTTTCCTTCAGGAAGAGTTTTTTTTCTGAGAGTGGGTGTACATATGTCCTCCATGGAATCGCCATCGGAGCTGTGCTCACAAGGCGCTATGCTATGGGCAGAGCAAAACTGATACTTGAATAGAAACTGAAAGATGAAAAAAAGATGAAGGGAGTTGCGCAGATCAGGAAGCCTTAGATGATCGAATGACACTTTTGCCCCTCTGCTGAACTGTGTGTGTAGGTGTGTGATTTGGTTGTGCTGAATCAACCCCACATAGAGTAGAGAGACTACCACCTAGGGTAAAGACATGTCCTTTAAATGAGGAAGACTTGGGACTTGCGCTAGTCTGTATGCTCCTCAAAAAGCCCTTGGAGACCTCAGGGACATGCTTGCAAAAAGCACTGCTGCTATGTCTTCATGGCTTCTCCATCCCCAAGCTCCATGTGCTCCAGTCACACTGCCTGGTGGCAGTGGAATTTGTCTCCCAAATACAGAAAACCTCTCTGCTCTGGTGCACAGAGCAGCCACGGCTTCTGCTGTAAGGTCATCACCCACTGCTCGTCTGGGCGCTGTGTGAAACTTGCCAGGTTTCAACCCTGGAAATCAGGTTTAGTTCATCAATCTTTGCAAACCTTTTGGCAAATCACTGGCTGAGTAACTTCTTGGCTGCACTGGGCTGACTCCTGTGCTTACATGAGCCAATTAATTGAAGATGGAAGACCAAAAAAACTTGAGGGTCAGACTGTAGGTGTTTTCCTGATTTTAGGGGGAACGATTTCTGGCTTTCCTAGAACAAGTTTGGGGTTGAACCCTCCCTTTATGATGCTGCTGTGGCCCAGGCAAGGGTTAACATCTCAAAGTCACCCGCCCCACTGCCCACCCTGCCACAGGCTTAGCTTGCCCTTCCATTGTTTGGACTAAACCTTCCCAGATTTACTTACTTCCTTTTGATGTCTGGCAATGTTTGTTTATTAGCGCCAGTGGCCTGTGTTAACTCTGAGTAAGTCTTTGACTAAATCCCATTCTCTGCCTTTCCTCCTCCCTTCACGGGCTTGTGAGCTGATAAACTTCAGTGCCGGCTTTCAAACCCAGTGAGGTTAAACATGAACTTCTTTTACACCTGCCTGCTTTCCCAGCTAATGGACTCTGGTGACTGCCGAGAGAGGAGTCCTTTTATGGCAAAGAGAAGGCTGCAAAGGTTGAATTCATTTCTGGTTCGTATGTTCAAGAAGTGGGTTTTTAACTCTTGGAGAGAAAAGGATTATTTTAGTGAATTCCCTGCTGTCCCAGCATCATCTGCTTAACCACAGCAGAGAATTAATAACAGGACAGGTATTAACTGGTAAGTCACACAGTGTTTTGTATAGTCCACCAAGCACCATTTTATTATTCCTTTTTTTTCACGGTGCTTAAGTACCATGTTAGGACTCAGAGTTTAGTCAGCTTCAATCTAAAGTACAAAGAAGAAAGAAGATGAGAGCTGTTTGGGAAATGATAAGTACTTCCTATGGAAACATTTGCAACAGTTCTGTTTTTCCTTTAATCATGGGAAAGTTCCATTAAAAGAACAAAGCCTACCAAAAAGAAAAATCCCCATGTTTTTTCACATTTTTAATACTTGAAAATTTTTATTTTGCTATGGGTCTATCTCAAGGGAGGAGGTATTGAAAAATCCCCTATAACTATTTGTGCCTTTTCATTTTAAGACACAAAAATTCCTGACTAGATTTTGCTCATATTGTTCTGTTGCAGATGTAAGCCCTGCTAGGTTATATACTCTGTGTTAATATGATTATAAAATAAGGCTACGTGATAATAATTTTAAAGTAAAGAATCTTTGGATTTTTATTACTCCGTTATTTTGTCTTCTAAAATGCTCTTCATCAGCAATGATTAATTCTTGAGTCATCAGTATCTAAGAGTCCTAAAATGTCTTTTAGTTGCTTAAATGTTCTTTTTATAGGATTTACAAACCCATTGATTTTTAAAACTGCATTTCAAGGGTATACAAGTGTTCCAGCTGGGGCAGTAACTCTGTTGTGGCAGGTCTGCACTTTTCTGTGTCATAAAAGTGTCTTTGCCAAAAAGAACTCTCATTCAAACTGAAGGAGATTGACAGGTGGCAAAGAGGAAGGATTATAGAATATGAATTGCAGAGTGAATCCAGATTGCACTGAAAGGTTTTTAAAGCCCAGGGAAAGTTTGTGGTCATCTAGAACTGAATATACCGTGACAGTCAGACAACATAATAACAGCCCTCCTTTTTCTTTCCACTACGGTATTTTGTCTTCATATGTTTTGTCAAACTATAGCATTTGGGAGAAAGGGTTTTACTCCATTTTGGCAATGATTCTTTGGGCAGTGCCTTTTGATCTCTTTTGATGCGGTGTTGAAAAGGCCTCCGCTGAAGGTTTCTGTGATGGTTTAAAAAACACTTGCCCGGTCCCTTCCCGGCCCTGGCAGAGCAGCACAGGGGAGTAGATGCCTGCCTTTCTGCCCCTCCTTCCCACAGCCCAGACTCCCTTCTCCATCCCAGACCCACAGCAGCTTCTTCGCCAGTGCTCTGTGCCAGCTTGGTGCAGGAGATGTACTGTGTGGTTCTGCCAGGAAAGGCCACCGAGGGATTCACAGGGATCCTAATGTTCCTGATGTCCACCCATCTCCATAAGCATGTGGGACCCGGTCACCAAGCCTGCAAACCAGACTTCTCAGGACATTTAGGCACTGAGAAGGAGAACAGACCGCTATTTAACTTTAAAGATCAAAGCCCGACGTTGTAAGCAGTTGTCTATGTCCATTTAGAAGCTTCTCGGTTTCAAGAAGTCTTTGGTTTACACAATCATGGCTTTCTCCAGCCCTTCTTGCAGACAGCCTAATGCCAAGATGTGCACAGAAATATTCTGCAGAAGCCTGGAAACAGCTCACTGCTTACCACAAGCCTGGCGGCACTATTTTCCAATAGGTCAATATTTCTTAGATTGTTATGATGACCAGTGACAAAAAAAACTGTTTACATGGAAAACAGTATTGATGTAGCTAATGCAGTTGCAAACCCCAAGTGCATTTCAGCACCAATCTGCATATAGACACAGTTCTTTGTAAATGAACGCCCTATTTCCATAGCAGTTCTCTTTCAGAGTAAGGCAGAGATTTGCCTCGTCTTTAAGTAGGGTTGTGAGTCACAGAAAGGTTTTAGTTCTCATTTCTGCATGGACAAACCCCAGGCTCTTGTATGTTCCAAATATCTTCCTTTAAACAATTATTTGCTTGTTGCGGTGCCGGACTGCTTGTGCCCTTTGCCTGAGCAGTCAGCAAGTTCCCTTTGAAGATGTTTACTAATTAAATCAGAACAAAGATGGAATGAATGTTAAGCACCTTCAAACACTTGTTGCATGCTTCAGTCCCATGACTGTACTTCACAAGCTGCTGTAAAATCTATACATTTCGGAAAACACCACATAGCGATTCCTTTAATGGATTCTTTTTTTTAAACAGGTTAAGGAAAAAAGTATATCTGGCTTGTTTTGTAGTCTGTTTTTCACATCTGCAACTTTCACAGTAGGAAAGATGCACAGTCTGTTGGATCTGGCAGAGCACCGAGACCCAGCACAGCGGATCCCAGCTCCAGCTGAGGCTTTAGGAAACTTACTGCCTCTGCTCCTTTTCCTTATCTGCCAAGCGTAGGCTGGTACTTAGAGACACAAATGTGAACCAAAGCTCCAGCTACAAGCACTGCCAGCTTCAGGAGCATCCAAATTCTGAATAACGCTTATTTTTAGGATCTGGGGTAAAGTTGCTTTCTCACTCATTTGGGTGTGACGCACTCGTGCTGATCTCAATAGCTGGAGATCTTTTTAATTAAAGAACAATGATAAAAAACCACATAAAATGGGTTGCATCAAAGCATCAGCATACTACAAATGCTAATTATTATAATTATATAAGATTGCTCACGTTTATTTTCTAGGTGGGAAGGCACACCAGCTGACTGGATTTCAATGTGTGGCTTTTTCAGCAAAATTGTAAGGAGTCAGGTGTCTTGCCTAGAAGTTGTTGTCCCTTGCAAGCTGCATAGCTATGGTCAGTCTCTCACCAAATGCAAAGTACTCACTCAGTGCATGAAAATTGACACTAGAGACTTCCTTTGAGCAAGTTCCAGTCTTAGCTAACAACACAGACTTTCTTTGGTCTTTTTGGGTCAGGGACACTTGGACTCTGCCTCTTCCGGACTGATGAATGCTGCTATCTCTGGGGAGGTAATGAAAGTGTTGTTAGCACAGACAATGTCCGAGAGGTCTACTGGCTTTTTTGCAGCATGTTGTGTAACCATCTCTACTTAAGCATCCACTCCCTTGGGATTATGTCAGGATTTCAGGGTTTGGTCCCTTCCAGAGGAATAGTAGGCCCAGCATGTTCTGGTCCTGCCATTAGCTCTACGTGGGAACTGTCGTACGATGTGCAATAACAGCAGCCTCCTTTTCCCCAAGAAAAGGCTGATGAGGAAACTTTATGGGAGAACAAATCTGGAGCCATAGCAGGCACACTGTTCGGTTGCTCCAAATAAATTACCTAGGGGAGCTTTGTTAGAAAGCTGGAAAGACGTACAGCCCTAGGAACTTTGCACTGGTGAAATGGACAAGGTGGAGAGAAGGACCTATGACAAGTTGGAGATGGTCAGAAGAAAAGCACAGGGGGAAAGCACATAGGGAAAGCACAAGCGGCTCAGGGCACAAGAGGAACCACTTCTTAGTTTGACTGCTTTTTCAAAGTCTGCCACCAACATTTGTTTCAAACTGACAAAAATTATGTTAATCTATGCTTTTGGTGAGGCCCCAAGACACACCTTAAAAGCCAAGACTGCAGTCCTCATCTCAATATAAAAAAAACCTTGGGAGAGGGCTAAAAACATCTTATTAGGTCCAAACAAATGAAATAAAACAATTTTGAATCATTCTCAATTAAAAATAATTAAAGGCTGTTAAAAATCCTGTCTAAAGATGATGTGTTTTCCGAATAAAAAACCTTAAATGAAATGGTTCCAGAGTGGGGTGTCATTATTTAAACTAAAGCAGTTCAGTGGGTTAGACAGAACCTTGTAAGAAAGGAGTTACCAACCCCAATATATGTTTTTTAGTGGTTAAAAAAACAAACAAACAAAACCACAACCCCCCACATTTGGCTGATTTTTTTATTTATCTTTTTATCTTTCCTTCTGAGGCTGGTGAATGCAGGGGAATGCAGATGTGTAAAACAAGTAGATTGGTGTCAGCTGAATGTTAAAGGTCTTGAGTATCTGTATGATCACAAAATAAATCAAGTTGGAGGAGACCTCAGGAGGTCTCTGGTCCAGAACCCTGCTCAAATCAGAGGGAGCTCTGAGGTTGGATTGGGCTGCTCAGGGCTTTATCCAGTCAGCACTTGAAAACCCTCTAGAGGGGAGACCCTGTTCCTTCTAGACTGATGAGATTTTGGGTACTCCATGAGAACTCTTGAGGTGCCGAGTACAATTGTTTTCATTTGGAACCACCAAGAAATGGCTGTGAAGTTGTCCTACTTCTATTCTCTGCCCTCATGGGTCAGGGACAGACATCCTACTGTACTAAAGGTCTACCTATCTGGGGAAAAGTAAAGTCAAGGGTTTTCCTTAGTGTTTCTGTTCAACAACTGGTTTTCCTGGGTCAAAAGCAATATCATACAGTTTGTCTAGAGCCAGATATGACATCACATTTCAGATCACCCAAAGCTAAGGGCAGTGATTTCAGAGGGGAAACTGAGGCAATGGGGCCACCTGATGAGACAGAGAGAGAAAAACCATTCTGGGCAGAGATCAGTAGCAATATCTCGTAGCTTGGTGTTATGGCGTTTCCTTTCCTGCACTGGAAATGAAGGCACACACCTATTTTTCCACAGGATTACCTATTGTCTCCAGGGTTCAAAGCTGTACAGCAAAACTCCTTTAGTCTCTTAAGCAGAAGATTTTCACTATGATAAAAGATGCATTTTCTTTTTCTGCCTGTTGAAGAGAAAGCTGAACACATATTTCCATTCTTTATTTTCCACACTACTGCTTTAATACAACTTCCTCTTAATGAAGGCAAACCAAGAGGAAACCACTACAGAAAAGCTCAGCTAGTTCCACGAGTAGCAAAGCCAAGGAAGTTTCATTTCCTATAGATTTGTATCTTGAGGTTGAATTTTTGTGTGAACTCTCTGGTGTCTAATGATAGCTGAATCATCCTATGATTTAAGAGGGAAGGGTCCCCCTGAGGTGTCTAATCCAGCATCATGGTCAGAGTGGGGCTAAGTCTGGAGTTAGGTCAGGTTTCTTGGTGTCTTGTTCAGCCAAGTTTGGAAATCTCCAAGGTTGGACAGTGCCCACCGTCTCAAGGGTCTTGTTCCAACACTGAACCCCTCTGAAGGTGAATCTGTTGTCTTTTATGCAGCTGGAATAGCCCCCCTTGCAAATTGCAATTGTTTCATCATGTCCTTTCACTGTGCATCTCTCAGAAGAGGCTGGCTCCACGTTCCCTGTTTTCCTTCCATCAGGCAGTAGAAAACAGCAACTTAATGCCCCTGCCCTTAGCTCTCTTCTTTCTGGGTTGAGCCAAGGCCTGTCCCAGCCTGTCCTTGTACACTGTGAGTTTCAGTGGCCTCATCATCTTGGCGCTCTTCCTCTAGATGCCTTCCAGTTTATCTACCTCTTATAATGGGGTTGTGGTCCTAAAACAAGATGCAATATAGGTTTTTTATTTATGTGATTTTTTTTCTTCTTCCTCATCCTCCTATTTGCATAACTTTTGTGTCTTTGAGTCTTCTACCTCTCTATAAATGTATTTATTAATTTTTAATCTGATAATGGGTTTTAAAGTTATTGCTGGGAAGGTAAGGCCAGCATACTGGTACATCCAGTCTTACACAGTGTGATTACATAGGCCTCATATTCTTGTGAAAAAAAGGCTAAAAGAAAATACCAGCAATGATAACGCATTGATCTGACATGGAAAGACAGAGGAAAACCCGGTGAGGACTGGACAGATATCCTTCCACATCAGTTTGTCTCTGTAGTATTTGTCACTGTTTCCTGCAGGTATCCACTGATCTCCCAGACAAAAAAATATCTCTTCTAAAATCAGCTGGGTCAATCTAGACAGAGACTTGAAGCTGTTTCATCTATTCTTGTGGACACTACTGCAAAAGTGCCGGTAGAATATCAGCAGTTGTTTTGGGGGATGCCCTGCTTGGCACTCACCCCTGTTTTAAGGTATTGTTCCTGAAGTCCTGCCTGCTAGTCTCATCTCTAGCTGACCTGAGAGGGTAAGGGAGGCAGCTGAAGACACAAGTTGTTGCTCTGCACATGGGGAATCAAAAACTGTGTGCATCTACAATCTTGTATGATAAGGCTTTTTATGTCAGCACAAATGAGATCTATACTAATAAAAAAGTGTTTTACACCAGAATAAGACAAGCTCTTTTCAAGCAGCACATTTCTGGCATAGAAAAAGGGGTGCAGGTTATATGGGCAAAACTCCTTTTTCACTTATGTAGCTCAGTGGAACCCCCAGCTATTTGGAAATCGGTTTGATTGGACACTCTTCCCAGCTTGGTTATGTCTGTCACACACTGCAGCCCAGCACACCCATGACTGATGCTTTCCAAAGTCTGCATTGAAGATGTGGCCTAAACAGAACTATTATGCCCAATTTTGCACTAGTGTAGCTGTATTGATTCTTGGAGGGTCAATGATTCTACTTTGCCTATATGATTACAGCTGAACTGGCAAACCTTCCTGAGAAGTCATCTGTGTTTGATGGCAATTCATGTTCAGTTTCTCAGAGGTTATCGTGAACGTGGAAAACACCCAACAAATGGATTGTTCCCGCAGAAGCAATGAATGCAGATTGAATCACCCTTGAGTACGGCTAAGTTTTCAGACAGCAACACAGCACCATGCCTGAGTTATATTAGTTTTGCATATTTATAAGCTAGTGAGTGTTACACATCTGACATGGCAAGTCGTTGCTCAGGTTCCAAGGACTCTTTCTAAGACAAACAAGCACTTTCAGAAAATCCACAGAATATTCTGTTTAGAGGAAGCTGGAGGTTAAAGTTGGAAACGTATATTTCAAGGAGCTAAAGCCAGGGTTTTTTCTCTTTAAAATTACTGGGTTTGGGTTTATTTATTATTGTGTTTATTTCTTTCTTATGCCATTTAATGTCTTTTCTACATGCAAGCCTCTGTTCTTCTGTCTTCCAGTCCTCGTCCAACAGTCAGCATTTGAAGGATGCCCATTTTCTGATGCTTTTTACGTATTTATTTCCATTTTTTTCTGTGCCTCTAAGGCGAATATCCTCCTTTCCTACATATGGAGTCTGATCCAAAACACAAAATCTCTCTCTTTACCAGATTTTTTCTTTCCTGCTTTGTCTCACAGACTGTCTTCTGTTAAGAAACTGAGTCATCTGGTTCCTCTCTACCTCCCAAACTTCCTCTGGTGCTGAGTACTCTTCCTTCCCAAGTTGAAGTCTGAGTTTTTCTGCTTGGGGACTTTTCCACTTTTCAGCCCTTCCTTCTTTTGGATAGTCTGTATAGGATGTCTTTTCCTATTCAAGGACTTGCTTTTTTTTTGCTTACCATTCAGGAAGAGCCCTGTCATAAAGAAATGACTCCTCATTTGTTTTGTTTAACTTTTTCTGGACAGGAGACAATGTGTGCTGAAGGCCCTGGCAGCCAATGGGTTCACCCATTAAACGTTCAAACACATTGAGCGTTTAAAAAAATTTTAGTGTCATATAACAAACCACCACAGTTAGATGTCCCAAGCTGTCATATGAAAATGTTTCACATGCATCTCTTTCACACACACATGCTTTTAATGTGGAGTGCTCAGTGTCAAATCAAACATCAGCGACCTAAATCCTGATGAAATCTAGAAGATTTCAGTGGTAGCCAGCAGCTATTTGTTTCACTCTTGTTATGCCTCCCAGCAAGGAGAAAGTGCTACTGATGAACTTTTCATCTATTAAGGTTGTGTCTCCAGAAGTGTAATAGAAAATATTATACTCCAGCTTTATGGATTTTCACTTTCAGTTGTTAACAAGGGGCAAAAACAGGGCCAGGTTTGAGACAGAGCAATTGTAACGACTCAGACCCATCTGCCCACCAGTGGGGCTGCTGCATCATCTGTGGTTGGATTAGCACCTTAGCATCACCTCCTATCACATATAAAACTAACACTGTAGAATACTACACTGCCTTCACTGTACACTTATGTTTCACCACCTTCACACCCACTTACTGGAAAAAAATTTAGAAGTTAAGGCTGTATCTTCATTGCTCAGAAAAGGAGTTTTTCTGAAGCAGAAATGAAACATGCAGCGAGATCCCATGAGGTCCCATAGGAAGCAAGGTTCAGGCCAGTCACGGTTCTAAGTACAGCTCTGCCATGCAGTTGAGAAGACCTATTGTGTTAGCACTGTATTGCCCTGTTGTTAGCTTTCAGGAGATGACTAATGTGCCTTAATTAATCCCTGTGTGAAAAACATACTTTGTAGGCAACACAGACGAGGCCAAAACTGTGAGCAAGTTATTGGGAGCTGCTGCTTTGTGACTTGCTTTACATCAGGGATGTATCGTCTACATAAGGACGATAATGCAAACTGTGTTCTTAAGTCAAAATTGATTTACTGAAAGAGGTGATAACCTGATCTTAGCTCAAGAAAAAGCATCTTCATAAGTAGCAAACTACCATGGAATATTACAACTAACCAGGAAGACATGATGGATCATGCAGAATGGCAATGAATAGAGGGGATACCACAGAGTGACAAAGGTACAGTGAGTTCAGATGTACTGTTCTGTATAATCTAGGCATGATTTCTGGATGCAATATAAGTACTGTTGTGATTTTTTTTCCCTCTTTTTTTTTCTTTTTTAGTCTTGGTAATAAAGTTAAATCCTGACTTAAATCAGTATTGGTAATGATGGCAGACACACATTGTCACTTCTAGCCGGAAACATCTCAAATCTCTTCACAGACAGAAATTGAAAGGCTATTTTGTCCACAGCTGAAAACCAGCCCTCTCTGGAATAAAAATGAAGCAGAAAATAGAAATGTGAAGAAAGGTCAGGAAGTGAAGACTTCCCCTTCCAACCGAAGGGCAGCGGGATAGTTAAGCGACTAAAATATTAGTCAGAGACTAACATAACATAACTGTCTTTTCCAGTGTCTTGCATTGCAGACGTGAACACTGTATGCAATTGAAAATAACCGATTCAAGTGAGTGGTGAGTGAAATCTCCCTCTTAGAGTTGGATATTTGTCGATTTTACTTTGGATGTTTTGGTGCAATGGCGTCATGTACCGACTTTGAGACCAGGCCCTGGTCCAAATGAAAAAAAAAAACCAACAGGAAAGACCGAGGGTGAAAATGGTCTTTATGGGGCCTAAAATGTTATAGGTGTATTCATTGTGTGCTTGCATGAGGATTTTATCCTGGAGTGTGCTGGTTGCCCAACTCGTACCTTGTGGTAGATTGACCTTGGCTTGCTGTCAGGTGCCCACCAAGCCACTCAAGGAGGTAAAACATGTTCTACTTTTTACACACAGGATTTGAAAGGAAGGCTGTTGTGAAGGCAAGAATATTGAAAGTGCATGATTGTTGGGAAGTGGGTTGGCCCTTGGCGTGCAGGTACTTCAGTTTGTGCAAAACTGTGGACGGAGTGAAAGCAAGCAAAGGAAATGGAATTAAATGAGAAAAGCAACGCGGGATGCCATGATACAGGCAGTGGTTTAAAAACAGAGATAATTCTAGGGAGTGAGGTCTAAGGCAGTGAAATCAAACCCTCAGCCCAGGTAAAGCCAATGTCTTAATTTCTCTGAAACGCTCAGACCAGATCTGTGCTGGAAGGTAATGCCAGGTAGGCTACTTGTCATACAGCTCTCGTACTGGGAAAACAGTTCATCCTGGTGAATCTCTGCTTCAGCTGGTGATTTAGCCCTCTCCTTTTCATCCTCTGTTTTAGTGGAGCATCTTCCATCCTGCTGGAGTTAGCACAGCTGTGTCAGTCCAAATCCAGCAAAGTTGGGCCAGCAAAAATTAGTGTCTTTAGCTTGACCTGAGATTACACCCCCTCATGCTCTTTACTTTATAGGATGCTGAAGCCTCCTGGTTATAAAGTCAGATGTGAGATTTCAAATGAGAGCAAGGGCTAGTTCCAGAATTTCCTCCTCAGAAATGTACACCTTTTGCTCCTGCGAGAGGACGAGGGTTTACTGCGTGCACTGTGAAATGGCTTCTCCCAGCTCTGGAAACAAGGACAGACCTCACCCAGCAGGTTTCAATCCTGACTTTTGGAGGGAGAGGTGGGGGTTTTTTTTATGCATCCTGCTTGGTTTTCTACTAAAATGGGGAAAGAAGAGATTAGTTAGGAGCTAATGAGAAGTTTAAGCTAGTGGAAATCTTTGCAGAGCCTCCATTCGGTTCTGCATCAGACTTTAACTGAATTTCTTCCTGATAATTGATAGATAGCTCTGTGGATGTCAGTCTCATGTTTTAAGAGCAGGACTGATGTGCTTGGGCAGAGCCCAACAGCTGCTCCAAAAAGCCAATCTGAGTAAGCTCATTTATGTAAATAACTCAAGAGCAATTGGATGGTTGCAGCCACTTGTAACTTTGACCATATTTTCCCAGTTTTAGTCACTGCAGCCTGTTCCAGTTAAGTGCAAAACCTCTGCTCCTCAGAGGAGATCTTTATTTGCAGGTGAGCAGGAAGGCTGTGTCATATTGCTAGTAGAAAACTAGTGCTTTTACTCTACTGAAGGGACAGAAGATGGATGGACATTTCAGAAAGAACAGTGGTCTGTATCCTCAAAGATATTTAGGTACTTGATTCCTATTGATTTTCTCATGATTGAAGTTGCATGTAAATACCTGGAACAATCTGGCCAGAGATAAGCTGGTGTCTTTATGAAACTGTACTGAATGTTAAACATAGCAATGACTCAAATGCTGAGAGGAAAGCTGGAGAGCAAAAATCCACGTGATTCTTTTGGGCCATGAGAAAAGGCCTGAAGGACAGCCAAGCAAGAACTGCTCTGCAAGATCTGAAGGCATTCTGTGCTGGCAGTTCATCGATGAAGGTTGCTCATTATTTGCTTATTTTGAACATGTTGTTTGCTGAAGGCCAAAGCCTGTCAGATCTTAGGAAGGCTCTTTTTAAAGGGCTTTTGTTGCTTCAGCAAACAGGTCATGAGTCCAACCCACCCACTCCACAAACAAACATTTCTCCAAATTATCAGGGGAACGGAGTTCATTTGACAGAGATGTCAGTTTTGTAGAGACGGATCGCTTAGGGTGTGGGGGTTTTATTGTGTGTGTCCAAGTCTTTGCCCTCCATTCCTCAACTTTCTCCTCATGCATCCTATATAATGACTGTGTGTGTGTGTGTTGATTTCTTTCCTTTTGGAGCTGCTTACCTCTCTAATTATACTCACTAAGTATTCAGTACTTCAGCTGGCTGTGTTCCCAGAACAAAGGCTATCACTGAATACAAATAACTGAATTAAAATAACGTTGGCTTATAATCAGAGGAAGGCCCTCTGTTGCTTAGGAAGTTTGAGATAGCACTAAGCAGAAAGGTAATTCTACCTGCTCACATGCAAATGGGATGCTTGTCTGCTTTCCAAATCAGCCTCCATACTCATGTATCTGAAACATCACTTCTTCTGGTAAGCTTTATAGTGGACTAAAGGGAGATGACAGCAACAATTAAAGTAGTATATTGGGACAAGGAGGAACTGTAAGTGGGTAAGAGCATTTTTCAGAGACAGAAGAATAGCTCACAGAATGCCTGAGTTTGAGTAAAGGTGCTCAAACCTTTAAAATGAAAGTAGGGCAGGAATTACTCATAGATGGCATCTAAAAGATATTCTAGTGAAAGCCCGCTGCAGAAATGCTGTCTTAATCTTGCTGCTCAAGAAACCAGTTTGGTTCTGAGAAAGAACTGGGAAGAAGAGTGGGTGAGAGCAGCTTTTGGAGGAAGTCAAATAGATTGCTTTTCCAAGGGAAGGGAACACAAAAGTGACATGCACAAAGAAGCAGAGAGCTCATCTCTGCACTGATGAATAATTCAGAAAAAAAAAGAAGAAGGTTAAAAAAAGACTGGAAGACATAGCTCATTGTGGTCTTGCATATAAATCCATCCAAATTGTCAATTGTCATTAATTAGAAAATATTTTTTTCCCCGATTTTAGCCCTGGAGTTTGTTTTTTTCAGGGTTTGGGTTTTTTTCTGGAGGGGAGGTTGGGAGTGTTTGGTTTGATTTTTTTAAATGTGACTGGTGGAATTCAGACCTGAATTGCAAAATCATCAACGTGTTTTTGGTTTTTTTCTTATGGGAGCATTTTTGATGAAAATGTCATGGAATTAAGCCATCCCAGAATGTTATTATTAACTTAAGGATTTTGTTTCTGGTTTTTTGTGGTATTTTTTTTTTCCTGAAGACTGTCAGTTTCCAGTCTTTACCTGTGTGTTAACGTTTTCTGTTTATTAATTCTATTCCACAGTACATCAGATGTTTGCCTGCAATGGAGTATTAAAGCCCAGGATGGCTACCAGTGTAACTTGGATTTGAAAGGATTTTTTAAAGCATTAAGCACCCAACATCCCATTGGTACTGATCACAGTCATGATAAGGAGATGGGGACAGTGTTAACCTGTTCCTGCCTGGGAGTGTTAATTGGACAATCTGGGCATGCCTGAAAATAGGTGTTTCATGTAGAAGGAATTTGACAGGGAGAAGGGAAAGAAGGCATCAGGGACATTTCAGGCCTCTGAAGCACAGTTTTGAAGGTGCTGGGTTCTTGTTTTGTGACCAAGTTCCCCCCCTGGGGTTGAAGCAGTAAAGGAGCTGCAGCAAATGCTGTGGAAACAGCTCAAAAGGGCTCAAAAGAAATATCTATCAGCCAGTGCTCCCTCAAGTATATACCCTTCCCTCCATCCTAGCTGTCCTTCAGGCTGCAAATGTCAGAGAAGCTGTTTGGGTTTTCTCTCTACCTGTGGAAGACTTTGTACACGCTGGGAACCCCCCCCTGGGGAGCTTTGAGATCCTGGAACAGGTCAGCTGGTGGAGGTAAGGGAAGCCCTTAGGCTGTGAAGGATAATACACAGTTCCTGGAGTCCTCAGGGCTGGTGTGAAGTGCATCTTCCAAACACGTGTGGGACCCAGTCTCTGGCTGTCTCAGCTGGTCAGTCACAGCACAGCTCTACCACAGCCTTCAGGACAGCATCAAAGCACCTCTGAGGCATTCTGCTATCAGGATTTGTCAAAGATGGTTTAGGTATTCCTGATCCTCTCAGGGACTGAGCTGGATGGCCTCTTGAAGTCTTTGCCAGAGCTTTATTTCAGTGATTATCATTAACAACAGGATCCTGCTCTGAGACATGCTGGTCTCTGCTCCAGCTTGCTGGAATGGGGGAAGAGAAACTGCAAAGCAGCCATCAGTTTTTTATTAAGTAAACTGTGCAGACGCACCAAAGCTAACCTTGCGTTTTCTGAGCTGCTCATTTTATCCTTCATCAGTGTGAAACATGATGTATCACTTTTCCGGCAGCATCCGTTTCCCTCCCCACCCCCACCCCAATCCCGGCCCTTTGGCTTGGGGTTCTGCTTGTGAAACAAAAAGAAAAAAAAGAGAAAAAATAGAAAAAAATGTTTTTGGAATAAAAATAGTTTTAGTGAAAAAGGAAGGTTACGCATGAATAAAAAAAGAAAGCTGCACCTTTCCAGATAAGTTATGCATGAATACAACATTCAGAGTGGCAGTTTTCTTCTCAAACGTGCAGTAGGTTTGCGTGATAACGGAATGTAGTTTTTACAGGTAGGTGCCTCCACCGCACTATGAGCACGACGCTTGTTCTGCCAGCCAAGAAGGAAGAAGGAACCCACCAGGGTAAACAAGCAGGGAAAACTCCTTGACTATTATCTTCGCTCCTTACACATTTCTTCCCAATGACAGGAACTGCTGCTTTATCTGTCAGCATCCACATTTATGCATTTTTATAATTTCTTTGGAAGTATGAGACTTTTGGGGGGCTTGGAGGGGTGGTTTTTTTCTTTTTTTTTCTTTTGAGAGGGATAAAAAGGTAAAGAAGTGGCAAACCCAACCCCTTTTATAGAGCGTTTTGTTCACAGATTCTTTTAGGTCCTTCTTTCCTGGCTAATGGAACTATTTGGTCTGATCCAACATCATCATTTAGTCTTCAGTGATAACAGATCTAGTCCATAATAAACTCTGTTGATCCAGGGAAAAGGAGAGTATATCAGCAGAGTAATTCCATAGTGAACAGCTCTTCAGTTAAGTAGGCAATGACATTACAAAGTCAGTTGTTGGAAGCTGAAGACAGAAATATTATATCTCATTTCTAGTGTGATTTATCTACGTACTCAGAGTAAGTGAGATCAGCAATCATAACAAATTTAAGGGTGCTTTAGACCCGCAGATCCTTGGGCTGGGACTTATCTCACCCGGCTTTGGGTGCCTACAATGCATCTATATCTAATTCTCAGAAATCTGTGTCTTGTTTCCTTTTGGTGAGGAACCAGTCAGGAGAGTTAATGAAGCTTAGGGTGCGATTCATCCAACCAAAAGCAGGCACGTGACTTAGGATGAGGTGAATGAAGCTCTGAAGCTCCATTGGCTATATTGGCCATATTCCCACTGGTTGTAGGACCACCAGGCAACATTGCAGACTTGGTGGATTGTTTCTGTCTCTGGGGGTTTGAATTCAGCCTAAACTACATGTTCCAGCCCAGCCTGTGATGAAGAGCCTGATGCAAAGCAAGGCTTTAGTTGACTGTTTTGCAGGAAGTCAGAGGGGATGATCACCGGCCCCTTCTGACCATAGAATTTGTGAATCACCAGTGAGTAATTTCTCCAAATACTGTTGAAAACTCTGCTGATCATTTTGGGGCTTTCACTATGATTTCCCCTATCCCCAGCTATTCATCTCTACCCTGGCCAGGCTATCAAATGAGGGCCCATGGAGAGGTTGTTCTTGTTTTGGATCTTGGCCTGCTGCAAGGAAAAATGAGGTTCTGATCTGTGTAAGCACCTTCCAGTTCATCCTGTTTATTTCAGACTGATGCCAGCAGAGATATGGAGCATCACTGAAATCAGTAATGTTTTGAACAAGTTTAGGGTCCTGCCCAGGCAGAACGGCTCACAACATTAGGGCCTGTTTTCATACGTCGCACTCAATAACGATCTTCTTGGTCTCGCTTGCCCCAATTTATCAATCATTTCTTCCAGGCTGATTTTGTCCAATTTCATACAAGAGCTGTTTGCCTGCTGTGTGTGACTTTGTAAGGGTTTCCTACATGCCCTGAAATGCTTCCCCTTCCTAATGCACCCTGCCTTATGTGTCCCACCTGGTTTCCTCGCTGTGGACATATATTGTTCTCCACCTGCTTCAGACACAAGAGGACCATCAATGTGTGCAAAGAGCCATACTGAGACATTCCAGTTCCCAGGACACCTCTCTTATACATTCTGTCCCAGCTTTCTTTACAGATGCACTTTTCAGGCCACTGGTACCCTCCCCATCCATCCATGGGTCCTCCTGGGCACCCTTCTCTCTGATACTGTGTTTTTCCTGGTTGTCACCCTGCCAGTTCCCTGCCACCTTTCCAGCTGGGATGCAGCAGAGCCAGTTGGCATTATGAGTATTTGCCTTCATTCAGCACCCATCTTCCCTCCATTCAGCAACCATCTTCCCTCCCTGTCTTTCTTATAAGAAAGACCAAGAAAATCTTTTTGCCGGGGTTCATAGTGATGGGACAAGGAACAACCATTTTAAACTGAAAAAGGGTGGATTTAGATTGGGCATAAGAAAGAAATTTTTTATGATGAGGGTGCTGAGACACTGGAACAGGTTGCCCAGAGAATCTGTGGATGCTGCATCCTTGGAAGTGCTCAAGGTCAGGTTGGATGGGGCTTTGAGCCACCTGATCTAGGGAAAAATATCCCTGCCCATGGCAGGTGGGTTGGACAGATGATCTTTAAATGTCCCTTCCAACCCAAACTGTTCTGTGATTCTATCATAATAAGGCTCTGCTAAAGTTTCCATTAAATTTGAAGAAAATTTCTGGGTTTTTTTCTTGACTCTGAATTTTGTTTAATGTTTTCTTTTCTTCCCATGTTAAGTATTGACCTGATGGTACATTATTCTGTACCAGATTAAAATACCTTGCGCCTTGCATTTCTTCCCCCCTAACACCGAATTCAAGGTCATCGCTGTGTCCTACTTTCATTGCTCTCTCCTGATTCATTAGTTTATTGCCAAATTTTCCTTAGAAGTTTGCCATTCTTCTCAATGCGGGCAACAATCCCATCGCTACAATCAAATCTCTAGCAGTTTCGATTTCTTGTTCATCTGTTCATGTCTCTTTTCTGACCTCTGCACCTCGCGGGAAATGTATGTTTGTTTCCCTGTTGTCCTTTTGTGAACGTTGCAGCAAAATAATCCCCTTTAATTTTAGTTTCACCAGGGACTTTTTAGTGTCTTCTCTGTTCTGCCAATAAATTGTGTCACATCCTGGGAGAATTTAAACCTGTCTCCTTTGCTGAACTCTTAGTTTCTCCCAGACTGATGTCTGCAACTGAATTTTACTGGTCTATTCACCTAGCATTTTAAGAAGTTTGTTGTCCTCTGAGTCATTTTGATCCCTTTCCTTCCCCATGACTTATTGTCTATATTTTTCACATCTCCTGCTTCTTCACTTTCTTGTTCATTAAGTTGACTTCACTCCCACCAACTCGCCACAGGTATCAAGCTGAACTTTGCACACACTCTTGGGGGTCACTTAATGCTTCCCTCCCCTTTCTCTCTTCTTTCCTTGGAATCATCAGGTTTTCGCCAAACTGCTCCATGCTTCTGACCCAGACCAGAGCACACTTTACCTCATTTTTTTTTCTGCCAGTGTTGAAGTCATGGTGATTAGTGGTATTCAGTGGTTTTGCTTCAGCACAGTTACTCCGGGCCATGGGAACCAAGAGCATGCAAAAATATAGTCCTCAAACCAACACTTTTTCTCTAGTTGTGCTGGACTAACATAGGTCTCACCAGTCTAACACTTACTTGAGTGTCTGTGATTTTGCCTCTGTGCCTCAGCTCTGCAATATACTCGATGCTTTAATGAAAGTTCATTCACTGTTTGTCTCAGCACTGAGTTGTGAATTGACATACATGCTTCTTCAGGGAGCTCCACCGCCAACGTGGTCTCAGCAATAGGAACACCAGTTGCCCCACGTGGGCTGGGGATAGGTGTCTCCTAGAAGCTTCCCACGTGGGATATCTGTTGCAAGGTGGGGCCTTTGACAAGAGACTCTGCCTTTTAATTCCCCTCTTGTTTGTTGATTGGGAAACAAAGGATGCACTCCATCCACTCTTCTTCCATCCACTTTGGCCTTTGTTGGCCAAAAGGTGTTTTACTCTCTCTTCAAACCCACATAAACCATCAACGCTGAGCAAAGCAGCACAGTTAAAACCTCTTAGTCCATGTTGTTCTGTAGCCAGCAAGTATTCCTGAGCAGGAACAGCAAAATTTGCTGGCACTTAAAATAGGCAAAGAGTCCCTGTAATATATTAATGAAAAATAATAAGCTACCTACAAATGGAGCCACACCTGTTTCCTCCAACCAGAGGAGAAAGTGGATTAAACCCTTGCTGCATTTTTCCACAGCCCTTACTAAACACTGAGCACCGTTTACAGTTGGGAGCCTGATTATTGTTATGCTTCCTTAGCTCAGGGAAAAACAGCTTTTCCTGGTGCAGATTATATTTGCATTTATATTTATTCATTTGCATACAGATTTTTATGCCCTACTCTTGAAAGGTAAAGAGATTCCAACTCTTTTAAAGGCAATAACAGTTCATTTTATGCCCTGTTCTCCATAACAATAATTGCTATAACTCTGAAGCTCCCCTGGCATTTTAAGAGCAATAAAGAAAGGGGCGGAGGGGAAAAGAGGGGAAAATTCTCCTATTAATTGGTGAGACTCCAGGGTTCAGTTCTGTGGTGCTTTACTCCTGTGAGTAATCTCATTATCCTTGGTAGGGCTGATTCTACAGAAGCAGCAGGATCATGCCCCAGAAGTCCAGCCTTTAATCAAATGTACCTGTTTAAAAGGAACACATGGCTGCCTTTCAGTGGGAGCCTTTAGCTCTGAAACGAGAATGTAAATTAGCCAAAATGCCTCAGAGGGAAGAAAACTCCATCTGCCGGGTTTTCCCTCTGCTCTTGCTGAAATTAATCCATTGGTTGTGTGTGTGTAGGGGAGTGATTCTTTGCTATTTTTCCTTTTGATAGAGGTGCAGATCCCCATTTACAGAAATAAACAGGCTTTCTCCATGTGTCTGAGAAAAACATGTATAAAGGGTTGTGCTGTATGGATGGGGTAAAAAGACATATAGATCTTTAGTCAGGAAAGGGTGAGAATTTAATAAAAGTAACAGGCATTTGCCAGGGCCTCTCTCAAGTATTGCAGAAACAGAAAGGCTCGATAAAGGGGAATGGGAAAGTATGAAAGTCAGGCAAGACCTGTAGGAGAGGAGAGAGTCAGAAGAGCAGTGCTGTTTGGCTTAAAAAGCAGATGAAGATGAATGGATGCAATAAAGGAATATAAAATATTGGATTGTACAGAAAAAGTTAAAAAAAAGGCTCCAGTATAACATTTCTCCTGATAACTAAACAAAAGTGTAAAGAGATGTAAAAGACCACAGTTAAAGCAGATTACTGGAGTGTTTGCTTATTTTTCCTAACATAATGCATAACTTCTTATCACATTGGTATTATTAAAGACAAACAAACAAAAGCTTTAAAACAAACTAGTTGAATGCTAATAAATGTACTAAAATTCCCTAAATGTGAATTAGAAAGGCGAGTCTTTGAGATAATGTCTTCCATCCAGAGTGTGGTTTAGCCCAAATTCCAGATTTGTGGCATAATAGGTATAAAAATCATTGTGTTTTTGGAGATTATGTCTTGCATAAATGTGAACAAATGTTACCACATCATCTGTAGCTATCAAATGAGGTAAAAACAGGAGAACAATATCAACTCTTTCATACTAAGACATGAAACGCCAGGTGAAGAAACAGAAAAGAAGAAAAGCTCTGTTTGTGTCAGAAAAATTTAAAACAAGGTCCCAAAGCAGTCTTGCTCTTTTTTTTTTTTTTTAATGTAAGAACAGTCACAAACTCAAGTGGAAAATGAATGAGTCACATCAGAACAACAGCTTGGCTCTTCTTCCACTGCCTCCTTCCCCTGCCTGTCATGCCACCAGGCACTGGAGGTTCTTTCCAGCTTCTGACTCCTTGGTGGCCTTCAGGAGCAGCTTGAGGGGGGTCATCTTGTCTGATGAAGAGGACCTTCCTACACTGATTTTCTACTGCAACAAATTACACAGAGAGGTATCAATCATCTTTTGGGGCATTCCTCCAGTGGCAGAAGTCTTGAGCCTTTTTAAGGTATTTTGCTTTTCAGCTGCTAATATGCTGCCATTGATAGCTGACTGGTACAGTCAATGTCAGGAATGGAAATGCAAGTGTCCTGGTACAGGACTGGTCCCACAGTCAGTAGTGAAGAGCCTGAGGAGATTGTGCTTGGCCTTCTGAACAGCACTAAACAGTGCGGACAGCCATTATAAAGTGACTTTATCTCCTGGCTGCTTCTCCTGACCTGCTCTTTGACATCAGATTAAGGCATGCCCATTTACACCAAATGAGGATCTGACTTCCATTTTCAGGAAAAGCACCAAACTTGTTTACAAAATAATTAACTTGGCTCCCATCCCAAGCTAAGCATCTTTTTCATTCGTCTTTGGCCAAGCTGGGTTCCTGTTATGGTTAGCCCAGGCTTATACAATAAACATTTGGCAACTGGTAGTGTGGTGTTGCTCAGTGTGAACTTTTTGTGCTGCGGCTGGTTACACAAGACCTAGTGCTGGGTCAGTTGAGTAGCTGCTGCTGTGGGACAGCATTGGTGAAAGTGCGGTGAGTCGGGGCAGCCACACCAGCTCGGCTGACTCATGCCGCAGAGCCCTGCCTGACTCCGTACTGACACTGCCCGGACCCTTTAGAGCTGTGGTATCCTATGGAAATCTGTCCCACAGTCCCCGCAAGTGGGGAGCAAAGGATTTGGAGAGGCTTAAAAGTGCCAGTAGAACAAAGGAGGTGAGGTGTGAACAGTGCAGCAGGTGGAGGCTGGAGGAGAAGCTGCGCAATGCCATGGCTGTTCCCTCTGCCCAAGGCTGTGGTGTGTAGTTCTCCAGCACTGAGCAATGTGACACCATCCACTCTCAAGTTCAGATTAAACTGGAGCACTTTTAAGGCAATACTTATTTATTTTTGGAGGAAAAAAAAACTCCTTTTTTTACAGTACAGAGACCTTCAGATTGTTCTTTGTACAGTGAGTGTGTGTGTGAGTGAATTAAATACGTGCTGCAAGGAACAAAACTGTACTTAACACAAGACTCTTCACTGTTCACAGCTTCATTCCCATCCACAAAGAAATAGGGTCAGCCTCCTGCAGCCCGGCGAGGAACTTGGCTCCTCACTCGGCCTGTAGAGATGACAACTATCTGGGCAGTGCTATATGTAGGTTTTGAACAGATTTATTTATTAAAAATTGATGCAGTCTCACTACAGCAATGACTTAATTTGGATGCAAATATGTAAGGAAACATACGGACCAGACAAACATCTGTCAGGAATGAACAAGGTGCAGATAACTTTGTTTTGATCAGGGCAATGAACTAGGAGACCTCCTAAGACTCTTTCCAACTCTGTTTTCAGTGGAAACTTGATCCTGTAAGTTGATAGTGATTTTCCCAGGCAGGGCATGTAGACACAGTCCCTGGGAGCTTGGGGCAGATTTTTGGTGACAATGAAGATGATGCTTACTGCTGTGCAGGTCTGATATGCAGATGAATTCAAAAGTCTGCAAGACCCGATATCTCAATTTTGCCAGGCTAAAATTGGAAAGCTGCTATTAGCAGCTACATTGCTCCCCACCCTGATCACCCATCCTCTTGGACTTTCACTTCCTCGCTCTGATTTGGTTATGCTCGTGATGTTGAAACACTCCTCTCTGTGTATCTCCTGCTGTTACTATTAGTTCCTTATTTGCTTTCTGAAATCTCTTACATTTGTTTACAGATGAAACCCTCTGAACTTCCCCTAAGTTGCCACCTCTGCCCATTTTCATGTGGAGACCTCTTTCATAATTTTATTTTTTCCATTTAATTTAAAGCTTCATATACTTTTTCTTTTTGGTTTCTTTTAATGATATTTCCCCTTACTCTCTGGAGCTTTGCAGTGTATAGCTCATATTCTTTTCCTTTCTTCCCATTTTCCTGGGGCTGTCTGCTGCAGAAGTGGTTGTCTTTCTTTTCTCCCAGTCAATTCGATGCTTTTTCTGTTCATACATAGCTGTTTCTTCCCCCCTGAAGCTCATGTGGGCTGTACAAATGCAATTTGTTTCACCAATCCATAAAAGAAAGTCTCCCCAGACTAAAATTTCTCCTAGCTGTGCTAATTTCCCTACCAGCTCCCCAAGGTTTCAATCTTCTGTGCTTTTCACAGAAAGTCTGGATTTGAGGTCATATTCTTTTAGCTAACTAATCTCACCCTGCCCAGGACAGCCAACAAATTGGTACTTATGGGACTTGCTTAACACATGGAAAACCTGAGATCCAGCTCCTGATCGAGATCGAGAAGGGACTTGAACTGTGGTCATCTTTGTCCAGCATGCAGGCCCTGTCCACCAGATTATTGACCCTTCTGAGATGGGTGGCTCTCAGAGGTCTGAGACAATCTTTTAGAGGTCACAGACTTGTCCTGGTGTGAAACAGGAGAAATCGCAAAAGTGGAAGTGGTTTGGGAAAACCGTTTCCCACAGAGCTGCCACAGGGTTCACATCCTCTGCTTTGTACAAGTCGTCAAAATGTGCGGATTGGATGGATTTGCTGCTAATTTCAACTTTTTCCTCGGCTTCAGGACCACTTACAAAGTAGTAACCTGAGACTTTTGCCTAATCTACTCCCCTCGGTCCTGATCATGGACACCAAATGTTGCCGAGTGCTTCTTCCTCTTGTTTGTCCCTGAGAAAAACAGAGGTCTATTCTGCTTCTGCAAAACTGAGCATCAGTCCAGCTCCCAAGCGCAATTTGCTTCAGTACGGAGGATCACAACTGCCTGCACCCCATCTTTTAGAACAAGCTGTATTTATTTCTCCATGTTGTAAATTCAAGGCAGAATCTCCATCATTTATTGCTGTTACTTCTCTAGACGAACATTTCCTTCCTCTTTGCCAGTTTATGCAATATGGTAAAATTGCTGTTAAGATTGGCAATGCATCTTTTGATGAACACATACAGGCAATTGCACTAGTCTGTCTCCTAAAATTAAAATAAGTAGGGAAAAAATCTCCACCCCATTTTTCATCAGTCACCAGAAATTAATCTGTATTTTAGTTGGAAATATTGAAAGTTCAAGTCTTCTTATTTTCAGTTAAAGCAAATCAGCCTGTTCTTCCTCTTTACGTACAGGTGAAACCATGACTTTTCCTGCCAAACAAGTCCACCAAATGCTACTTTGTCTTTAATTGGCTTTTTGGTTTGTGAGGTTTTTTTCACCCCTTTTTCCTCTCTTCTGTATGGCTGTAATGTCCCAGTTTTGCATTTGTTTTTCACAGGAATAAGGAAAACCAACTCTAATTTATGTGTTAATTTTTTGAAAGGTGTAAAATGCAGCACAGATGCAAAGGACAGTAGAACTGGTTTATACATGCAAGATCTGACTGCTCCAGTCATAGGCTACGGAGTTCTGTTCCATATCATTAAATTTTTGCATAAGCGGATCTTCTGTTACTAGAACTGGAAGGATGCACAACCTCTATCTGTATTAAATTAAAAATCTGTTAAATTTCACTAGTGTTATTAACCTGCAATCTAAATTCTCCATCTGACATAAAGACAAACTAATCCCTGCACGTAACTCTGACTTCTTGTAAAAATACACTGATCATTAGCTAATTTTTCCTTTTGTTTTCTTCTCTCAGTTGTTTTACTTTTGTTTTCATGACCAGAAGAATTCAGCCCTTTGCCTGTGGGTAAACAGCTAAAAGTTGTATAAGATCGAAACAAACAATATTCATTGCAATGCAAGTATAAGCAGACCTTCTGAGTCTCATGCATTCAAAGTGGGATTGCTTCATCCTGCACTTCAGATTCCTCCTTTGCTGTGGCTGTATCACTCACTGGTGAATAAAAGTTGAATGCGTTTCTCCCAGCAGCGTGCCACAAGAGACTGGTTTGGTCCAGAGTGAAAGGAGGAGGTGGAGTACGTGACCATTGCCACCAGGATCGGTGTTGCCCAACCATAGGGAGAGTATCCAAGCTGCCACTGGCAGGATTTGGGTGCCCTCATTTTTACTTCTGGTCCTCTGGCTTTGAGGCTCCTACAGTCTTCTGTAAGTGACTCTTTCTGCTTCACCTTTCTCGTCCGTGGCAGGGGAAAGGTGTCTTGTTTGCTATGAGGAGATGCTGAGAGGTTTCAGGAGCTGATGTCTCCGAAGACTTCTTCAGTGGAAAGCTGTTGGCATTTGCAATGCAGCTTCATCACCCAGCTGAAGTGAGCAAAAAGGTTTCCAGAGAGGATGTCCTGTGTGACATCTGCCGCTTAGACTTCGAGGCATTTGCAGAGATGAAGTAAGCATAATATTAACTGACTAGAAAGCAAATCCTTTCTCTTTAAAGTTCTTGTTAAATGCAAACTGCAGTGGAAGAGGAATGGAAAGCATCAATACAGATCATTTACTGTTACCCCCAAGGAGGAGATTCATTGTCTATTTTCAAAGAAGGGTTGCTGTACAGCTATTAAAGAGCATTCTTGGCTTCTTGGGGAGGAGGGGAATATACCCCTGTTGCCTTTAATTATTAATAATTACTGGCATATTTAATGAGTTCTGAAAATGATCAGTTCATTCATAATAACCTCTCCTGCCTGTCCCCTTCAGATCCTCCAGGAAAAAAACCTCAACAGACCAAAAAATGGAGCTACAAAATTTCAAGGTGACTAACAGGACTACGCAATATAAAAAGGCGGGATGAAGACAGAGTTTCTGTAAAGGATGTTGCTGCTTAGCTAGCTTTAGAAATGCAAGACAGTTTATTTCATTTAAAAAAAAAAAGGTAGAAATAGAGACAGCCATAAAATACTTTTACCTTAGTTCTGAGCATGAAAACAGAGGAAAAGAATGACGAATTAGGTATTCAGAAAGAGCAGGTCCCCATAAAGGCTCGTTAAAGTCAGCAGGAAGAACTGTGAGGCTGGTCCCTCAGGGGAATCCATGCCGAGTGAGAAGGGAATTGCCCTGTGAATGCATTTAGTCTGTAGCCGTTTGGGGTGCAGCTTTTGTGCTGTGTCTTTACAGTGCCCAGTAAAATCGGGCCCTGGTTTGTGACTAGGAATCCTAATGCTGATCCCTAACAGCAGCCAGCATTATTAAAATGTCAGCAGGAATGATAAGAAGTATCAGACTTTTGGGGGTAGTGGGAAAGGCAACAACAATGTTTCTGCTCTTTTATTTGCAAAAATGGGTTCTGGCAGTTACAGATCCGCTGAGGGTTGCTTTGCTCCTTAGGAATAGAACAGGAAGGAGAAATAATAGGAAAATATTTTATGAAGTGTGACAGCAGATGGGCTATTAAATATGACTCACTGTGTGGCGTGTGGGCAAACTCTTACTAATGACCTTGTGACTTGGCGGCCACTTCGGCAGAGGTTATAGACTTGACAGGCCATCTCTGCCTGGCAAAGGTGAGCCTGAGCCTAGCGAGCATCATGCTGTTCTGAGAGTCATGATGCCAAAAATGTGTTATCTGAGTCAAGGAAATTGAATTATGTGAATAATTAAAATTCATATCAGAATTGAGTGTTGTGGCCTATGTGGATGCTGACGTTATTTCTGCCCACAGCCACTTCATCAGCCTTTTAAGTTATCAACCAGAGGGGCCCATGCTAAAGGTGGAGGTATTAAATAGGGGTATCTTACCCATATATTAAGCAGGGATAAATGACAGCAGGATTGTGTGTGGCACGAAGATGACAAATGCAATGGAAATGCCAGAACCACCTACTATTTCATAGATCTATGTTTTATTTGTCCTTTAAAAATCAGCTGAGAAGACTGCTGTATGATGCATAGTAGGGAAGGCCCCTGCTATAGAAAGGGAATGTAGGGGCTGATCTAGTACTTCTTATGTATTTTTGATGTCTGTGTCACAGATGACAATTTAATCATCAAGTCTTCATGAAGCCAAATAATAACCGGTTTTAGAATGGCTGTAGATTTACACCATGGGCACAGGAGACTGTAAGGGGAAAATGATCTGTAATTCCGGTGTCAAAGCTCTCCTTTGGTGCTTATATTACAGAGCATCTAAATCACACGTTACAGCCTTTCTGATTTTACCACCTTGCTAAAGCAAACAGCCAGGGACATAGCCCTGTAGCTGCTTGTGATGGTTCCAGTTCCAGGTACATTTAATTTTGTTTACAGCTGCACTGGACTTGCGTAGAGAAACGCTTACACCTCTTGCCAGTGCTTTGGAAACTACGTGATCTTGTGGAATGTTGAAATTACTATTCTGTTATTACTTCAGACTTTATATAAGAAGACATAGGAGGCATAAAATAGCTTATATCTGACATATATTTAGGGTATTATGGGAATCCAACACTTTTCCTTTCTGTGGCCGGGGGCAGTTGTGTCTCCTCTGCCTTGGGGGAGCAGTTTCTGCCTAGGCTGCTCCAGAGGCCACCAGAGCAGAGCAGAGGAGAGAAAGGAGTATGTCCTCTCTCCTGAACCTCACTAACACATCTTATTGAGTTATTGCAGGGAGCCTGATCTTTGATGGAGAAACCCTCAGGGGATGGTAGGTATGAAGCAGTTGCCAGCGAGGGTAAACCTGAGGACGTACCTCTGCTGAAGGTGCAAACACTAAGAAATTTAATGGCAGGGAGGTAAGAGAGATTGGAAAGCAGAGCACCTCTGGTTTCCCAGCTCTTTGAGGGAGAGGGGAGCTTTTCTGCCCTCCATGGTCACAATCTGGAGACCCCAGACCTCCAACAAAAAGGGGAGCAGACCTCAGTAACTTCCCCCTGTGGTGAGTTCAAAGGCAGTTTGAAATATTCTTTATAATACCTATGGGACTTCAGTATTCAGATACCTCACTTTGGCCAATATTCATGAAGACTGAATAGTTCAGTCAAGCTCACATGCCTGTGTTTTCTAGATCCCTGCACCAGACAGATAATTTAACTCACGGCAACAAATCAGAGCAACCTCAGTTCAGTGACCCTATTGCAGCAGCAGGGTATGGGCTTGTTCAGGGCACATTCCCAGTGCATTCCTGGAGTTAGGAATTATTTGGGATGATGCAATACTGGGTGTTCTCCTGCCACTGGGAAATCTCAACAAAGGTTACCGCACAGCAGTTGCAAAAGCACAGCCGAGAATTTGGCCTACGATGTTCTCACATCTTATCCCTGTTCATAGCTATGCAATCCAGAAGAATATGGAGAGGCAGAAGGAAGCAGACAGCTTTCCTCTGATGAGAAAGGACTGTGGGTCCTTGCGCAATAGCCCTGCACTACCTATTTTCCAAGAGCTTCATTAGCCACTCTTGCACAAAGCCAAATTAACACGATAGATAAGATATTAGGAGAAGCGTCAGAGACCTCATGCAGCCTCCCCAGTGTCCTGAGGCCAGTGCAAGTGCCTGCTTTTTCCTGACGCAGGAGGGTTGCCAGTGTAAACTTCACCCTGTGACTTCAGCCGTGTAATCTGTATTCAGAAAGAGAGGCTGCCTTTGGCCCCCTGGCTGCCTTTGTCTGGCTGTTATCTGCACAGCCGGCGCAGAGCACCGTGGCAAGGGAAGTGCAGCAGACACAGCTGGAGGTGATGTCAAGGCAGGGTGGGAAGACATCACAAGTGGAAGGCAAGAGTGAAACTAATTGAGACTCTTCAAGATACTGTGAAAATACTGTGTTCCCTCAGTGCAGCGTGCACAGAAAAGCGCAAAAAAAATTTCTCTGTCCTACCTCTTGTGGTACGACTTGTCTCTGCAGGTTTTGGTCCATTTCCACATGATGATTCCTCTTATTTTGCCAAGAGGTGAGGATCCCCAGATAGAAAGTTAAATCCTAGAGGAAACAGGCTTGTTTTCCTTTGGTTTCTTCTATCAACTCCATAGAAACCTGCAATCCCTGTAGGACCCAACTTTCCCAGTATTACAGACCAACCACCAACGTATGTGATGCAGCCTGCTCTGCAAGTTCTTGCTGTCCCATGTCTAAAACAGATTTTGAGCATCACTCACCCGTGGGGCCCAAATGAGTTTCTCTCAACCCTAATATGAATGCCATCACTCAACGAGAGCGCTCACTCTCTCCATCCCCCCTACTTGTGGACAGATGCATGTTGTCTAGGAAAAAAACACCCATCTTTAATTGGGGGTGGATAGGTATAAATAGACTTTTTCCTCTGTGCCAGCAGAAGAGCAGGGCCTGGCAGCAGCGTATCGGTATGGGCAGCTATCGACTTTTTTTACAGCCAAGCCTCTCTTGAGAAATTGACCATGCCTTCATCCCTTCCTTTGCCCCCACTTTCTTCCCAGCCTGGTGGTGATGCTGGCACTGAGCTAGCAAGACTGAACCTATCTGTCCTGTAGCACTTTCTCCTGGGCTTCCTCTGTGTGAAGAGGACCCTGGAGCTGCCAGAGTTCCAAAAAAGCTTTGTTCACGGGGGTAATCTATGCCTCCTGCTTGTAAGGTACTCGTATTTCACTGAGCTGTTGGAAAAAACAGCTTTGTTATGCCCTATTCCCATTAAAAATGGGGCTTCTGGGGTGGGTATGATTCCCAGGAGCCAATATCAATGCAGGATCAGGTTCTTACAGAGGAGGTTTTGACCTG
Organism: Limosa lapponica baueri; assembly: GCA_002844005.1. Classification (NCBI taxonomy): domain Eukaryota; kingdom Metazoa; phylum Chordata; class Aves; order Charadriiformes; family Scolopacidae; genus Limosa; species Limosa lapponica. Next base: position 526,063 of record KZ505909.1, on the reverse strand, counting down.
TTTGGTAAGAAGAGCTGAAAGGACAACACCAAACCATAAAGTAGGTCTGCTAAAAGTTCAGAAAGATTTCTCTAATGAAAATGAGGTTAGTGCAAGGAGACAGCTTTGCTCAGCATTTACCTTCTGCAAATTTCCACCCCAGTCAGCTGCAATCATGTAAAAGAATGAGTAAGAGGAATGGAGGGCAGCATTTTGCAGTAAATTCCTGGTTATCTGAAGATTTCCTCTGGACTGAAAGAAGAGCTACTATCACCCGTTACAAGGGTGTTTAGGTGTGATCAGGTAGAAACAAATAATCTTGAACAAATGCAGTAGGAGCATCTTTAAGATGCAACGAGTGTTCTGACTCAAAAAAAGAATGATTTCACAGGGGAAAAATCCAAAGTAAAACTGCAAGAACAGTGCTAATTAGAGATATGTCAGGTGCTTGGCTCTGGATTACTGTTATGCCAGTGTGTGCATTTCAAGGACAAATCACAGGCAAGGACTGGGGTAGAAGATCATAATTTTTTTTTTCCTTGAATTAGCTCAGTGAAGTCCTTGGGAGCGGAGGCTGGAGAATGAACCATGCTGAGGGCTCACTAGCCCCAGCTAGTATGCTATCCACAGCTGGTTTCATTCCTGGCTAAATTTTTGGAAATGCAACCCAGAATGAGAGGGAAAACTGAATTTTGTGGTCAAAACCTGGAAGATAATTTTTAAACTCTCACAAACCGCTATCCTTCCCAGTTTCAGACACTGCTGAAAGCAGTGATACCGTGAGAAAAGACCGCTCCTGGCTACGCAGCCTACCTCACTTCAGACTGACAGAAAATTTAGAAAGCAATGTTGAGCTTCACAACTATACACAGATCTACTCCCCAGGGTCCCTGCTGGCTAATTAGTGCCCTCCCTGCTGTGAGCAGTGATCTTTTCAAAGTCCAGCTTGCTTTCTCTGTTAAAACCAAAAGGCTTTTGCAAGCAAGGGCATTAGTTGCAGGTGAAAGCTTCTTTTTAATGAAATTGGAACCAAGTTTCTCCCTGAGATTTTGATCAGCTGGTTTTTGTTTTGTTTTGTTTTTTTTAAATATTTCTCACAGATGTTCCTTCTCGTGTCTCATCATACTGATATCGCTTCAACGCTTGCTCCCTGGGTTAGCCTGCACATTGTAAAAACTCATCACTTCCAGTGACAATCCTACAAGTCACCAGTTTTGCTGGTTGTGTAGTAACATTTGGAAGCCTTTTTCTGTATACTCTGTCTATGAAAGACAAATCTCAGCTGATGCTGCCTGTCTGTCCTGGAAGAAATTCCTTCTGCTCAGAGGACTAATCTGTTATTGATCATGCTGGGGAAAGACCCCTGAGGGTTTGCTAGGTACGATTTACAGTTCTCTTGTCTCCTTGCTCAGCATTCAGCCATTTGCTTTCTTGTTGCTTTAATGTTGTCTATTGTAGTGGTTTGTGCTTAGTATTTGACTGTACCTTAATGCTAGGATAAAAAGCAGTGGTAAAATGAGACATTTAAATATCATTAATTGTGTGCATATGCATGTGTATCTATGCATCTGAATATCAGTCACCTGAGATATAACAGGATTAATAGTGAAAAAGTGTTTTTATAGCTGAGCTGCTTTTTTTCAGACACTGTAACTGTGATTTACAAGGGTGTTTAATGCACTGATCCTCACAACCCCCTACTTTCTACCTTTCTGCCCTGCACCCCATACGTTCAAGGAGAAGCTTGTCCTCAGTAAGGAGAAGTGGGGGGATACCCAGCCCATGAGGAGAAGATCTCTGACAGGGCATGAGCTTCAGCTTTGTGACCCCAAGTCTTCTCCTAGCACCCTGCTTCTGGGCTTTCACCCCCTTTCACCTGACCTGTGCACCTTCATTGTCCATGGCTGTGAGTGACTGCAAACCTCTCACCAAAACCTCTCTCGCACAGATGAATTCAAGTCTGCACCAGCGACCCAGCTGCTTGCTTCTGCTGTCACTTTTCATCTTGCAGGGAATGAGAAAATACTCACATGCAAAGCTCTAAACTGCTTGCAGTTCATCTGCCAATTCTGGTGAATAAACAGAATATTCTGCTTATGGCACATCCTTTCAATAGGGGAATACTTAGCAGATGAACTAAGGCACCGAAGCGTGAGCACTATTAGCCACACTTGCCAAAAGAAAGAAAGAAAGAAAAAAAAGTGTATAGTAAGGCAAAAATCCCCTGGTTTGGAGAATATTTCCTGGCCACCTTACCTCAGGCACACAAGAGAGAATCTAGTCCCGTTAAAACTCCTCCCAAGTCCTTCTAGCCTCATAAGAGCATTTACCTTTATATACTTCTTATGAGTAGTTCTCAAAAAATCTATTTTACCTGCATAAGTATCAGTTTTGAGTTTTTTACTATGTGATTTTTTTTATAGAAGGCTCTTTGTACACTGATGGCATTACAGAGTTGATGAGTAATTTGATTCACATGAAATAAAATGGGGAAAATTGCATGAGTAAGATGAGTTAATGAAGCATTGAAGAAAGAAAATGTTACTATGTTGTCAAAAAAAACCCAACCAACAAAAAACCTCTGTAGGCTGACAAGAAACCAGACAAGTAGACTCTCTGAGTAATAAATTTACCAGCAGTATAAGACATTTTTAGTTTTGATAACATCTTTACTGGGAATGGCCTGAACCAAACTTTTATGTTTGAGTATCTTAAGGTTGGGGGTGTTTGGCTAAATAGGAACTTGCAAGTGTGTCTCTGTTGATTTAATGGATTGTCTGAAAATCCTGAGCCAAATAAGTCTTAGCATTTGTGTCCAGTAGCAGTTTTAAATGTTCATTTTTTCACTTTCGTTCTCTCTTAGTGGAAGGTTTAGGCTTGTAAGGGCCAATTTCACTTATTCGGGTAGTGAGATGTTAACTGCTCAGGCGTATTTGTCTTGTTCGCAAGAAGCAGCGGAGAGTGGGAAATCTATGGACCTTGGATTAATTTCCCTGGAGTTTAAATGATAGTCTTGATTTTTTTTCCTTTTGCTTCTGCAAAATTCAGCCTGTAGATCTTGGTGTCTGCAATTTTTAACTTAAGAGGTATTGGCACAAAGTCTCTGAAAAGCCTGGTGTGAATCACCCGCAAAAATACATTTTAAATTATTTGCTTAATAAAAGTACCAGTGCTGGTGCCAAAAAAACAGTTGTGCAGAATAAAAAATAACCCTTCTGTGTTTTATAACCTTAGGGGAAAACACTCCAGGGTTGGATCTGCTAGGTTGTACTAAAGCCCAAGGGCTCTGATCCAAAACTACGATTTATTCTGCCTGATGGGAGACTGCAGGTGTGGCTTTGTGTCTCTGTCCCAGGATGGAGGCTCCTGTACACCTGGCAGAGCTGCTTTTCTCTCAGATAGTGCATTTGTCTGAGTGTGTGTCTCTTGCATCCCAAATGAACGTGTTGGGTGGTATCAGCAAGCATCTCCAAGATGCCCATCCCTGCAGCATGTGCGTGTCTGGCTCACAGGATAAGTCGTTCAAGTGGGTGACCGGGGATTTGCCAGCTTCTCAGACAAATTTTTGACTTTTGACCCCTGTGAGACTGCCAATGGGTATGACAGCTCAGACAGTGGGGATTAGCAATGAAGACCTGAGTGGTGTTTCTGGGATTCAGCCTGCTGGCAACCCTAGCAACAGCTTTCGGAGCCACCCTCACAGGCAGAAAGTCTGATTTGCATCCCCACCTCTGGAGCATCGTTTTCTGACTCACTGGCTGTGCGATATTACCTTGCTGGGGGCATCAGACAGCGTAGGTCAAGGTGGCCCATCTGTTCTGTCCCTATTTGTTCCTTCTCCTGTACCCACCAGCCTGTCCCACATAGCCCGAGGAGTGGAGGCCACTGGCTGCAGTGTCCCCCGTGTCCCTCCTAAGTGCCCAGCAGCCAGACCCTGCCCTGTGCCTGTTGTCCGCTCTTCACTGAGGCGATACTGAAAAAGGAAAGAAATATTACACATATTGGTGACTTTGCAAGTCAGGTCAGCCCTGGTGCAGAGGCCAACTTAACTGATCAGATCATCTATTCTTTCGAACTGGCGAGCAAGAAACTTAGCAGGATCCACATTATTGCAGATTTGCTTTAATATACTCATGCCATCGATCCATATATCCTTTTCTCATTGACTTTTAAGGGAATCATAGAATCATAGAATATTTTCAGTTGGAAGGGACCTTTAAAGGTCATCTTGTCCAACTTCTCTACAATGAGCAGGGACATCTTCAACTCGATCAGTTTGCTCAAAGCCTGCCAAACTTGTTCTCCCTGTTGAAAGCCACTCTTACTCCCATGGTTGACATTATGGGGTGCTTTCTGCATGATTTCCTCATCATTCTCTGCTTTGATAATGCTGGATATTTTAAACTTCTCATCAGCAAATTCCATTTACAGCAGACTTTTTTTGTGGTAATATTATTAATGAAATTATTGTCACATCAGTCCTGAGACCAATCCTTGAGGAACTCCAAAAATACTCTCTACAGCCCAACAGTTCCCCTTTGTGCACAGGCCATTGTCATCTCCCTGTTAGTCAGTTCCTTCTCTGCAATTTTGGATAGTGCCTCTCATTTTAGATCTTCATCGTCACCGTGTCCCAGACATCGGCCAATGGCTCAGCCAAAGTGCGGTGAGGGCAGCTGGTTCCTGAGGCACACCCATATGTGTTCGGGACTAATTGCCTAAATCTCAAGTCTTCCTTCCTCTCCCAACATTAATAGTCTGGGAAAATGCCAAAAACCTTCATTCCAATCAGAGTTTTAATTGGGTTTAAACTGAGAAACACTATCCCCAACTGGTGCATCACTCTTGATGCTGGTCACTATGGGCTGCTCAGTGGCTGCCATTGAAGCAACTTCCATTTAATTTATCTTCTCCAACTTTCCCACCAGCTGGCTTCCTGCCCACCTCTTTTAGTTTCTGAAGAAATTTCTCCTTTGCTTTCATCCTCCAGGAGTGATCCCTTTACAAAAGATTGCCAATCAAGATGAGATTAAGATATTCATATGAAGTCAGAAAAGAGCTGGTCTGTTTAAAACTCATGTCTTCCCCAAAGCTGAAAGAGTTGCACTAATTCCCTGGAAACATCAGTGTGCATTGCCTTCATCTGGCTTTTTACATATAACTTTCTATACTGAACCCATTAAGTGGCTAAACTTGCTGCCAAATCATTGCCTGATTGAAACAATTCTCAATACTAAAAGTTATACCAGGAGAGGTTGTGGGAATATAAGCTTCTGTGACCTAATTCTTAACCAAGGTAAAATGATATAGCTCTTGATTTCAGTGAAGCTTTGTTAATTCATACCAGCTGAAATTTTAGCTCATAATTTGGTTTTCTTTCCTTTCTCCCCCTGCCCACCTTAAAATTTCTGGTAAGTTCTCTTCTTGAAATGTCACATGGATCTGGTAGGCCACAGGATTTTATAGTGGTTCACTGAGATATATATGGCTGAGAGAAAGGTTAGTCAAATATTTGTCAGAGGAATGTTGTATCTCCTATGTAGAATAACTGATTGGCATCAAGAGCCTTATCTCTCCCCTGTATCACAGGAAGAGTGGCACCAGGCTCAATTGTCAATAAAAGCAGTATACAAGGAAGATGTAGCTGCTTTGACTGCATGAAAGCCTGCTCAGAGTTATGAGAATAAGGAAGAGCAGAAAAAGGTGCTGTGGTGGAAATGGAAAGCAAGATACGGTGGTTTGTGGGATAAAAAATCTATACATCAGAAGAGTCAATGAATTTAGGGTGAGTTAAACACTGATCAGCTTCATCCTAGTGAGCTTGTGAGTGGGACACACCTACTCTCAGCACAGGGGGAGTGAAGCCAAAACATGAAATTTACTCCAGCCAAGATCATGACCAGATACAGATCAAGAAAGCAAAATAAATTCAGTTCTATGAGAAAAATGACAGACACAATTGGGGTGGAGGGACAGAGGAAGAACATGTGGGTGTGTGAATTTCTAAACCTACCATATACTTCCTCCTATGATAATTTTCCCTAACGGTGGCAACTTTTTTGTAAGTTAGAACTTTTACGGTGGTAAGAATTGTATTAAATACATTCACACCAGCACAAACCTCAAATTAAAAATGTTATGTTTTCATTTCTCCACTTTTATTTCTATTTCTTTTTCATTGTATTTTGATACTTAGAAGCCCTCTCATTCTGCCGCCTTCTGGTTTGTTTTCCCTTGTTTCCCCTTGAAGCTAATTTGATTTTATTAATGAAAAACAGCTTTTCCCCCACCTGAAATATTGCCTCTGATTTTAACTGTAGGTCTAGTTTTGACAAAAACTTTCACCACTCATGGAACACTTTGTTTTGAGATAGCAAGTGCTATGACTCCCTGTTTCCTTTAAATTAGTGCTAAAAAATGAATCAAATCTTGGGTGGTTTTCAATTGACAATATTGAGATAATTGATGCCTAATGAGAAAATGCATCCAGATCGAGGGAGTCATCAACGGGTTAATGAAAATGAGCATGATACGCTGTCTTAGGCTCCCTTGTACAAACAAATCATTTAATTATGAGACAGGGACCATGTTTTTCATTTACAACACGTTGCACAATGGCATGAGAGCTCTAGGTGTTACAGAAACATTAGTGATGCTCATGTGAATGGAAGCTTCTGTTTTCCGTAACTGTATCTATGACAAAATATACAGTGCTGGACACTTGTTATGTCAAAACAGGACTGGCAAACAGAAAGGGCTTCAAGAAAGTGTAAGGTCACATTAAGAAAAAAACATCCTGAGTGCAGAGAACTAGCATGGTCAGATAAATCATATGAGGCTTCTGTAGCTGGAGGCAGCTGAGGAAATGCCCTTTACTCCTCCAGCTAATGCTCATGTATAGATTTGTGGATGAGAAGAAGCTTTTCATACTTGCCCAGAACAGAAATCCGTGTACCCATTGTACTCACGTAAGCTTGAATTCACGTCTTGAGCTTTGCATCAAGGCTTCTTTGTCTTTGCAGCATTCTAAGCAGTTTGAAATGTTGTCTATAACATGAAGTGAAGCTTGTATATATGAAAAGTCCAAATTTGAAGGAAAGATTATTAAAATTATCTAAGAGGTGATCGTAGCAACATAATAATACAATGCAAAGAATAACAGGGCAAATACCAAGGAACTTTTTCTGAGAGGAAGATCTATTATTAGACTAGTGCAAACTCCCAAAAGAGCTGGTATAACCCCCGCAGCATGAGACTTTTAAAATGAGATTGGACAAAACACTCAGAAACACACTGTGGAAAGTGTGCCTTCTCTGATGGACTGGATGACCTTGCTGCTTCTTTGTTCTGTGTGCCTTAATCTCTGAACAATAGTGCAGTGAACCAGTCACTGCTTTTGAATCACACTTCTGAGGATACAAGAATCCAAGAGTGTCTGCTTGCTTCATGGTTCTTATCCCTAGTCTGTTAAGCAGGGCTTATACTGAACAACAGACATTGCTCAGCCATTGTAGTGCCAGGTATTGATGAATGTTCTGTTGAAATCCAGGACTGGTTCCCCCTCTTGAATGCATTAATGGCCCATAATTTTCATAGAGATGAAGGGAAAAGGCACCCAACTTATGCGTGTTATTCAGAGAAACACAAAGGTGATGCTCTCTATACTCCCTTATGATCTGGTATATTCTAACCTTGACAGAAAATGCTATCTGAAATGGGAAGGGAACCCAAGCAAACTGGCATGCTACACATAACTCCTGAATATTGCAGGCACTAAATATTTGGAGAAAGTTTTGCATCTTATAACCTCATAAAAGCTAAGTGTTTTAATTACACTAGTAATTCGAACTACCTCTGTAGTCAGCAGAAAGGGTTGTCTTCAGAGAGTCACCGATCTGCCCGTATTGGGTGTTGCCTTCTATCTCCATTGAGTATAGAGCCTAGGAAACTGCCTTAGAATAGATGTTTGCCACTTAGATAACATCAGTTAAATTAATTGTGCCCATAGTGATTTTTTTCTCGGCCATGTGAGTGACCTTCCCCACTTGAATTCCACAGATAGCAATGAATAAAATTGCATCATGTTGAAAATACTCCACATTTTTTTTTCTTTTCTTGTACTTCTTTGAGCTAAAGGTAGAAGTATAATTCTATGTTTCCTGCCCTACCTTGAGAGACTTATACCTGTGCATGAATGAGGTCCATGGATATTAGCTTATTCACACAGCCCCTTTCAAAATTATACATATAAAGGATATGCCCGCATATGCAAGTAGCGAGCCTGTTATTTATGTGATGGCATGAGGCAGAGTCCAAAGAAGAAAGAAACTGCTGCAGCACATTTCTGTTTAATATAAAGAATGTATAATGTTGTACTGAGGTTCCAGCAGTCTGACCTCCAGCCACCCCTTCAGCAGATAAGAAAAGCCAATTGGCAATGGTCCCACAGGGAGCATCATCCATTCTTGGTGCAATCCTGCCATATCAATTCCATGCTGTTTGCAGACTTCCAAAGGCTGCAGGTCTGCTCCCCAGGGTATGCCCAGTCCATACAGCTTTTATGCCACCTGAGTGAGGCATAGGAAACTGAGTGCTTTGAAGAATATGTTTTATAACATTCTTCCATAGAAAACTTCAGGAAAACAAGATTATCAGCCTCTCTGTCTCACCTATGCCAAATCCCCTGAATCAAGGGGCGATGGTAACCATTCAGCATTCAGTCTACTCCACACTTGATGCAGGACTTGTTACAACTCTTTATACCTGACACCTGGTGTATTCTACAGGTATTAACTGTCACCTTTAACAATCCTCAACCATGTTCCTGGATGATGAGATCCTGTGTTTTGAAGTGTTTCACAAAGTACGTTGCTCAAAGGTCCCACCTAAAGAAGGGGGAAAGTGTGCTTGTGGACTATACAGTCAAGCTGTCAATGAGAGTGTTGAGATCCTCCTTGTAAATCTTAGCAACAGCTGACTATGGATGGGTGATTGACAGCTGTTGGCAATTCTCCTACATTGAACAGTGGCGATTTCTGCAGCTGCTGCAATTCTATCTGGCCTCCACATGGAGATTTCAATTTCTTTATGTAAATGTGGCCATTGGTTCGATACACTGCATGTGAGAGAAGAAGTTATTTAGCAGTACAGTCAATTCACCATTATCAATGGTTGGATTTTACCCATAAACCATGCAGCAGGTGATGAGAGATCCAGACCTGAACCACCCAAGCCACCATTTATTAGTGCAGGCACAGTGCCAAACGCATTTGTCTATGCTGCTCTCAGAGCCAGTGCTGGTCTCAAAATGGTGTAGCAATACTTATGTCTTGCGTGGCACTGAGTACAAGTTGATAAGCTCCATTGCTTTAAATTAGCCCTTGAGGTCCATCTTCAGCGCTGGTTCATAAGTGGCAGAGGTATGTGGAAAACACCATGTGTCAGTCAGAGGCTTTATGGGCCCCTTGCTGAATGTGGAGGTGATCCCGCAAGGCCATCATGGTGGTTTGGTCCATCATCCCCAGTACTTGCTTCCCAGAGAGCAGCTTGTTTTGGTTCAGTGCTTCATGTTGTACTTCCACTGAAGGTGTTCTTTTGCGTCATACTGCATTGGAGACCTCCAAAATGTGTAAGGACTGTGGCACTCAAACCAGTCCTGCCAGCAGCATTATCCAGGCTTTTCTTTCACTCAAGATATCACTGCCCTATCATTACACCACCAATTTATCATAATCCTCCTAAATGCTACATTACTGAATGTGTTGTAGGACAGGAAGGAACATACAGCTAAAACACTTATTTAAACTATAGCTGCCATGCACAGTCAAATCTCGGAAGGGTCCTTACCATCGATTGATCTCTTCGCCTTAAGATATATTCTGCAGTTAAGGAGTGCAGGCCTGAAAGGAGTCTCCTGTGTGCAGGCAATCACATTATATAATCCCTTTTATGAACTGATTAAACTCAGTCTTAAAAGCAGCTAATATGTTTTATGCCAAAATGTTTTTTTCTGGTAAACCACTGCCCTGCTGTTTAGAGACGCTGCAGTCTTTCATCAAAATGGTTTTACACTCATTCGTTCTTGGAAATACAAGCATATTTTGCACCGGACATTGTGCAAGCTGAAAAATCCATAGGGACCTTGCTTGAACAGCCCGTGATGTTGAGGTTGCAGGGATACAACAATTGTTTTCTGTTGAGCAAGCAGAAGGCGGCCTACAGCTGAGCTAAGCTCTTTGAAAAAGAAAAAAACAGCAGCCCTTAAAAAAAAATATTATTATTTCTTTCACAAAATGAAGGCGCTATGACTATGACTACTCAAGAAAGTAGATCTGCCGAGTAAGGTGTTGTCATTTTCAGGTAATCGCTTTTCAGAGTGGAAATGGCCTTCAAGGGACTTTCCCAAGATCAGACAGCAGCTTGTGGCAAAGTTGGAAATATAACCCACACTTTCTGAGTGATTTGCTGCAGTGAGAAAAAGTCTCTATCACTCATCTGTCTATGTCTCTGGCTTTTTCATTCTTTTTCTGTTAATTCTGATCATTTAAGTACCTGCGCAACTTGCAAATTCTAGAGGAAATGAAGCATGTCCTGTGGGATGCTTTTTTCTTGGGATCTTCTGCTGAACACTGAGTAAGATCCTGTCAGTACATCCTTTGCTGATGGGAATGGATACTAGGTCAAGGCTTCAGTGATTCAGATTTCAATGTCTATGTGCTTAATAATTGGCATTGAAATGGGACCCACCAGCTCACACATGGATGTCACAGGCTCTTCTTGTTTCAAGGTATTAAGGCAAAAGCATGGGGGGATGTTGTAGAGCAAAACTCTGTTCAGTCGTGGGGAAACCAAGCGTGATGCAAAATCTGTAAAATGGGGATAATAATGGTAGCAGCTACTAAATTTCCTCCAGATGAAGTGCATGTGATTGGAAGGCCACAGATAAAAACTGGAAGAGGACGTATAGCTCCTTTTTCAATCCTCTTTTGGCCATTGGAATGGAATTATGCCAGCCTGATTTCCCCCAGACATGAAATATTTTGACTCTGGTGGGATCGGAAGACCATCAAAATTGTCCATCTCCTGAATAAGGAAGGGAGGAGTTGAAGGGACAGGAAATGTTGTAGAGGAAACTGAGGCAATAGTGTGACCACAAGAAGATCAACTGTACCTGTCTACTTTGGAGGTCTGCTTCCATCATAGTGGTGACACAACTGATCTGGCTCCCAGGACATAGGGACGAGGATTTGTTCAGTGAAATCCTCAGGCTGCTCACTTCTTCAGATAAACCATTCCACCAATATTTAGAAGTTTTCATATCACTCAACTAAAACATCCAGGTAGGAGAAAATCTAGATATGGGCATGAGGAAACAGACAGTTTCAAAACATTGCTTCTGAAATTGCAAAGAGCACCAATAAAATAAGGTAGGTAAACGTAACAGATTAGTCAGCACAAACTAGATGCTACCATTTTACAGCTGAATGAAAATGATTTACAGAAGCAAGGTTTGGATGTGACTGAAGAGCATGTCTCCCATGCCCCTAGAGATGGAGGCTGGTTCCTGATCTCTACTACCTTTATTTAATTTCACTTCAAATAATCCCAGCATAAAGCTTTTTTTTGTGGCTTCATTTTTTTTTTCCCATTGGCCATACGGTTACCAATCACAGTGACAAATCCTATCTTGCTAAGTGATAGGCAATATATTTTTCTTCCTTGGAATTCTCCCTTTTCTCCTTTCCCTACACACTTCTATTTACCAGAATTTCATCTGTTCATTAATACATAGACTGGATCCTGAAATATTATAAGCAGGTTTAGCTTCAGTGATTTCAGGGAAGGCACACCCATAGATTCCCTCTCACAAGCTAGTCTTTATATGTGAGAAATGGGCCATTCTTTTAAGATAGAAAGGGCCATTGTCCTGTCTTTGAAATATCTCCTGTTTGGTACTCAGTGAAGATAAATTTGAGTCTTTCCTTAAATTACTTTTCACTCTGAACTGATGTGACGTTTATCTCTGCTAGAGTGTTGACTATATGAAAAGCTGAAGCTTGTTTAAAGAATGCTGCCAAACAAGAAAGATTGTAATCCATCTAATTACTGAGCTAGGATGTGCCAGTGCTGCAAACTTCAATTACCACCATTAAAGCATCAATTGAAAGCTTCAGCTGATTCCCAGAGAGTCAGACACTTCCAGACATTTCATGCATTATACAGATGTTTTGCTGCTCCTACAGTCACTAATGGTTCAGTGTTTTGAACATTTGGGACTCCTGTAACATGAGAAGTAAGCTCCAGATGTAGAGGGATTTCAAGTGAATTCTGCCTCTTTAAACCACATCTTGTCAATTGTTCCCCCAGTAGGAACTGATGACCTCATGCTGGATGCCTTTTATTTTTCCCAAGTGTTATAAGATAAATTTGCCCACAAGGGTTACTTGCAATTCCTGGGAATCCACATTTCCATGGATATCAAAGGCCCAGTAGTACAGTGAGGTCCCTGGGACAGAACTCTGCAGGCACACAGCTCTCTTTGTAACCTCTGCTGCTAATTCTTTACATGTCAGTATTGCTGTCCACACATTTAAAGACTAACTCCAAAAAGGGGAAAAAATGACCCTGTGTTTTGAGCAAAGCTCTGGAAATTTTGTGGGCAACACCTTCTGTGATAAGCTCACCCTTGTTTCACTTCGACACAACTGTTAATAACTCAGTTTGATTGATTCCCTTCTGGCAATTTGCTCTTAAGTCAGAGTTGGGTCAAAATCAAAAGAAAAAAATCCTTCTGGAGTCTAACCTTTAAAAAAGCCCAGGACAATAGCTGAGCATTGAAGGAAGTTTCAGAATTAAAAGTTAATTTGAATCAAAGAGTCAAATAATTTTATTTTGGAGACATTGAGACAAAACAGTTCTATTTCCAAAAACGTCTCTTTTCAGATGCAAATCATCTAAGAGAGGTCACAGAAGTCATTGCTTCTGTCTCACTTATGTTGCTTATATTTGCCAAGGGCAAAATTTGCACCTGTGCAGAACAGCCAGCTCCAGAGTTAAATCAGCATTTTTGGACCTCTCCCTGTGACATTGGGCACTGCTGACTTGGACCAATATCTTGAGAGAATATCCCACAGGAAGTTTACACTACCTGGAGAAAGGATGTAGCTGCAGGCTGAAGCCAGCAGTCTAAAATGTGTGGATCTTTCGTTCTTAACATTTACTCCTTTAAGACAAAATTTACCTTCACTGACAGCCAATTAGCAGCTGTGTTCTATGTCTATGCAATTAATCCCCTCTCTTGAGCTAATCTTTAACTCTATGTGCTTTTATTAGGTAGACTTGTGAATTTGATGCTTACTCTCAAATTGTTGCTGCTTTTTGCACAAAAGAAAAGCTCAGAAGGAGATTTTTCCAGGATGATTCCCAAAATGAAGAGCAGTGTTTCTGAGGACATACCAAAAGGAATGTGCAACTTTATATTTACCAGGTGCTGGGAGGTGGGAGTTTGTGGCTGCAATTACCACATATTTCTTTCTGCTGGTGCATCTTCCCATACCTCCCAGGTACTGCTGAAATGGATTTGGAAAATAAAGGGAAAAGACAATCTACTTTGAGGAGGGATTTCAGGTGTAGAGGCTTCATGTCATGGGCAGCTTTTACTCCTTGGATGATGGTCCAAAGCAACAAGAAATGCTAGAACACAGAAGGCGGCCTTGAAAGAATTACCTGTCGGTCTCGTAGACCAATTAGGAGAAACAGCAAGGGTGGTTACGCTGGCATTATTCAAGTAGTGGAAAAAAGCATTTTAACAGCAAAAGGACACAGGCAGAGATGTATTGTAGGGAGTGCCCTTCAGAAGTTCTTTTTGTCAGGTATGCTACACCAAAAAAGAAACCCAAACTCTCTCTATCCCTTAGAAGTTTGATGATCTGGTCATTTGAATGTTCCTGAAACTATCTTGGCATGTCAATGGAAATGCAGTGACTGTGTAAGTACTATGTATAATTAGCTATATTCCAAAGGTATTGGCATCACACACACGGGATGACCATACATTTTCATTCAAACTTTCAGTTTATGTTAGATGAAAATATAAAAATGAGAAATGGTAGAGGACAAGTGTGTCCAACAGCTCTGTAAAAGGTCTATTAATATCTAACTAAAGATGGCAGCCACTTCTGGCAAAGAAAAGGCTGCTAGCAACTGAGGTTACAGGACATAAGAAACAAATGGAAACCATTACCTACTAAGTACGTCAAAAAAACCTTCCTTGTTTTAAAGACAGGTGCTAACAGAATTACCCCAAGAAGAAATGAATATTGACAGCAGTTGAGGAAAGGTAATGCCTTTTAAACACAGCAATGGAAGAGCAGCTGTAGAGTTAAGATCCAGCTATTCCAGGATTTCTGTCTCTGACATCAATTTGATGTGGATGTTTAAAGATGAGGTATAAAAATGAGTCAAGCCTCCAGTTTCACTTCCCCCAGCATCTTCTTCCAGCAACTTCTGGTAAAGGAGGTGTATATTTATTTTTCATAGTCACTAATGGATTTTTTTTCAATACATTTATCTAATTGCTTTTTTAATTCACCTAAACTCCTGGCACTTGCAACATCCTGTAGCAATGGGTTCCATTTGTTAAGGTATGCATTGTGTGAAAAGGTTCTTCCTTTTCGTTTAAATTGTCTACCTGATAATTCATTGCTTGCCTTCTAGTTCTGGTTTTAGGGGAAAGAATGAATAATCGTTCACTAATCATCTGCTGTTTGCTGCTCAAGGTTTCATACACTGGCCTAACCATATAGAGAACTAAATATACAGTGAGCCTTGGGACCTATATATGGGAAGAAATTCACTGGTTGTTTTAATTCATCCTTCTGTCGATGGATGAAAGTAAGAGATCCTTTATCAGACTCTAAAACAGTAACTGCAGGGTTTTGTATGCTCAGCAGCTTGTGGCAATAATGAAGACAGACAGCTTATGAAGTATTCTGGAAATCCTCCTTGCTGGTGAAATGCATGTAGAAGCACCGTAACTGCTAAGGCTTCAAAACTTGAAATAATGTTTAACAGCAAGGGAGGGAATTAAGGGTCCTTTCAGCTGGCATGGTGGTGAACTCCACACTTTGTGTGGCCATGGTGGTCTTCCATATACTGCACTAAAAATCTGCTGGGCTTATTATGTCTAACCCAAGTGCACCCAAACCCCATGGATCTCTCTAGTAAGAGAGAGTTTAGTACGTGTGCTTCAGGAAACTCCATTTTTCTCTGCTCTACCACATTGGCATCTCTGAATTAGCTTGAGCAAGGCTGGTTCACGTGCTCTAAGTGATGTAGGTATTGCAACAAGGATCTTTGTGCAGACTAATGGCATGAGTATTTACTCTGCTCAAGTCAGTCTGAACCCTGAAATTAATTCCATGCTCTGTATCTGTGTGACAAGTAGTGACTGCAGCTTCGACATATCTTGTGAGTAATCTAGGAACCATGTTTTTACTTATGGAAGAGAAAGTGCAAGTGTTGGCAAAAGAAAAAAGGCCTGTGGAGGAAGAAGGTGGTTCTTCTTGTGGGTGTGTCTGACAAATGCTAAATTGTTAAGTCCTTGGATAGATATCACCTCAAAGGGCCGATGTGTGCTGCAGAAAATGATGCAAACTCTATGGAACTTGCAACTTTTAATCTAAATAACAGGGTGATGTTCCAAGGTAACGACCTGTGTAAGGACTGGAGGCAAAGCAAATATTGGTCTGATTGAGTTGAAACTAGAGACGATCCGTGGGACAGAGGAGAATGAAATAACATTGAGAAAAGTGATCTGTTTGCATAATCAGGTGACCCCATATCTCTAGCCAGCTGCAGACTTGCAGACCCAGTCAGACTTTGTTGACTAGCAAGATTCAATCTCCCATCCAAAATTTGTTTCTGTCTTCTATTCACAAAAAGGGGATGGTGAAAATACAAACTGTGAGCACTGGAAAGATTAGTCCTGACAGTCAGAAAATACTTTCATGTGTAAAACATTTATCTGTGTTCATCTTTTCATTTATAGAAGTCCCATCCTGAGAGTCCTTGGACAAGTACAATTCAATAAACTGATTTTAGATGGCACCCTATAAAGGCCTGGATAGGTGAAGTTCCACATCTTCTATAGATTTATTAAAGGAATCATTGTTTTACTGGTCTTATGAGTAACCTGAGGATCACAGAATTTTTTTTTTCCTCCTATCCCCAGTCTTCAGGACGACATACCCGCTACAGAGAACAATGAGCATTAGGATCTCATTCATAGCTGAGGCCCCGCTGCTGCCTCTCCTCTCAAGTTTGTTGGTATCTGCCTTTGCTGGAGAAGAAAGGAAAGCGAATGTTCATAAATCACTCATAATGGGCAAAATAACTATTTTCAGTAGCACTGGCTTGTAACAGATGGGAAGGACCCCAGTAATTTATTTGCTTCTAAAAACCCTGAATGGTTGCTGCTATTGCTGTGTACTTCCTAACTTTATCAGAAGATAATTTCCCTTGGCTGTGGAATTAACTTCCTGCACTGAATGATGGGGATGGCTTTCTCAGAGACTCCTAGCTGGTAGGAGCTTTTATAAGTCTACTGCTTTGTAGAATGTCCTGCCGCTTAAGTACAATAAAAGTATAATGAGTAATTGTTTTCTTTTAGACTATGTGATGGTTTGTATAAGTGCATTTTTACTCATTTTGCTCTGTCAATTTTAAGACTTGTGTGCCTCTCCTACGGGCTGTGATCTGTTTGCATGGGGTGTACAGCAGAGCTGTCACATTTCTGTAGCGCTGTGTGTACGCTGCTTTAAGACTACTTCAGAGTTATTATTAAGAATGAAAGTTTTAAAAAAAAACCTACAAAAAAAAAACCTTACTGCAAGTCATTAAGAAAACCAACTCATTGAGTAAAAAAAAAAAAATTATCTTTGGAAAAGGAAACAGCCAATATAACTGCAAACTACTGGTCTGACCACTCATTTTTCATTCTTACAACCACAGAACATACAAGAAAAAAAATCCCCTGTCTAAGAGATTAAAGGGAACTCAGACTGGTGGTTTATTTAAATAAAGTCTCTGAAGTTGTTTAAGGCTGAAAATCACACCTGTGCTGAGGGCTGGGCACAGAGACAAAGGGCCGGGTCTGATAACGGATGTAGGACTCTGCAATTCCCTGGTTTGAGCTTCTGGAATAGAATTTGAAATTGCTCAGCCATTTACCTCTCAGGATGTGCTAGGCACGCTTTGAACATGTCCCGTGGACCAGAATCCTAGGCTGGGGACAACCCTGACCTTGGAGTGCATGAGTCAAGCCTGGGACAAGGTGTGTGCCCACAGACCCTTCGAAGAAACTTAAAGAAAGGAGGGTGCAGGGCTGCTGCTCTCAGTTTGGGATTTTGGCACCAAAGTTCAGCTTCACTCCCATGTTAGATTCCTAAGTCCTGAACCGCTTCTAGGCAGTCAGCGATGATTCAAGGCCGACTGTGAAACCATTAAAAATTGTACGAGGTCTAAACTTCTGTCCTTGGCTGTCCTTCAGGGGAGTTGCTCATGGTGTACTTCGGTGACTAACTTGCAAATCAGCCTGTTCCTGGCTCTCTGTCCAGAGCCGAGCAGCTCCCTGCTTACAGTAATAAACACTGACCACAGAGAACAGAGATCTGCTGGCTTGGTCACCCCTACAAGTCTGGAGAAACCTCATTAACTTCATCTGGGGCTGCTCCTGATTTGCATTGGTTTAACTGAATAACAGTCTGGCTGGAAATGGACATGAGCAGCAAATGAACCCCAGCACAACACAGGCTGAGATGGAGGAAGGCTTAGGAAGGCCTTTTTTAATGCTCAAGTGCAATATGAAATTCTCTCCTGCTGCAGTCCAGAAGCTACCGTGCATCATTGTCTTTCATCTTTTGGTGCTATTATTGCTGATTTTAACTAGGAGAGAGAATCAGGCATAGGATAGTGTTTCCTGAAGCTCTTTGTCCCAAATCAGCCTTTGCTTCATGAACATACTGGACACTGATGCTACACAGAAGTGCAGCTAGAAGCAAGATTCAGCACGTTCTTCTGCTAGTACCAAGTCTTGCTCATTTCAGGCAGTTTGTTCATCTGTCCTCAGCCACCAACTATTAATTTCCAACACTATCCCTGTGTCAGCTCACCAGGAAGGCTGTGTCCTGAAGATAATGCTCAGCTGTCCCTTGCTGCTGGAAGAACATGCCTGAGAAACATTTCTCAGCTCAACCAGCCTTGAGCTGCTGGTGATGAATTCAGTCCTTTGCCAATACTGTATGAAACTGCATTTCTTACAGACACTGCCATTTACATAATGCAATATCCATATGGTGATTGTTTTATTTATGTTTCCCTTACTTCAAGTCAAAGGAAGCCAGCAGCTGGAGCTGCGAGATAGAGGCATCCACTAGTTACTGGGCTGTGTTGTTCACAGGGGTGATAAGCTTTTATCACCCACTGGGAGTTAGAATCTTGTCTAAGTGATAGCATCCATCCCTTGAAAACAGAACAGAGCTCTCACTGTTTGCCTGCCTGAAAGGAAAGAGTTTATAACCCCAGACTTTACAGTGACTGTGAGCTAAAACATGACATAGCTTGATTGTCTTAATTTCTTGACTCATTCTGTTGCAAGTCACAATATGAGCATTTGCTTCCTTTGCATCAAAAGAGTTTAATTGTGTTTGCATTACCCCCTTGTCTGTATTTGCCACTGGAAGTCTTAAAAAAATCTCCCCCTCCTATCTGACTTTGATTCTGCTAATCCCTACCCACCTTTTGAATCAATTAAGGGGCAGTTTATGGTTTGTAAAGAGCAGAAGTGTAAATGAGAAGCAATTCCTTTGGCCATCCTGTGTGTAACTGGAGGACATTTCAAACACAAAACAGGAAAAAGGGTTACTTCACTGGCTTGTTTCTTTTGCCCTTTGGATTTCATAGCAAGGAAGACAATGGTTAACTGTTACTGTTTTGTTTTTATAATTAAAATAACATCATAAGATTAGCTATACTGTGACTGGATGGACTAGATGGACAATCTGTATGGGAAGTTCTACAGTTAAAAAGAAAACAGGAAAGGTTTATTTATATTAATCTACAGAATTATCTTCTTGTCTTATTTTTGCATGTGATTCCTAGTGATTTTGAAGGAATTTCAAGCTTCTCCACAAAAAGGGAAATTTAACCAGTTTCTTATGTTAGCCAAATAATTTTATAAAAAAAAAATTATTATCTGTTACTGTGATTTTAGACCTTTGTGATTCCGTCTATTGAAGAACTAACTTTAAAGGGGCTATGAAGCTAGGAAATCTATATAAAGCACGATGCTGCAAATTCCTAAGGGAGGCATTTGCCATTTGTTTCAGTGGCTCTTGTTTTCTGTGTCTTGACAATCACAGTCTGAGAAAAGTGAAGCTCAGGCTGCAAAATAAAATATGACCCTCTGGAGCCGAGCCCCAGCAGGAGCAAAAGGGCTCTGCTGCGAGGAAGAGCAATCCTAAACCATGCTTCAAGCTTCAGCCACTGCCTTTGCAGGCACAAGCATCACTTTTTTGGGGGGGCAGGCTGTCCGCTTTGGTGTAGTTTCTCTTTTACTTTGTGCGGCTGCTCCCCTAGAAGGGTATCTTCTACAGGTTTAAGGCCCACTTGTGCAACAGCAGTGACACAGTAAGCCCTGGCATGACTTAAATTGTACAGACTTGTCTCTGCAGTCAGACTCTTGCGTAAGCATCTTATACATCCTTAGGTCCTTACAGCAGTTCTTCTATACCATGGCTGGATATGACAGTCTAAAGTCTCGTGATGTCTTTACACGTTTAGATGTCTCAAACAGATGTCTTCACAACATAAAAGGCTTGACAACAATGAGAAAGAGAAACCTTCACCTCACTCCAAACCTGAATTCCAGTACTCAGTAATTGAATTCCCAAGGAATTACTTCTGTTGGGTAATTTCTTAGAAGGATGCATCTTGCTCTTAATATTCTGCATCAGCTTTTAATTATAATAGCAATAACATTGCATGTAAAGGATTTATCTTTTTTTTTTTTAAAAAAAAAGAAACACTTTTTTAGGGTACTTGTTTGAGTTTCTGAACCATCAGTATACTCAGGGAATAGAACCAGATTTTATCCGATATTCAGATGGCTTTGTGCTCTAGAAAGTGAAGTGTGTTTCATGATGTACGTTGCCTTTAGAAGACCATTTATTCCTGTACGTTTGGTCTGAAGTGAAATATTCCTGGGAATTCCTCACTCCCACATACATTTTTCCAAGGAAATGCCTGTGACATATCAAAGGAGACGCTTGTATTTCCAGAGTGCAGCAGGAAAGGAGGAAGCATAATGCTCTTTCCAACTTGATTCTGAGGGTGGGGTTTTCATAAATGTTTGTCACTGGAATAGCTTCACTCCCACTATATGAATGACTTATGGGCTTTGAGGGCTCCAGGACAGAGCCTCTTAAGTGTCACACTGACTCCTCTAAATTGGTTAATTTTTACTACTTCTGCTACCGCAACACTTTTAACAGTTGAGGTGAAGAGGAAGAATGGGATGCGAAGGAAGTGGCGTGGAGACTTGACTCCTACTTGTGCTCTTCTATGAATTAATTTATAATTTGACAAACTAGATCAGGGCTGTATTCACACAGTGTTGATCCAGTGTGTGTCTTCAGGGGTTTCCCATCCGATAGTGGTACAGGAAAAGTCAGTAGGATTTAGTAGAGCAAACAAGTTTAAGGCATTTAAACTAGGACTCTTAGTTTTCATCTGTGAAAAAGGGGGAATAGTCTTTCCTTAATGTGATGGTAAATCCATACGTACTGAGATGATGAGGGAGCTCCAGATACTTAGACACTAGCATGTGCGTGGACAAGGCCATCAGGCTTCATGCCCGAACCAAGCACTGGGTGGCCAGCTAGTCCACCAGCTGTACACCAACGTCAGCCCTGCTTTGAATTCAGTCTTGAAGGTCTCTTTGACCTCTGATGTTCTCCTCAGGAGAAGGAAAGCAAGGAGCAGAAGCAGCGGTGGCAGAGGCAAGAGGGAGGGCAGGCAGGGCTGACAGGCAGCACTACTCCTCTCAGTGGGGATGTTGAATTCAAGGAGGAAGGTGAGACAATAATGCCCCCTCTCTGCAAAGCAGAGTGACCTCTGAGGATGAGTCACACCTCCCGCCACCTCCCACAGCGTTATCTGCTTCTGATGTGACCAAATGCTGAAGTGAAAGAAATGTCCTTCCACGGCAATGAAAGGAGAATGAACAGTGACAAGAATTAAAGTGTAATGCAGGAAATGTGAGCAAAAAACCCAAGCAGCAAAGAGAATTCTGTCTGCGCACACTCATCCATCCAGAGAGGGAGGCGAAACCCTAGCAAGGGACATGGGGGTACAGCTGTGGGGGTCTCAGCTCTGTGCACCAACTTAAAACCTCCAGATATTGGTGGGGATGGGGGTTTCTCTGTTTGCAAGCCCAGGGAAATTCCTCTGCAAAGGGTCATATTTCATTGGGTTGAGCAGGCAGTCCTGCGGAGGTGGGTGCCCTGCACTGCTCAAGCCCGCAGGATGTATGCACATAAAAGGCACGTCACCTTAAATATGAGATGGACTTACCCAGGGTCAGGTCCATACCCGCATTTGACGTTGACCTTTATGAATTTACCTTGAGGTAAAACTGAAATACTTTGACTGTGCTGTGTTTTTACATCATGATGCCTTGTCTGCCTTTCCCTAAAGCAAAGCACAAATTGTTATTAGCCACAGAGATAGGAAGATAAGCCAAGCATTGTCCTCAACAAAAGAAGGAGCAAAGAAGGAAGATTTGTTTTGTTTACAGGAAGTTCTTAAATTTCTCTCACACTGAAGGGGGGCAGGGGTAAAAGCATTATTCTTGATGCGCAAATATCATTGAAAGATATTTTTGATGGCAGTGCTTGTAAGAAATAGGGGTAAATGTGAATGTCTCCCACAGAAATAATAATTCATGTTTTTAATTGCCATATATATTCAGTGGGTAGATGCACTGATTATTTCGCAAAGGTCACAAATAATGGTTTTTTTTCAGAGGACCATCATTGCACAAACAATTGCTAACTAATTTTTTATATATGTATATTTTAAGATTGCCCACTAATTCTGTGGGATTTGAAATATCTAC
The DNA here is from genome assembly GCA_002844005.1 of Limosa lapponica baueri. Classification (NCBI taxonomy): domain Eukaryota; kingdom Metazoa; phylum Chordata; class Aves; order Charadriiformes; family Scolopacidae; genus Limosa; species Limosa lapponica. Next base: position 503,910 of record KZ505909.1, on the reverse strand, counting down.
TTATACTTCAGAGGTCCATAAAAATGCTGAAAGGCTGCAATCTCTGGATATTTCCTGTCTCACCTCCCACTTGAAGCAGGACAATCATCAGTGCTAAATGAGATCAAGGGTATTTTCAAGGTCTTTTTAAAGAGTAAATATATTCTTAAATTTTTCAGAGTACTGGAAGTAGCTTCTTCCCTGAGATCAATCAGTCCCTGAGCTAAGACAGATCCAAGACATTCCCCAGGTCGATAATGTCACCCTTCTACTTAGTCACAGCAACATCTAGAGCCTTTTGGGGTGATAATTTTTGTGGTATAGATATTGGTCACAGAAATTACTCTTTCAGTCTTATTGGTGTAATTTGCATACAGCAATGCTAGTCATCAGTAAACAGGAAACTAATTTTGGCAGAAACCCTGCCCTGCCCCTGAAGCAGCTGTCCTGCTCCCACCTCTCCTTGGGGTACCACAGTCTCAGTGTTGAACTCCACTTTCCCCATCTGCAGCATCTTGTTCGAGCTTCTATCACTGACTTTCGCACCTCCTAATCCCCAGCCTCATGGATTCATGTGGCCTTCTCTGGGCACCAGATGTTCATTTCTGCAACTGCTATGGAGCCTGTAAAGTTTTGTAGTCAGATGAAATAGCTTCCACACTTTAGCAGGGGTTGAGCTCGGTCCATGCCTGACAACTGTGAAAGACCTGAGCTCCGTTTAGGTCCCACACACATCTGCCGTGGTTGCCTGATGTCAGACTCCAGTCTTTTCTTCCTTTTGGGTTGACCTGTATTGAATTAATGTTATGTTCATCTTTAGTCCCACCAAGCAAGAAAAATATATAGCTACATCAAGAAAATAAGAGGAGATAACGACGCCTGTTGAAAAAGATGCCCACTCATCACTAAAATGTGTAGTGATGGGGCAAGCCAAGAAAGTGATCTTTATAAGAAATTGCTTTCCCTGTTGGTTAAACATGAAAATCGGATTTTTTAAAAGCGATGGGGAAGGAGTGGACAGTACTGTAACTGCAGATAGAGAAGGGTCAGATTTGGTCTTATTCCAGAAGAAGACTTGGGAAGTTAACTGGGATCATTTTGTTTTAGTAGAAGTTATCAGTTAGTTTATGGTTTGCAAACCTCAGTTCTAAACTCAGCTTCTTCACATCAAAAGAATTTCATGTGTCTGTGTTGGACCTATCTTTAGAAGCATAAAAAGGAGAAATTCCAGAAGCTTCTGGTATTTCCAACACAAGACCAAAGTTTTGCATGATCTGAAGAGGTACGTTTCAGTTCTGGTTAGCACTGAGAACACTAACCAAGAAAAACAGAAGAAACGCCTATCTTAGAAAACCATAAAATTATCTTGTAAAGTTTCAGGTGAACAGAATAAACAATAGAAACACGAGCTCAGGATGAGCAGGGCAATGTGTTCCTTTGCTTTCACATGCTCATCTGAAACACATTTCCAACCTTTCTGAGACTCATCCTTTGCTGAGGAAAGAAAAATACACATCTATTTAGGCTGCTATTGCTCTGGTTGGGAAACTGGAGAAGCCATAGTTGCTATTTTTACAAGTTTGCTTCCTTCGGGGGAGAGATATCTTAGGGTTGAGGGGGAGGTAATGTGATCTCTTTTTCTATTTTTATAAAGGGCCTGGGGATGCACTGGGAAGCTGCAGAACTGTGCAGTTGAAAGTCTTCAGCTCCTCTTTTGAGATACTAAGGGAGGAACAGTTAGAAAAGCATGGCCTAATTAAGGATATCTAATATGGTTTCAGGAAGGGAAGGGCATGCCTCATTAACTGGCTGGAATTCTTTGAGGATATTGCCTCTAAGGGAGACCAAAAAAAAAAAAAAAAGACAACTCACTGTGAGCATTGTGTACCTCAGTGGGCTGGAGGAGAATAAAACACAGTTAGGAAAGTCTGAGGTTGATACCTACGTTACAGAGTGGTTAAAAATATAATATGAAATTAACTGGTAGTTAAACCTGCAGGGAGTGGAACTATTTCTTAGTTCTTGAAATCCTGGGTGCATTCTTGCCTTTAATCTTTTCTTTTAAAAAAAATTAAATTATTATTATTGATATAATTGGCTTTTGTGATTCAGCTGAATCAAAAACCGCAGCATTTCTGGATGATATTGCACTAAATTTGGAGGGCAATGAGGAAAATTGCAATTAGATACAGAGAGAGTTAAATGCTTTTTAAGGTTCCTAGCATGGCAGATGGCATATCCAATAAAGGTCAGACAAATGTAACATCATGATAATAAGCTGAAGACCATAGAATTAGGGAAGAGATGGCATGGATGGAGGGTTTCTGTGTATATTGGCAGCTCTAATGTGGGAGTTGTGGGAAATGCAGTTTCCCCAGACCTGTGCAGAAACAGAGTCTAAAATGCTTCAAGTTATCTTCAGGAGAGAAAATGTCTCAAAAATGAAAATTACACTCATTTTCACTGGGAAAGAGTAGATTTTCAAATGAACCTGTTCAGTGCAGTGGGAGTAGGGCCTGCAGCCAAGGGAGAGCAAGAACTCATGGTGGAGGGAGAGTCAGGTTGAGGTGTGAGATTAGGGTTGGTGGGGATGTGGAGGTAAAGAAGCTATTCAAGTTCTTCTCACCCTGGGGATGGCATGAGGCCAGTTTGCAGCTCACCTGGCTGCCTGGCCATCCCAAGGGCTGCAGGACCAGCTGAGTGCAGTGCTGTCTACTTGCAATCCCTGGGAACCCTGTTGCATGCCTGTCCGCTTGGAGGAAGGGTGTTGTTCTCATAAGCTTTCAGCTACCTGGAGATTCCTTCAGAGCTGGGGAAACTTCATGTTTTTGACCCAGCTGTGCTCTTCAAAGGTTGCAAAAGATCAATCCCCTTGATTTTCTACATAACTAGTCCTTCCATGTTGATTGCTTTGAAAAGCAAGGTATTTCTTGCGGTTGCAAGAGACAGCTGGACCCTGAGAGCTCATATGTGGGGGCTGAGAAACAGTCTCAACCTCAGGGGAGGTTTTGTTCCCTGCTGAGCAAAGGGACCTTTATTAGAAGAAGGAAAGCAGGTGTTAGAGGGGAAGGAAATGGGGAAATCCTTGTAGTTCTTTTAATATCTATGAAATTCTAAGAGCTTAGAAAGAATCTCACCTATTATGTCTCCATTAGTTATGCCCCTTTGCAATTTGGCATGAGACCGAGCACGCATGACTCTTCACTTAGATGAAAGAGGATGGACAACTAGATGTGGTTGGTTTTTTCTCCCAAGTAACAGGCGATAGGACAAGAGGAAACAGCCTCAAGTTGTGCTGTGGGAGGTTTAGATTAGATATTAGGAAAAATTTTTACACTGAAAGGGTTGCCAAGCATTGGAACAGGCTGCCCAGGGAAGTGGTGGAATCGTCATCCCTGGAGGTATTTGAAAGATGAATAGACGTAGTGCTTAGTGATACAGTTCGGTGATGGTTTTTGTCAGTGTTAGGTTGATGGTTGAACTAGATGATCCTAAAGGTCCCTTCCAACCTAGACAATTCTATGATTCTATGTGGAGGGGCAGAGAGAGGAGACTGCAGTAAAAACCTGCCTGTGAAGCAGCAGACACTAGCCACAGGAAGGAGCATAGCCCTGACAGAAGGAGGTCGCTCGTGAACAAGGGCTGGGTCAAATGCAACTTGAGCATCACTCCTTCTCCTCACCTCTGTAGGGCCCCTTCCGAGCCAGGGACCAGGCCATCTCTGGTGACTGCCCCTGCCCCTCAAGGCCCACTAAGAGTCTATTTCTGCTCTGCTACTCCCCAAAACCATCTTGCAGCATGGCTGTAGAAGAGCCACTCTTATTTTCCCCCTTGCTTGAGGACAAAACAGCATGAGTGTCATTGCTTTGCAAAAGGTGCCAGACTGGTGCTCCCGTGCTCAGGTGTAGGCTGGTTACAGCAAATGCAGTGTAAGGGAGATGCTTCCAAGCTATTTCCTGAGTATTTGTCCTTGCTTTCTGATTTCTGCTGTGGGAAGGGCTCTTTTTTAAAGAACCAGCCTCTCCCCATGACTCTAAGGGTTGTATGAGCACTGAAAACAAAGAGAGCCGCCTCCTACCAAGCCTCTGATGTGGGATGAAGATAGGAGAAAGCATCCAGTGATGTTAGTGAGAGTGGGGAGGGAGAGAAGCAGGCAGAAGGCAAGAGACAGCACTGGTCACTGTGACAGACCACATTCAGGGATGACTACTCGGCTGTCAACCACATTTTTAAAGTCTTGCAGTGCCAAAGCATTTGCCTCCAGGATAAGAAGCATAATTTAGTTTCCAGAGGTTATTCAGTTCTTGATCTCTGGCTTAATATGGCCAGTGAGGATATTACCCGCGATGACTGTTTTGTGAGGAATGTATCTGGCTTTGGGGAACAGGAATATTAAATTCATTTTGCCTAAATCACTGGCTAAACTTCAGCAGGGAGGAATTAGGGCAAATTTTGCATTAGGTAAGTTTTAAGGTGGAAGAGCTTGAATTTTTGTGTGCTCTGACAGATGTGTATCAATGTCCCCTAAGCAGCGTCCTTCTAGCACCAAATTGCCCATGGGGAAAACCCTAACTTATAATTGACTGAGGTCTATCTGAGTCAGTCACTAACCAGCAAAAGGCTTCAGGGACTATTATCTGTTCTTAGCATATGCATTGGACTAGGACTCCATGGTGTTATTTGGCTGGGTGCTGTATGAGTACAAGGGAAGAAATAGTACTCTGTAGTCCTATAACCTGGAAAATAAAGACAAACTTTGAAATTCTGGCCAACTATAGTCAAAGAGAGTTTTACTAGTGACCTAAAAAATCCCAGAATTTCATCCAAATATACAGAAATGATAAAATGCATACGTAGGTTATTCAGTGCCTCAGAAGAAGCAAAAAGAGGCAGGAAAACAGCAGACTTTCTAGACTGATCTGGTTGATGATGTTTTCAGACTATTCTACTGAAAAAAGCTGTTCAAGAAACACATACGTGCACATGCATTTGTGCTGTGAAAAAACATACACCTGCAAAGAAAGAAAGAAACAAGCAAACAATGAAGGTATTGCACATCCATTCCCCTACCTGCGTGTTTTCTGATCTCACAGCCCAGCACTCTTTGCACACCAAAATGCATGAGAAATATATACACATCCGGGTTAAAATCCCGCAGTCCTAGACTGGGTTCAACAGTCACTAAGGACTTCAGTGCAGAACTTTTGCTAATGAGTGAGCTGCAGCCCTGGCATCTTCCTGTGATCTTCCCAGGTCATCTTCCAAGCGTGCAGCCCCCCAGCACCCAGCCATGGCCGTCCAGCTCCTTGGAGCCAGGGCAGCACCCTCTGTTTGTACAGCACCTAACACAATAAGCTGCCAGTCAGATTCGCAGGCTGCTGTGTAATCTTGTGATATTAATAATATAATGATAGCATTATAACTGGACCATTCAACTCTGTAGTTTGTTCTTCTATAAATGATTTATAAGTTTTATGCATTTTATATGCCTCTCATTAAAAATGCATTGAAAAATACTATCAAAATACCATTTTGTGAGGCTCAGGCTCTCTTTATTCTTGTTACAGCCATCTGCCATTAAGCTTTAATAACTGACTGATTATAATTTATTAATTTATCACCTGTTCTTTATACGGTTGGATAAAATAATTGTCAACCAATGTGAAATGGCCTCCTATTGTGTTATTAATCCCCAAAGCAATTAGAAAACCCACTGATTGCACAAGCCATTGAAAATGGGCAGTAACTCATGTTAGAAACGATATGCAGTGCTCACATCAGCACACTTGGTGTGTGATTGGTAATAAGGTTTCTGTCGGCAGTGTGAATTTGAAAGGGGCAGATTAACTACGGAGGATTTTATTTTTATTTATTTATTTTATAATAAGTCTGGATTTTTAGGGCTGGCAACATATGTGTGGCTTCCAGCTTGTTTTATGAATTCTATGGGCACAGTCTGAGAAAGGAAACACCAACTTTGTATAGTGTCATACTAACGCTTCTCAAACCTGCTTTGGAGAGATTTCTGCCCCTGCTATCTTCCCCAGGAATGAAAGGGTAATTTAGGGGTAGCTATAAACGTGAAATCATTTAGGAGATTGACTTCAGTCAGTTTTGGATGAAGGTGTCAGACTTCAGTATCTCTCCTTTGATTTTTATCTGCCAGGGTTTCAACATGGGTTAGCTGTGGGCTTTCTGATATGGATATTTAGAGCATGTGAAAAGGGTTGGAGCCAAAGGTTCGCTGAATCCAACAGCTGTCATTTAGCAAAGCCGTTTGCTTACTTTGCCAGTGTGAAGGAGACATGGAGGCCTCCCCAGATGTGAAGAAGTTCCTTATCTCCCATCCTATTTGCAGCGCAGACTTCCAGCTACCCGTGTTACCATACCTCTGACACTAAAAAGTCACATTCCAGTAACGCTGTTCTCGATGCAGATTTAACTGCTTTTCTGGTGAAAAGAAGGAAAAGAAAAAAAAAAGCTGCCAGCAATATCAGAGAGCAGAGCCTCACTTCTGAGGGAAGCAGCTGTAAATGTTTCTTTGTCCTAAATTAAGCTGCCTCGTGTGTGTGTGCTCAGTTGGGGACCATGCTGGTGGGTCAGGCAGAGTGGAGGTATAGAGCTGCCAATTACAGCGATATTTTGCTCCAAATCACTTGCAATGGTCTGGGAGAACTTTTATTTTAACAAGATGACTGCCTAGAACTAAAAACTGTCAACGTTTCCGTCTTGAAACAAGGCTCTGGGCAGGGTCAGGGAGAGATTTTTCACCTTGCTCTTCTGTCTGCAGAAATACACACCGTGTGGAAAACAGGTCTGAGCACTAGTGCCATGTAGTGACTCCAGAGTACAAGAAAATCTCGAGTCTTCCATCAGTATCATGCTGCCTCTCCATAATGATAACATAGTTAAATTATTCCTTCTTCCACCCAACATTTCTGCCTGTCTTTGCTGTTCCATTCCAGGGTTTGAAGCTTCTCTGCAGCTAAAGCTGGAGAAACTGCTTTGACAAAAAGACCTAGAAAAACTGATGTTGAACTGAACATATTGGTAGATCTGTACTTCCTCCTTCTACAGGGAACCCAAAGCAGAAGTAAAGAGCTAATTCTTGATATTCTTATACTATTTCTGGCTTTTCTGGAAGTAAAAATCAGAAGAAATCTCATGCAAATGCTTGTCCTTCTGAGACATCCAAGCCAATTGTGTGGATCTAAGGGGTTTAGATAAAGCAGATATAAGCACAGTGAGTTCTTTTTCTCTAATCTCGAGAAACTTTCCCATCTTAACCCTCCAGCATGTCCACAGATAAAATTCTGACTGTAGAAAATCCTCACAAAAGGTGCAGGCACTGTAACTGTCTTGCATTGAAAGTGCAAACCTTTTTGCCTATATAAGGCTCAGCTGAGGTGAGCACAGAAAGGATCTTCCACTCCTTCCCACCTCTGTAGACATACGCAAGACTGCTCTACCCTCTTAAGCTAGGGCAGTAACTACAATCTCTTCATTTTAGCCTGCAGCAGAGCATTTGCTCTCTGTCATGACTCATAGCCAACTAATCATATTTTCGCCAGATTTGGATCTCATGGTTCTTCTTGAATCAAGTTCTCAGCACCAGCTGGGGAGCTCCTGGGCTTGGGACCCAGTTGTGGCATGCTGTCTGACACAGGCTAGCAGGTAGGTAATTTTTCAAATGGTAGATTGACAACTGTTACTGTTTGTGTTTTCACTGCAGGCAGAAGGTCTCCTGTTAAGGTTAATCTTGCAATGTTAATTGAGTCACAATGCATATACCCCTTCTTGAGTATAAGAACATCACGGAAGGGAATCCACATTCAAAGCAAGACTCAGTTACCCATGTAATAGACCTCTCTGGCTGCTGCTGTCTGCAAAGTTGATTATCGATATAATGCACTAGAAAAAAATTCACAGGTGAAGAACAGTGTCACAAAAACTCTGATTCGTGAAGGGGTACCAATGGCCTTTTCCCTTAGCAAAATCATTATCTAAGGAATCTGTCATATTTTTACTCATGACAAAATTCCAATCTGGAGATCACTGGATCCTTTAAAAGGGCTACTAACAATCACACAGGAAGATCTTTGTTGCAAAAATGTGGTTGAATTCCATGTGGGTTTAAACTCAAGTTTTGTTTTGGTCTTCTATGTATGATATGACAAGACTGGAGTATCTGAGTTTGGAAAGCCTGCAGGGAAGATGCTGGAGGACACTGCAGAGCAGAAGAAAACAAGCCTCGTGCATTTTTGTCCATACTGCCTGCTGGGAGATATTCCCAGAGCAGAATATCCAAGACAAAACACTCTGATTTTTCTGTCAAAGGAGGTACCTAGTACTTTCCAAAAATAGCATGGGACTGAATTAATGTTTATGCAATATGGAGGAGCAGTGAATCAAGACCAGGGGTGAGGTAGGGAATGAGATGATGGTGTAGACATACACCCACCCATGTGACTGTATGTAAATAGGAGTGATTTTCTGGGCACCGAGAGGTGTGGGAAAACACTGGGGAACTCGGCATTCAAATGCCGGGACTGCATCTTCAGCACTGAGGGTGCCAGCCATTGTGAAAACAGATCTTGAGCTTCAATTGGTAATCTCACTCTGAATGGAAAACACCTACCCCTGAGATTTGGGTTTTCTCTACGAATCAGAAGGAGGAAGAGACAACAGCTTCACCTGAGTTAATTCTGAAGTGAAGACATAACCTCTGACACACAGGATCATTTACCCTCTTATGTGGGAAAACCTATTATTAGAGCTTGACGGAAATGTTTAAGAGACTCACAATAATGCCGCCTACCTTCACCTTTAAATACTGAGTAATAGAGTTTAGTGCTGACTTCTCATCCTTGCTTAGACTCCCCTTCTTAGGGAAAGTCTTGTGAAGGTAACATATTTCTTTAACAAGGCTGTGCTGCAGTGTGCTTGGTGAGGACAGGGAAGATCCTGGGGAGATCCTCTGCAAAACACCCTGCAGGCATTTGCATCAATTAGCTCCACCACCAGGATGTGGCTGCCTGTGAGCCAGGCTGTTGCCTATTATCTCTTGAAGTGAAGATCATTTTTGATAGGGAAAGTGGGAGGCTTTTGCTTATGAGAATGAGTTCACCCAGGGGTGCTCAAGTTAAGGGATCCTCGGTAGTCTCTTTATCATACAGGGTGATTTGTAAGACAGTCTTTTAAAAAAAACCCATCCTTTTCACTTAGCCTGTTGAATTTTACTTAACGTGCTGCAGTTCATTGTTAGGACTTCTGAGCTTTGATGAGCACATGCAGTGTCACATTCCCAGGATGTGGCCCAAGGCAGTATCACAGTGGGGTAACTACCGTCAAATGGTGTCAGTGGTCCAGTTCTGACTTGAAAAGAGCATCGCTGACACCTCTTACTACAGTTTTTTGGCTTTTTTCCAAGGTTTCCTCCCCAACAGATGTTGAAATCACAGCAGAAAGCAGGGATGGATATAACAAAGCAAATGCACAGCATAGTTAATTAGTAATTAAAGTCTCTTAAAGCAGGTAGTATCACACGGAATCAAAAAGAGGAAGGTTTATTGGACCTCTAACCTCAAAAGATTTTTCTATTGTACCTATCACAGCATTTCATCATGACTAATTTTTAATGAGTGAAAGAGGGGAGGATGTCCCGCTGTTAGGTACCCAAAGTATAAATCCGGAGTAGTTCTGCCGTCTCCAGTCTTCTGCGATGGTAGCAAAAGGCAAGTTTGCAGCTAGGCTACTGCTTTCATGAGAGCAGCAGCAAGAGAAACAGAAGAAAAAAGTGAGATATATAGAGAGAGTATCATTAAAAGACTGAAAGACCTTTCTAAAATGTAGCTCCTGGGGGAAGGTCTCATTATGTTTGTACAGCACCTGGCACAACAGAGCCTTTCTGAATTCAGTTTCTGGAAGCTGCAGACAAAGCAAAAAAATGACAGCACCAAATACCAAGGCTTAAAACATTTATTTGTGACAGATGTGTTAGGAGCAGGGTTTGGGGAGGAAGAGAATTGGGGTTGATGGACTCTGACAAAATTCCATTGCAGTGAGTCACATTTTAATTGAAAAAGAATAAAAGAAAGCAAGGGTGGGGAAAAGACATGGGTGAAAATCAGAGGTCACCTGCCGTTGTGATAACTTAACTGAAGTTTTGGAAATGAATCATCTTAGCAGGCAGTGGAAGGTTTCACCTCAGGCAGTGACAGGAAATGCAGGGCTGTAGCTGTGTGCAGAGCATTTTGGACTCTCAATCAGCTTTTATTGATTGGGAAAGTACAGCTGCGCTCAGAAAGTCTTAGCTTTTCTCTCATTTTCAGTTCCACAGAAAGGAAAATCTCGAGCAGCCATTTTCAGCTTCTCTTTCTCGGAAGCAATGGGGTAAGTGGGAGGGGAGTTCACAGGAGGAAGACACAAAACTCACAACCGTACTCACATGCCTAATGAAATCACATGCTATCAGTGGCCTAAACAAAAAAACAAAACAAACAACAAACAACAAAACCACCAACCCACACCCTTGCTTGAAAGAAGAGATGCAAACAGTTGCCTGAGAGAAGACCCTATTGAGAGATCCTTCAAAAAGTCTCTCTTCTGTTCGTGAACACACAGCTATCCAGGACATCCCTCTCTGGGCATCAAATTTCCTGGGATGGGAAATGATCTTGACCAGAATATGAGCTTAATGCCAGTATCTGTAAGCCAGAGGTTTCCAAATTCCTGCCTGGGTGATATTATCTGTGGCGTCTCCTCGGTCTGGGCCAGGCTGCAGTGAACATCAAAATAGCTCACATCCCACCTGTAGTAAACTTATTTTGGTAAGGCATGCTCATATGCCTCTGGACGTGGTTGCCCTTGGGGTGAGATGAGAATGTGTAAAGATCAAGCCACCATATGCACTTGGTGTGGTACAACTCTGTGGTGGCCTCAGCAGCCCGGGAATGGATTAAATGTAAATGCTTTAATACCTCTGTATCTGGTTGCAAATGCCTTCTATGTCAAGCTTAATATGTCTTGGGAACTAATTTTATCTACAGATAGGTAAGCACTGCATGACGTCTCTGCTGGCTCAGGTGTCTGTACTGCTGTTCATCTCATCCTGTGGACATGACGAAGAAAGGCAGTCTCTTTTTAAAATCATCCTGACCATTAGATACCAAATCGTGTGAGCCAGGAACTAGCTCCAAAGAACTTTGACAATCTCTGAGGTCTCTTCACAGACCTTCGCTTTGGCCTGGATTAGCTTTGGTTTTGCTTTAGTACAAGGGTGGCCCATTTGAAGGCTGCCTCCTAAAGAAACGATGGGTGACCGAGCAGCAATTAAGTGTCAGCGCACAGAAAGAGTAAGCGTTTCCATTTTGCTGGGAAAGGACCAGAAATTACATGGTACTTAAACACATGCTTAAATGGATAAATATGGGCCTGTACATGTGATGCCCCACTGAATTAGTGCATGGTGCACATTTATATCATGTGAGCTGTACCACTATTTCACAGGAGAGCCCCACTGAACCTGTAATATGTGTGCAGTGACTTGTGTGCATGGCTTACATGTACGCTGGCCATTTCAAAGAGGAACCAAACTGTTGGGAAAGTCAAATAAGATTGTAGGCTGTGAGATACAAAGTTTTAAAGGAAGGTAAAACTCTTCATGTATGAGGGATGCCGGGCTGAAGAGCCTCACAGACAGAAATTTACACACAGAGTTAGTACAGAATAAAGATTTTTGAAAACCCTGCACTGCACCAGATTTTCTTGTTTCCTTATTTTGTGCTTAAAAATACTTATGAAATCATATGCAAAACAAGAATTAACAAATCTCCACCTCAAAAGAAGAGGCCAAAACAAAACCAGAACCCCCTCACCTCCTGTCACCTTTAAAATCCCCCAGCATTTGCACAGTCTGACGCATGTGAGATGAAGCATTAAAAAGCTAGGAAACTCCAAAAGTTACAGTATCTCACAAAAGTTTTCATGGCTGTAGAAGAGATGTGTCATATTTTCCTCATGAAAGGTAACTCAGAATATCTGATTATTACTATTAATGTACATTGTAAAATATGAAGAATATGAAGCGCAGCAGAGTGATTGCGAAATGTAAAATGTAGTCTTTCTAATTTGAAAAGTATTGTATATCCACTTTGCTCAGCTATCAATGGTCCAAAATCCTGCAAAGGAATGACCAAATAATTCTAAAAACCCTCGGTGATTTCATTAACTGCACAATTTATCATAATTCTGTGTTTCCTGTGCAAGCAGCACACATGTGGGGAAATCTGTACCAAAAGTCTATTCCCAAGAGAGTCTTATGGGTCTGAGCATCACAGCAAGTTGCTCATAAATGTGTTAAGTGAGATTGAAAGTTTGTTTTGATCTCTGAAGCTTTGCCTGGCTTGGGCATGAGCAAACTGAAGTGCTGCTGGTCCTATGATGCCTTTGTGTTTCAGGGAAGCAAGTGTTGGTGTGTAAGCTGGGGCTAGTGGTAGGATGTTGAGGGGTTTTCCATGGTACAGAGGCCCAAGCAGGGAGTCCACATGTTTACAAAGAAAATCTCTGAGCGTGTGGTGTGGATCTTCTTTAAACACACCAGGATTTTGGCATTTCTGGGAAAGAGAAAAAAATATTGCCAGGATTTGGTATACTTTTAGTACAAATTGTATGCAAATTGCTGTATCTCAAATGAATTCTCATGTTACTTTGTCACGGTTTGGGCCACCCAAAGCTCATAGATGAACACTCTACTTAGCATTAGGGTAAATCTTAAGTATGTGAATATTGACTGGGGACTTGTGGTGGTGACAACAGCAAGTTCTGAATCACTAAGAGTGCTTGCATGACTGTCATCACTGGTGTACCTGAGCACCGTGGAGCCTCACATGTTCCTCCTCACGCACCGCAGTAAGAAGGGGAACAATAATCTTTCTGGGGTCTTTAAATATAGATACTCCATGATGGAGAGCCTGTGACTCAGAAGGGGCTAGAACTGACATCTCCAAAGTCCTGCGTAGTGTCCTGCTGACTCAACCTCCCTCCTGTTGTTGGTCTGGATGGCAATGGAGCAACAAACTTCTCTAATGGGAACATCAGACTGGATCTTCCTTGCTGGAGTTGATCAGAGAGATGAGCAATACCTGAGATGGATGTGTGTGGCTCTGTGCAAGTGTGACAGGGTCTGACACGAGGACTGCAGAAATATACACGCTCTAAGTTAACGTCCATTAACTTGTAAGCGGTCAGGCTTGTAACTGTTTTGGTTAGAATTTGAAGTTTTAATTGGATTTTGTAGATATTCTTATATTATAGATTATACAAGATTTCCAGCTTTACTGGTATGAGTATTAAAGAACAACTTTTAAAATTATGGTCTTATTATAATTGCTTTTTATTGAGATCTTTCTGAAAGCTGGGGGCTATTTTATAAGTAAAATAACAAATAACACCAGTATTGCTCATTTCTGTACAAAATTAAATTTAGGTAGTTCGTACATATTAAGTGATGTTATGATTTGAAAATGTTTCATTACATTACATTAATACGTCTTAAAAGGCATGGATCATGTCACACACAGTTGTTAGCTTTATTGTTAATCAGATCTTTCTCATTAACACACTGTAGTTAAAAATGAAGTGCCCTAAAACTGACTAAGTAATGTTAAGTGTAATTTCTGAAACTACTGTATTATGCTGTCCTTAGTACCTTGGGATTGCTCATTTAATGAAATATTCACCCCCTAAAATAAATCCTTTTGTTTCTACCGTTAACTTCCCACAATGTTTTAAGGACAAACACAGGCACAGTGTCCTTTCGGGAGAAGGTTGAAGTTATTAGATGTTTGAGAGATCCTGATCAGCGAATGCCAAACCTAAACTTGTCACAACTGTACTTATAATAGCTGAACTTTCCACCTCCCCGTGAGTGGCCTGTCTTGTCACACTTATTCTGCCTGACCTACTTTCCAGCTCCACACCTGAGGATGTTAAAAAAATTTCTGCATCTCTTGAATGAGGACAGAAATTATTTCCATAATGCTGAATCAACACAAAAGCGGTCCGTGGCTGGGGACCTCTGCCTCCTGCTTCTTGCAAAAGGGATTTTCCTTTCAGAGCCCTGGACTCTTTCCACTTGCATCATTCACTGGCTGAGGAGTTTTGTGATGAGGTGGAGATGCAAGGACCTCAAGGCACATTGCTGAACTGATGTCATGGCTTGAGGGCAAAGAAAATAGGGAAGAAAGTATACTGGACTACAGGTATTCAGTAAAAGTGTTCATCCTGCTGTACTGTCTATATTTGCAGAGGGCTCCAGAGTACAGACCTACGTATAAGCTGCCGACATGAAGGCTCAGGGCATGGGTAAAGCTCAGTCACAGCATCATCCACGATAGCTCTCCTGGACAGTTTTCTGGCATGGTTTGGGGGTAGCTGGCAGCCTGACCAAGGAGCGAAGGGGCAGTGTAGATGTCTGGGCATCAGTTGTCCCATCCAGGGACAAGCTCTGGCCTTTTTGACTTAGTACAGACATAGCCATAGAGACTTGGCATCGGAATACTTAATGATAGCAACATCCTGTTCATTTATTTATGTGTCTGACTATGACAATGATGAATACGGTTTTAAAACCACTAACAAATTGCCTTGTTCTTCCCTCATTCATGGCTTCAATATGTGTCCAGGCAAGTAATTGTACTCAGGGCCATTCTCTGGCACTGGGCCCAGGTGCCCCATCTCCTACCACTAATCTGTTTTATCGTAGCAGATGGGTTGGCTGCATCCAAACCACCTATTGGAATGGTCTTTGGTCCATGCTACCTTCTAAATTGTACCTGGGGATTTTTTTCTGAGAATGCTACCTGGCACAGACCCCAACTGTGCCAGGGACCATCAACAGTGGTGATGATCAAGCTCATTTGCTTGGGAGTGACCCTGTCATTATCTAATTTATTGGTATAGATGTTGTCTGAAAGATTCATGTGAGTTCTTGGCGCTGCATAATTAATATTATCTTACTGAAAAACAAATCATAATGAGGAAGAAGATCATCATTTCTGCTTTACATGTCAATAAACTAAAACGCATAGGACCAAATCCTCAGAACTCAGTGGGAGTTATGCCTATAAGCAGCCTATAAGATTATAAACACTTTTTGAGATTCACACCAAAAAATCCCTAGAATGTAGACAGGATATTTGGACTGGATATGGCAGCAGCTTCTCCCACTGGAGGTGCAGTTGGCAGGTTTCAAAGAGTGCTTTTGTTCGCCCAAAGAAATAAGCTTTGTCAAAAGGGAAGGTTGGGGCAGGGGAAGGATGTTCATGCTGATGTAGAACATGGGGCTGATGACAAAGAATTGGGCACAAAGAACTGTGACAAAGAATGTTAGCACGGAGCAGGGCAGGTCTCTTGTGTAGGCTTCACCTACATGTCAGCACTGCTGCCAAATTCCCATTTGCCCCAGCCAAATCTCTTCATCTCTCCATTCCTTTGGTAGACTTATTGCATAAAGATTATAACACTCTTAAGGTCTGCAGATGCAACTGTGACACAAAGGATAGCCATGAACCTCATCCTTGTTCTAAACACAACAGACTTTTTTTCCAGCAAATACACAGCTTATAGACAATTTTTCATCCTCACTGGAATTGCTTAACTTTTAGAAGCTTCAATAAATGTTTTATCTTTTGCACATGCGTAATTCTGCTAAACAAAACAGCTACTCTATGTAGGAACTGGTTTCTAATGTCAAACTTTTACTGGAAAGCCAGGAGGGAGTACTGTATAGCAGTAGTCAGGTTCTCTGTTTCTTCTCCTGCTCTGCTGAACCAGCACTTTGTAATGAGTCTATTGCCAAAGGACAAATGCTTCTTTTTTTTTTCATACCATGGCAATTCTGTGTTTTTCAGAGCAGCGCCACAAAGGTGAGAATTAGTGGGGAGGGAATGTGATCCTCCAGCAACAGAATTCCAGTACCATCTGCTGGTAGGAGAAACATGGGTTTAGCCTGGACCTCCCCCCTCAAATCTGTATTCTGACTGTGTGAGGCAGTTCAGTGTTTTTTAATTAAATACTCATGTCAGTCAGAGACACTCAGCTAACACCAGTCATATCTTAACAAATGAGCTCCTCACACCTTTCATAAATATTTTATCTACTGGATTCAGCAAGAGCGGCCCAGCTTTCAGTAAAGGAACACTTGGTTCAGACATCAGGTCTCATCTGATTAATGGCATAAATTTGGTGAGTTTATGTCTCACATCAGTGTCAGTGTCTGGGAAACGGCAAGTACTTTTGCAATATGAACATTTGGGGCAACATGATTCTCTTCTGGCAGATGCAAAACTCAAAGAATTAATTACATGACTGGATGCAGGCAGATCCTCAAGGGGTCCATTCCCAAAATATTGACAAACTTCTGGTTGTCTGTGGAGCATTTGATGATTCACCTTATGGGCCATGATTCTGCAAAGCACATCTTTAATTTTAAACTTTTGCTCCCATGCCATTGAATTCAAGGTTTGGGGAGTTCACTGTCAGGCTGAGGTCATGTTTCTGGATCTCTTCCTGACCTTAGCTCAAAACATCATTCTGGCTTAGTCTGTAGTGCAGCTGTGGGTATCTGCAGAGACACTCAAGCTGTCTTTAATAGGACTAGCATAGGCACAGGCAGGAATTAGCATGTTTCAGCATAAGCTTCAACATCAATACCTGAACTAATTGCTAAAATTAGTTCAAAACCTCTGTGTGTGCTGCAACAATGTTTCTGACAGATCTAGCTGATAAAGCACATTATTCTCTTAGCTGTTTTCTGAACTGGCATTTATCAAAATCCTTTTTGAAAGTGCATATGATGACTGGACCTTATATTCTAGCAAAATTATCCGTAATGATGTATATATTACTAAAATACTTTCCAAGTTCTACTTTATATTGTGTACGATTAATAAAGATGGAGACAAATTGTGCATTTAAATGCACATTCTTAATAAGATTCATCTTTCTGCAATTGTATGAAAAGTCTTCAGATGATTGTAGAAGTATTGTTTGCTTATCTAGCACAAAAGACAAGTTACAAGATAAATACCCTCCATTACTTTTCATTGCAACCTTCATATATAAAGATTTTAACAGTTTGTTATCATACAATGAAAAGCAAGATGTCTAATAACAGTTTTTAGATATTTTTTTAAAATCTTTTCCTCTAACAGAAATGCAAATATTTATCTTCTTTAAAATCCCTAAATCATCCAAATTATGTGTGCGGCATGAACTACGCCTATAGCCTATGTAGCATTTGTTGTACTTCATGTGGTTGCTAAAAATATTATTACTACTTTATTATAGTATCATAGTATATAGTATCATATTACTTTATTATAGTATCATAGAGTTGTCAAACATTAACTTTACAAGTTTAATGGAAAACAAATCTTAATGATAAGGATAACTTACAAGGACTAATGATGATAAAACATTCTTACTCTCTATTTTAACACCATTTCAGTCATTAAATATTAATATACTGTAGGTTGATTACTATTATTCTTGGAATTAAATGATCTTTGTTATATTAAAATAAACCATGAAACATTAATTTCAGTGTTGTGCTTACAGCGTTAGTTCTGTGATGTCTGATACAGAGGCTGAAACTTTTAGCTAAAAGTCAGACCTTCAGGTTTCTCTTTATATGACAAAAAGCCTTCATGGATTCTCACGTAGTTCAGCATCCCATTCAGACTTCTGATGACTGCATTGGTAGATTTAGATGTGCCACTGGGGATTTGGGGTGCAGTTGTATGTTCAATTTAATCTGATGTAACCTACTTTCCCCTCTCTGCCCCCACTCACATATTCCTGTCCCTCCCTCACATAACGTCTGCAGATCATGCGAATGTGCGGTGTGTTGACATGGAAACTAACCACACACAAGAAAAAAAAGATTTGTTTTCTGCTGGTTTAGCAAACAGACCTGATTCTTCAAGGTGATTGTTAGATGTGATGCAAGGGGTGGCTGGGGGTGGGAACGGCTTAGACCCCAGCATCTTCCTTTGGTGGCTGCCTGCGGTGACATTGGGGTAACAGTTAAGTGATGTTATGTCTCTGTGTACTTAACTTTTTTACTGTCTGTTTCTCCCAAATTTGCAGCTTCCTTGTACCTGCCATAGGATACAAGAGACCCAGGATACCAAAAAGGACCAAAATCCTAGAAATTATGATAAAATACTAAATTAAGGGAATAAACATGCTTTGTTTCTCATACACATCCATGGTAGAAGCTGCAAGAAATCCTGCCCCCTCTGCAAACACAGGAGGGGATGCTAGAGGAAGAAATGAGATCTAAAATCTTGAAACCTACACTCAAATTACTCCTTCCACTCCAAGGTTGTTGCTCTCAGAGAGGAAGGCCCAATATGGGGCGATGGCCAGACTTTCCACTACCTTTAGTCAACGTTACTGTAATAAATGTATACTTAACATGTGCACCTCTGATGCATATAAATATATAGCTATTAGATGGGCTTTAACCAAGACAAGGATTACTAAGAAACAAGTGTCCTAGGGTTGCTAAGGATTTTAAACATGTAAGGTTTGAAAAGATTTATTTCCTATTTTCCTGATTCATTTTGAAAGCAAGTGCAATGCATTCTCAGACTGCACGAGAACTTTATAGAAAAAAAATGCATTTCATAGCTGTTAAAACTGTCATCTGTCAAAGAAATCATTAACCCAAGAGTCTGAAAAGATAGAAAATATCTACTGAGATTCATTAACTAGGAATTTTTAATCACTGCTGCACAGCTTGGATTGTTTTTTAAATGGTGTCAGTATTGAAGAGGACATCCGTCTGCTCCCAGATATCTGTTCCTGTGGCAGGAGTGTCATGATGTATTCAGAGCCCCTGGCTGTGCTTCCAAAAGCTTTTTCTGTGAGAAGCAGGTTTTGGTTTTGTCCCAAAAGTACAGGGACACTGAGACATGGAGCAAATAAAACAGATTTCAAAATTATTTACATAACTAATTCTCATGGGCTTTAATTTACCTTTTGCTCTCCTACATATCTACCCTTCAAAGTGGTTCATCTTCCAGAAATCCTTAACAATTCACTGCTTTCTGGAAATGAAGGCCTTTTCAGGCATCTCGTTTTAATGAATTGAAATTAGTAATTACTTGC
This sequence comes from Limosa lapponica baueri, assembly GCA_002844005.1. NCBI lineage: Eukaryota > Metazoa > Chordata > Aves > Charadriiformes > Scolopacidae > Limosa > Limosa lapponica. Next base: position 484,755 of record KZ505909.1, on the reverse strand, counting down.
AAACCCTTCGGCCCATACTAGTGACTCCGTTTCCTAATCTTTCCTGCAGGCCTGTTCCAGTTGCAATACATTTTTGTGAACTCCTTGTTTTATTTAATTTGCCTTTTCATTCCCATTTGCTGAGTTATTTCATCAAATATGTGCTGCTGAGAAGCACTAGAAATGTGAGACGCTTTGATAAAAATCAAAGTTCATGTATCTTTTATGTGCTGGAAGGGGGGGGTGTGGGTTGGCTTTTTTTTTTTCTTTTTTTCCCCTCACCATGTTTGGTTTTCCATTCACAGGAAACCCAAAGAACGTTTGTACATAAGTTAAACTCTTAACAGAGAATAAAAGGTACTTTCCTCCCACTTTCTCAATAGAAAACCAGGAGAAATGCCCACTCTAGTGTAGGCAATTTCATATACTGGGTCAATGGGCAGTTGTAAAGATTTCTTGTTAGATTTGTAGGACCCATACAACCTACTTTTACTTTCAGCACAACACATGAAATCAAACCTGACAGTTTTGCTTTACACACATAAATAAACATTTCTGTGGGAAAATATACATGTGAAACCCAATTAAAAAAATAAAATTGGCAGCGCTGCAAGGCTTAACTCATGGGAGTAACTCTTTTCGTGGTACTTATGTCACCCAAGTGCTTTAAAAATGGTCACTTGGACATCCTCACGTTTTGCAGAAACTTAGGCAAGGTAGTGATATTATCTGCCCAAGGCCACAGAGAAAGTCAACAGTGGAGGCAGGGTTTGACCCAGCACTTGAGTCTGGGTTTTTCTTTGGGCTTATCAAGTACATAGAAGCTTACAATGTGGGACTTCTTGTTTTCTCCAGGTCTGCACAGGCTCCTAAGGAAAAAACACAGGAAAAATGGTCAGCTGCAATTAGATACTCACTTCAGAGGCTTTCACCAAGGAGACTTCTGTCAAAACCTCTGTAGTCTCTTCTCTGCTTGCTGAATGATAGCAGGGAGCACAGGCTTCCAGAAAACAGAATCCTAGAGCACATATCTCATGCAGACGGTCCAAAAGGCTATGGTTTCTAGAGCTTATAGAGTCTTCAACACCACACCACCACAGATGCAGCAAAATGGAGCTGGTATGCCACCAGGTCGTGGAGTCACTGCTCATCCCACAACTATGCTCCTGGGAGTTAGGAAAATCTGACTATCTCAGCTTATGGTGGGGCACTGATATTCCAGGCTTCACTTCCAGGCTCAGAAGTCAGCAGCTGCTGTTCTCCAACTCAGAAAGTCTGGATTTGGTCAGGCCTTCAAAGACAGTAGAATATGAAGAAGCAGTAGAATTCCCCACTGTAGATAGTGGGGAATATTCAAACAGTCAAACATTTACTTATTTCAGTGTTTCCTCATCTCCTCCTCCCACTACCCTCTCCCCCTCCCCCATTTCTGTGTCCCAAGGAAATTTCTTAGGTTTCTACTTGTCTTCTGAAATGGCACAGCAATTGTTCCCCCTAAATGGTGAGATTTCCCCAGATTTTGCTTAGGTCTTAGCCTATTGTAACTGTACTACTGGACTCTGACTAGCTAAGCTGTTAACTTTTCTACTCTTACTGCTATTTTACTCATACCCATTTGGAAACAGTCCCAGTGGGCAATCCAAGGGGAAGACCTCTGGGGCTGATCGCTGAAGTGAAGACCAGGGCAAGCCACTGATTTAATGTTTCCACAGAGTTTCCATGTTGTCACTAAGCACAGAGGTGAGTTGACAGCATCTTTCCAGCTCCAGCAGTTGCTGCAAATATCTGATTTAACTCATGAATGTCCTTGCCTGTTTGTCATTAACCCTCTGCCAAAGACAACCTTCAACAAGGACGGCTGGTGGAGGGCTCTATAGGAAAGATGTTGTCTAGTTTGTACCAGGTTACTTAAAACAGTCCAAGAACTTGGTTTGAAACAGACCTTCTGATGGTCCTGAACTGGAGGTGGGAGAACCAACATGTTCCGCTGCAGCACTGGAGGTAATGGATGGTCACCTGCAGTCAGCAGAGCCAGATCCAGATGAAGAAGGACTATCTGTAAGCAGTCCACAACATGCTGCACATAGCATGTGTGGATAGGGCAGGGAGGTCACTGGCAGTCTTGGCTACCTTGGATTTCTTCCCATTGCACAGGACAGTGGAGTTAGACCACAAGAAATCTGTTCAGAGGAGGAAACAGTGTAGACGCAAACCTCACACTTCACTGCCTGCACAGTAAAATTTACAGTAAAAATTATGCTTGTATATTTACATACATAGAACTCCCCTTATGAATGCAGAATGAGGCTATAAACACAGCCCAGACCTTTCCCCTGGTGGCTGGGAATATGATGAGAAATATGATGAAAAACTCAGGTGATGCCCGCCTGATTTTGCTTGGGTGGCAAGAAAGGCTAGGCAGCAAAAGCAAAATTTTCCTGGTCTGAGCTAAAGAGGTTGTAAATACTTGCCTTCTTCCAGGTGCAGCTGAGTGGGCTGAAGAGGTTGCCCTGCCCACCAGGAGGTTGCTGATCCTGCAGCAGAACATCCCATGTCCAATTTCCCTTGCTCCACACTCCAGCCCACTGCAGGAGCAACTGTGGGTGATTTTTCCTGAAGGGAATTAGGCAGTGTAGATGAGCACACAAAGCACTCTGCTAGCAGAGCTGCTGGCCTGGAACATTTTGGGTAAAGGCAATGACATTTCAACTGTATCTTATAGTGTTGCAGCTATTTAGTGAGCCAAGGATCCCACCTCAGCCTAAAATGTTTTGTAATAGCAGTTATACCGCCAATATCAGCCACTCTCATTCACTGTGAAAACACCACCGGCAGAATCACAGCAACAACCCTTCTGTTAGCTGATGAGTGGGTTTTGTCAGTGCAGGTTAGTTTTAGCAGCACAATTTTCGTCAGAAACTTGATGTTTTCACACATGTAACCAAATAGCTGCACTTGATGACCTTTGAAGCCCAGGTTGGTCCCAAAGCATAATTTGCCCTAGGAAGTAAAAACCTAGTTTTAAATGCCTTTTTGAAAGCAGTATTTTTTTCACCAAAAACCCCACACCCCCCAAACCTTCCCTATCGTAGTAATGTGAGTAAAAAACATGGGTAGTCCGATTTCTTACACTTGTGCATACTGAGAGTAGCACCTTTGGGGCTATTGACAAGCATGAGGGGGCTTTGCTTTGTAAAGTGGGTTTTTTTTGCAGTACAGACCGAAACGTTTCTCGTATTTCCCTCTGAAAAAACACTCTCAACTTTGTTTGAGGGTAACACTTGCCCATGACAGGGTGTGGGCTGCAAGGAGGGGAGGCAGGGCAGCGGTGGAGTTTGCTGCTCCCTGAAGGTGACAGGGGATGGGGTGCCATCACACCTTCTTGCTGCAGCAGCCACCTTCATGGGGACTCTACCCCAAGAGTGGATCCAGGATATGGCAAAGCTGTGGTGCTTGTGCAGCATGACCAGCAGCCAGGGCACGTCATGCTCCGGAGATGTGGGCAGATACTCCCTGGGGTGAAAGGAAGCATATTACACTTCAAGCTCTTGTATTTGAAGCTTTGTCAAGTATTTGATGCTTATCAGTTTTTCACTGTAGCGTGTGGTGTCAGCCACTTCTTCTGGAGACGCTTTAAAGTAGTATCACCAGTATCTGATCTTCTCACACTCTCAAGATCTGGCCAAGATCACTTTTTCTTTCACTGCAGGGGTGAAAGAACTAGAGAGTGTCAAGGATCTCTTCTTCACCTTATCAATCCCTCTTGCTCCCTCTTAAAATGTGTTTGCAAACTTTTTCTATGCGCAGCTAGTTGGAGTGGGGGAAGCCAGGTGCACGGACTTCTTCCCTCTCTGCCCATCCAGATACAGATGGTTCAACCTCTGACTCGCCCTAATTCTCTGCTGCTTTCGCTTGCTGAGGAGAGGACTTCCTAGGTTTAATTTGTGCTCTTACACAGTGCCCATTCCCATGGTATCTGAGCTTCCTCTCACTTACTCCTCCACTGAGATTCCCGCAGTGTTAGTGTTCAGAGGCAATTGTGACCCTTATTCCTAATCAGACATAAAATGGGAGAAGAGCTGTTTATAAAACATCATTTTTATGTGTCGTGTGGATACTTCTGTGTTGCAAATCTCCAAATTATTGCACAGTGGTTGATTATTGATTTCGCTGCTTGAAATTCAAATCTCTGCTCTTCTCAGAAGGTCTGACAGAATTTGACGCAAAATGATTATTTAGTTATGGATTTTTATTTTTTTTTTTTTGGGGGGGGGGGAACTAACCCACAGAATTTAATAAAATATTGAAAAGTGATTTTACAAGAGAGTTCCAGAACCTAAAAATGGGAGGAGGAATCTTCCTTTAGTAGCTTGTTTAGGATCTAGATAATTTCTGGATTAGCCTGTTAAATTTGATTTAGGTCCTGATTCAGCAGAACATTTTAGTACTGCTTACTTTGCTGAAATGAACAGGGATGGTTCTGAACACCAGTTTAGAGATCATTACATGTTGGTAAGTGAGATTTTTAAAGGTATTTAAATGTTTAACTCACTAAGTACCTTTAAAAATCTGTCTTTAAATACCTTGCTGTATTAGGGCCCTAATTCCCATTATATTCTCTGTGGGCTGGATTCTCCAGTTTGCCAAGTTCATTTGTTCCCTTTAGACTTCCTCCTGAGGTTTCCCTTGATCAGCTAATGTGTGTCGAAATACACCTTGTTCTGTCTGCAGTTGGCATTTAAAATACATTCATTAAACATGTTGGCTAATGTGTTATTAAAGAAACACCTTTTATCCTTCTCTAATCATATTCTTGGTACATCTCTCATGATGCAATAGGTGCTGGGTATATTTCAAAGGTGTATAATTGTGTCTCACAGCATCGTGATGTAACAGGCTTCTCAGGTATCACCCTTCCATGCGTGAGACAGGGCTGGGTCAGTTTATGGGATGAGAGCACATTGGATATGTTGGCAATGGGTGGAGGAAGAGGTTGGTGATAATGTTGCTGGGAGGTCATGCTTGGTTATGGTCCAGTGCTCTTTCCAGAGCAGCCGCCCCATTGCTGAGGACATTATGCAGAACAAGTTGACCAGGTACTTGTGTGCCATGGACTTACAAGGCTATAAAAGCCTGAGACAAAGACCTAAGGGGTGAAGGGAGCATAGGGAGAACAGTAGTCTCCCTGTATGGTGGGAAGGAACAGCTCCACATTGGGATGGTACACACCACCAGAAAGTCTGGTGACCCTGATCCAAACCAGAAAGAGGTGTGCTGTCGGGCCTGGGTGACACGAGAGAGCACACCTAGTACCGTGCAGTGCCACTGGGGTGTCACAGCCTGTGCATCCACCCCCCGCCCCGGGAAATCTCTGCCTGGCAATCTCACCCCTCGGTGCCTACGCCTTATTGCTAAGCTTTGGGAGGAATGTAAGTGCTTCATTGACCACGGGGTTGAATTTCACCCGGATTAAATCCCTTTGAAAACCTAAACTGGCTTGCTGATGAGCTGCACAGAAATGCTTCCTGTCTACTGCATTACCATCTCTAGGTTTCACCCTTTCTGAAACACAAAGCGGTCATGGAGGGATTTCAGACCTTGTGGTAGATGGTAGTGAAAGAAACATTATCCTCCTGTAACAGAGGAACAGCTCAGTTGATTTAAGTCAGGTTTAGCTGAAGGAATCTCCATCAGCTTTAGCCTCTTGTGCTAAAACCTAGCATAAACAGGTTGGCTGATTGAACATTTTTAAAACTAGAGAAAAACAGGCTTGTGAGAGAAGTTTTCATTAGAGCTGTAACTGAACAGGATCTACCACTTCTCCACATTTATGCCATTTATCAGTATTTAATACAAATATATACATTGGAGCAAAAGAGAAGAAGAGAACCCCACAGGACATGACTTCCAATTAGCAGGGGGTCACATCCCCTGCTGTGATTTACTTTTGGAAAAACATGCAAAAGATAATTGAACATTACACTCTCATCTCCCCCTGCTGCTGGCAGCATTTCGAGGAGGGCTGCTCCGGACCCCTTGGGGAGATGGGGAGAAGGGATCAGGCAATTACATGCAGTGCCACATAATAACAGTGATTCATAACCTCATGGCACTAAACTCACTGGGCCAGATCTTTAGCTAGTGCCCGCTGGTGTAGCTTCATTGACTTCAGGAGGGAGATGCTGATTTACGTCAACTGCAGATCTGGTCCATTTACTTTTTCTCTTTAAGAAAACAATAAACTATAAAGAGGGAGAGCAAGATGTGCAGCGCTCCACGCAGCAGCCTGATGGGTTTCTGCAGAGGAATGCTAAATACCTGAGAAATACTGACCGCTTCTGCTAAACAGGACCAGGTTATATTGTCACTTGTGCCTCCACAACATGGCTTAAACTGTGAAATTTGCTATTTTGGACAGCGGGTGCCCAAAGAAGCTGGAGTGATCTTGGTTACAGTTAAGCTCCACAGAACAGTCAAGGACAAATCACTTTCTGTACAGCTTTAGGAACAGGTTCTTGCTACCAGCATCTTCACCTGGAGGTGCTGGCATCCCTAACATTAGAGAAAGTTTCCTTAGTCTGACCCTTTTCTTATCCCGATTTGCCTTGTTCTGAGTTGGTTTAAGGGAAGAGGGCACAGTACAGTTTAGGGACTGGGGCTCCTCTTGTCTCCATCCAGCTCCAGCAGTGACTTGCAGTGTCCTATGACAAGTCCTTCCATGGTCCTATGTGTCTGACTCTCTTCCTCAGCTCTTGAGAAGATTTTCTTTCCTTTGCATGATTGCCTGGGAATTTTCCAGCTTCCTAGGAAGAACAGACAGCCTGTCTCTGGTGAGACCCAGGCCAGACACAGCTGTCCCTCCTTTTGGGCTGAGACCACACACAATTCACCTCAGCCCTGGGGTAGAAGAGTTAGCAGGACGGTCTTGGCACTTCTGGGGCATGAGGGTCTGGGACAGGCTGGGGTCTGTGCAGTTGTGCCAGGAATACGGCTGCTGTAGGAAGAAGGCAGCTTGTGATGGGAGCACCAGGGCCCTGGGAGCCACAGACTTTACTCACTCCGTTTGGCACAGGCTGGAGCGAGGAATTTTTAATGACAGGGTTTGAAAATGTTAGCAGATTGTACGTAGCTCGTGCCTGCTTTCACTAGCTGAACCAACCAGTAATTTAATTACGTGTGTGGCTTACGGCTAACTTATGCATGCCTCTCCGTGTCCTGCCGTGCAGCCTGGCGCAGGAGGGTGGGCTGGCCCTGGGAAAGGGCGCTGGGAAGCCGTGCTGATCCATTGCCGACCCCCACGTGACTGCCAGGGCCAGGACTTATGAGTGGGGATCGCACTCAAGGACACAATAGTTCCCTCCCTTTGACCAGGCTTGATGTGGTTGGAGGAATACATAACCAACATGTCTGCTTAATTCTTTTTCTTTTTATGTGGCTTCCTGTTCTAGTCCCTCTGTCTGTATTGCAGTGTTGTAAGCTCCTCGAGGCAGGCACCACGGCTTTATATACCTTTGCTAAATGCTAATACCCTCGTCACATTGCTGGCTAGCGAGCAAGATTGCCATAGTGTGAGCTGGCTTCAAGGCTCAGCTCTGAGCTCTGTCTCACTGTCTCAAAGACTCAGGTGGTGCTGGGGTGGTAATTTAGGTGCCTGTGCTGGTGAACTGGAGCGAATTGTGCTGATCTGATCTGTACCGTAATAGCACCTGAAGGGGAAAAAACAGGAAGAACGAAACTCAGTATTGTCAGCTCTGCACTTACAAACCATTTTTTTTATCCTTAATAAAACTTCTATCAGGTTAGAAATCTTGATGTTTTAAAATAACTAATGTTGAGCTGTTTCAGTTGCTTCCCTTTTGCATTCATGCTTTCAGGCTTTCATTTCTTTCTTTTGCCACCCCCTATGCTGCAATCTCCTGACTATGAAAGCTTGGCTTTAATTTAATGAAGAGTGAGATTATCCAGAATCACATGACTCCAGGATTTGCGTGATCAAGGAAAAAAGAATACACAACACCACAAAAAAAAAAGCCCTACGCTTATCACATTAGCATTTGCTGCTGCTAGAGAAGTCCTAGGGAAGAACTAGATCCAGGCTAGAGACAGAGCCTGGGAATGTGGAGAGATGGTGGTTCCACAATTTGTATTAGCATCATATACTCAAAATTAACCTTCTTAGTACCACCTTGCAGCATGGAAGTGTTATTATTTCCATTTCACAGCTGGGGAACTGGGAAACAACCACAATTAACAGCTTGCCCAAAGTCGCTTAAGCAGTCTACAAAAGAGAAAAAAAAATAAATATGTGTCTGAATCCAAGGTGAGAGTCCTCATCGGTGGGCCATTCCTTCTTGCTGGTGGAACGAGCTGGAGAAGAAGGTTAGTAACACCAGGTTAGCCTCTGCAGGCTGAGTTCGGGTTCAGTGTGAGGAAGCAGGCAAACGTGTGGCTGTCTGTCTGGAGGGTATTTGCACTAATAAAACTGCTGAGTCTGGAAAGCTGAGCATTTTCCCGTGTGATTGCTGCTGTTTCATTTTCTGGTCATGGTGGGAACAGCCTTTCTGGTTCTTAATAGAATTAGTAAAACATCCAAACATTTCATAACTTTAATGGCTGTAGAAGTGGGAGAAACTCCAGCTGGTAGGAGTAGAGGTGGCTCCTGGTTTTCCAAGTCAGTTTGTCCTTTCTTTAGTGAGCTGTTTTATTTTATTTTAGTAACCTGCTGCCTTCTCCCTGTTTAAGTCTGGGCAGAAGAAAAGGAGAGAGCAGATCAGTAGAGGTGCAAAGTCATCATCTTAAGAAGCACCCAAGAAACAAGTAGAGATAAGGCAAATTGCAACTTCTCAGTCTCCCAGGACAGGGCTCTGCTCAGTGCTGACCTGTGCTCAATCTTCCCTTTGTGTTTTTCTGCAGCCAGTGAAGACACCCAGTCCTTCAGCTGAACTGAGGCTTGTTCCTGCCTCCTTTTCTCCATCTGTTGCCTCTTCCCTTGTTCTTGCTTGGCCATTTGCTCACAGACCTCAAGCCTGAATAGAGGACGGCGCCTCCCTCTGCCCCCTTCCTCCCCGCCTCCATTTATTTATGGAGGTGAATCTCCCCTTCTATGCACACTTCACTTTGAAGAAACCACTCAGTTTTAAAATTACCTGATACATACACACAGCAAGCCTTCTTTCCCACAGAATGAGCATCTAGATCAACATGGATCTGATTTGTTCCTCCTGGCTTTGCACATGTATTAAATGCATCTATAAAAACTAGTATCCACTGCATCTGTGTCTGTGCACACGGATGAGTAAACTTCTATTTGTTTGGCTCATGGAAAATTCAAATTTTATTTTTTATTTCTGAAAATGCATTTCATAGGTACTTTTTTGCACCTAATAAATAAATAACTAATGAATCCATGGGCTAGCGAAAGGTGAAAAGTTGTAGCGACCAGACATTGAGCAGGAATTTAGAAATGCCATGCTCTGTGTTAGCTCTCACACTGAGTCATCTGCATCCTCTTTGGTAAATCATGCAGAGGACGGAAAGAAGATGTTCCAAATCACCTGTAAATGCACAGCCTTTATGACAAAGTCTATATTTTGGACTCACAAAATTCTGCGTGGGATTACTTTGATCCTGCCTGAGGTAACACTTGCAGACAGCCAGTGTGGGAGACAGGCACGTCTGGTCTCAGGGGCAGCTTTCACCCACCCTTAGCCGACCAGTGCAAACACAGCCATTAAGTTTTTCCATTTGTAAAACAGGAATAACATTTACCTCTCAAAAGTGTTGTAACACTTTTTGATAAGCATTTACTTGTCCTTGGTGTATCTCGCTCTGCAAATAACTGCATGGAACATTTTTGGGAGGGGAGGGGATTGCTGTACAGTATAACAGAGTGTGACGATGAGTAGCAGAAATGGATCCTGAGTATTTGCAAAGTGCCTTGGGAGCCTGCGATGAAAGGCAAGATGCAAGTGCAAAGTATTATTATTCTAATGACGCTCGACTCTTGCTGAGCTGTGCCTTGTGGAAGTGTGTGAACTTTAGAGCACGCCCTGATGAATGTGAACCATGACAGCTCTCAGGAGATGCAGGGGATGCTGGCAACAGCTTAATCAATTATGACAGCAATGGTAAGATCTGTCCAGATTAGAGCACTTCAAAAACTACAAAGCCTCAGGCTTCTCTGTCTAGGTTTTTGCGAGAGTGGGACAATGAAGGAAATGGATTGATTTGGGTTCTTTGAAACGTAGTCTTACTAGCATATGCTGGCTTAAATGCAAGACCAGCCAGATAGTGTTTTATCATCTAAAGACACAGGCTGGTACAGGAGGCAGTGCTGTGAGTTCTACAGTGGTGCCTGTCTGTGAATAGGCTAGATATGATGTTTCCCTGGGAGAAGGATGGGTTATCTCAAATGTGTTTCTGTAAAATGAGACAGGGATGAAGGAAAACAAAAGGCAAACAGCACACAGAAAAGATCTAGGGGAATGGGTAACTCTGCAGAAACATCTGTTCAAAGGAAGACATTTTCTGTTAGGAATCAAATTATCCTCTTCCTTCCCAAGTCAAATGGACCTGTTTGAGAAACAGATAGGCAAGATAAAGCCTCTCAGCCAGAGTGATTTTTATCTCCCTCTCAAGTGTGTGTGCATGTGTGAATCTCAAATAAACACAGCAGCGGAACACAAAGAGTTATGAGAGCATGATGAATTACGTGAGTGTACGTGTGTTTTTGCAAGAGGAATGAGCAAACTAAAACAGGTGAGGCTCGAAATTGCCAAATGGGCAAACAGGAATAAATACATTATTATTGCAACAATATTTCCTGAATAATGTCCTCAGAAGCAAGTCACAGACTAGCTACCCAGCTGAATGGGGTATTCAGATATGTGAATATTTCAGAGTGTATTAAGCTGACCAGCTCATTTGGAAACCACCTATCGTTCCAAAGGGCTTCACAGGTAGGTGCTCAAAGAGTTGTCCAGATATTGTACAGAGCTTCTTGTATCACACTGGCAGGAGTGGTTGTGTGCAGGTAGGTAGGTGTTCTATAGCTGCACAGGGATGAGCCAACCCACTGGGCCCCCTTGTTCGCTGTGCCTAACCTTGTCTTCTCTAACTGCTCCTGAAAGCCACCATCCCTCCCTGCTGCTAGTGCATGGCCTGGTCTGGTTCTTAGCAGTAGGAAATGCAAATCAAGCGTGCAGGAATGATCCCGAGCCACGCAGTATGTTGCCACTACGTGCCCGGTGGCCTGGCTGTGCCACTGACGTCTTCAGTGATGCATAGCAGCTTTTTTTGCACCGCAGTGATTCACTCTCTGCTGGTGTCACCTGCGGCACTGCTCTGTCACTGCCTGATGTACCAGAGATGGAGACAGGAGTCAGGAGTGTAGGTCTGACGTGTGAAGCCTGTCAGGTCCTACGCAGCCTGGTGACAAGAGCGAGAGCTGGAAACGAACTTGTATCTGTACAATTAAGCGAGCAAACAGGTCTGGGCTTGCTCAGGAAGCAACACACTCCAATTCTTGAGGGAAGAGCAGCTTTGCCAAAACACCTCTGCCTGCTCCCTCTGTTCCAGGGTTAATACCTGTCTGAACCGAGAGGATCACAGCAGACCTGTGGTTTTGACAGCCCTGTGTACATTGCAGGAGAGTTCACGCAACAAAGACATGCTAATTGCCTGCTACTGTACTGCACTGGGGTGGATTAAGTATGGGATCAGCAGTACAGTCCTGGCTTCAAATGCTGCTTTGGAGGCTGGTGGCACACCAGTTTACAGCTCTTCCTCCCCGCATCCCAGTGGGACTCCGGGAAGCAACCATTTGGGTTTGACTCTCATTCTGCAACCTCGGTGATGCTGAGATGTTTCTGTTTCCTCCGGAAAATAGGGAACAATACCACACTCACTTCAGCAAAGCACCTTGAGATCAGCCCTTAGAGATGCTGGGGGAGTGGGGAGCGCTGTGTTTTGCTATGGGCTTACATCCCACTGCCCACTCCATGAAACCGAAGCCACAGCAGGCGAACACAGCATCAAATGTGGTTTCTTTGCCATTTTTCTCTAAAGCATTGCCAGCCTTCCTTCATATATTGTTTGCAGTGACCTTCTGTGCTTTGTTCATGTCCCAGCTTAGATAGGGCTGGTCTTTATACCGAGCAGAGCCCCTGGTATGAATGTGGATACCAAGAATGGTGCTGATGTGTGATAGGTGATCAGAGTACACCGTGGTAGACCGTAATCCATGCACAATAAAGGGACATAAGTCAAAATGTTAGGCAGATGGCTGACTGTGAGTGCCTGACTTTGATGTTGCAACTCCTTCTCCCTCTTCATTGCATAAAGAAGCACAGTCTGGCAGCCCTAAATACTAGGCAATGAATCACTCACTTAATGACTGTAATAGGCAGCCAGAACACAGTCCACAGCCTTTTGGGGTCTATCCAGCGTCTACTTCCCTGTCTGTAGGCATACCTTTAGAAATAATAATTGACCCCTGATTCACAGGGTCAGTACTTTTACGTACCTACATTTTTATGATGAAAAGGGAAAAGCGTTTTCTTCATGGGGTTTAATTTACAAAGAGGAGAGTTGGACAATTGTTGGACTGACATTATGGGAATAAGAAAGGTGTAATTTTAAAAAGTGAATAATTCTGAAAGGGTTTTTTTCTTTTCTTTTTCTTTTGTCTTTTTCTTTTCCCCCCAGCCTTGCCATTTTACAGCTGGATAGTCACTTCAAATAAGTGAATTTTTCACTAGTGTGAGAGAGGTTTTCATTGTTTACCCAAAGGCCAATTGCCACCCAGCAGATCAGTGTAAAACAGCAACTAGTTTTTCATTTCCACCATGAGTATAGACCCGTCCTGAGGACCCAAGTGAAGCATCCTTTGCAAGCTCTGCTCTGTCATGAATGAAGTGCAGAGACCAGTATTGCACATGGCTTATAACCACACAGGATGGCTGGAGGTTATCTTCACAGACGTGTCTCCACAAAAAAGCCCACAGTCTCTTTTTTTTCCATCTATTAAATCATGGCATCTTCTCTTTGTCCTAACATACCTGTTGACTTCCTAGTTTGGGATATGGCATCTTGACTTCCTAAAGATTTCTTATGGTACCTTCTACCATTATTACCTGAGCTGCACTCTGCCTTTCTTGCCTCTGTGAAGAAATTAGTAATCACCAAGTCCTGCTCCTTCCTGCCACCTAAACCATGACACACAGACATCAGAGAGGTTACACCCCTGGTAGGGCTGAAAATGCATTCAGAAGCAGCTGTTTGCAACTCCCTTCTGGACCTTGAACCCCATTTTCCTTCCTATTGATACCATGGAGTGGGGAATAGAGAAGAGAGCTCTAGAAGCCTTTACTTGGTTTGCTTTCTTTGCTCTTGCCCATTGATGGCCATATCATGCTGAGCTGAGAGGGTGTTATTGTGTCCTTTCTCCCTTCTGATTCATTTCGATCATTCATAACGTGGTCTGCCTCTCAAAGCCATAATTACAGGCCTGACTTTGTACATGGCTCTGGAAGCTAGCTGGCTTTGGGAAGATCACTGGGTTTGAATTCTCTGGGGAGGTATGGTGTTGTGGGCACAGATTTATTAACTCTTAGCACAAAAATGACTGAGCCAAACCATCCTCTTGGTGTTCACAAATCTGGTTGTAAAGATCTTGTAGCCTCCAGAAGAAGTGCAGACACCCCATTCTTGCCCAGCAGTATGGCAGCATGTTTTCTACCTTTTTTTGTCCCTGAGATTTCCACCACTTCCACAAAAAGAAAGAGTTCCACAAAGGACAAGAGGACTGCAGGAGGGTCAGCAAGCTCTGATAGGCATTTTGAAGCCATTCTTGCCTCTGTCAGCTTAAAAAAGGTATCTGTATCAGCATAAAAAAGTTATCTATATCAGCTCAAAAGGATTTGAAACACCATGTCTGACCTCCCAGAGCTGCAGTTGCATTAGAAATGGTGAGCTGAGGGAGAAATTTGGACTGGTTCAGTCAGGTCTGTGAGGTGAGAGGTGGCCTTTTTTAAGAGCCCTAAGTCCCTCCACAGACAACCTGTTGATTTTTCTTTTTTTTTTTCTTCTTTTTTTTTTTCTTTTTTTTTTTTTTTTTTTTTTTTTTCCCCCTGGGGAGAGCTTTGGAAGGTATTTTTTTCATTAAAATGATTCATAGACTTTTAAATATGAAGCTTTCATGAATAAGCAAGGTGTAGGGTTTTTTTTTCCCAGCCAGTGGTATGCTAAGTTTTTCTACAAGAAAGAAGTGACAAAGAGAGATGACGAATGCCAGAAATTTTTGAGGAGAAATTTTACTTTGAAAAAAATAAATAAATGTCTCTTTCTTGCTGAAGACAAGACCCACAAAAAGCAGAGAACAACTCAACTGCAGGTTCCTAGGAAACAAAAAAATACCTTTATCCTGCCAATGTCGACTAGGCAATCCGGCATCTTTCACCAGGCTGAGATTTATGAAGGGCATCAGAGTTAGTGGCCCACAAAGAGCACACAGAGGGACTAGCTTTAATGTACCTGCAGAGACAAGGATTGAACTTTGCTTTTATGATTAATCTAAAAGACAGCACTTCTGGTGGCTCTGTACCCTTCTGACACGATCTAGCCACATTTGTTTAGATCTGACTCAGATGTGTGACTATCTGCCACGAAATCATTGGCACCAGTTTTGTAGCACAAACCATGACCTATAGCTTCTAATTTTTTTCTGGGCTAGATCCACATCCAGAGCAGTTTAGCTTCCTGAAAACTTACAAGGTTGGAGCTTAAAACAATCTATCTGCTGGCTTAAGGGAATAAAACCTGAGCAACTCTTCACAAAGTCCATCCTCTGAGACAAAGGGTCACGAGTACACACTAGATTCACTGTCCTGCCTCTCTGCGCAAAGTAATAAGCAAGCAAGCTTAGGATGAGCATAGGTTCAAGAAAAGGATTGTCCTCACTGGAATATAAATAATTCCATACATAGACAAGCCCTAAGCTGTTTCTCTTTCCTCAACAAGCCTGTCAATTATTGGTATTTGTTTGAGTCCGAGATATGGTAACAGCACAAAAGGGGAAATCCCTAATATGTGACAGATTGATGCTGCAATATTCCAGAGGGCAAGTGAAGTTGTACTGTTTAAGAGGTGGATGTTCACTCATGGAGATCCCAGCAGAGCTGGTCAATGTTTTTTCACCCATCGAAGCTACCACTGCAAAGGTTTCGCAGTGACAGGAGGAGGTCAGTTGCTCTCTTCTCTTGTTAATATTTGACTACATCACAGTCTATGAGTGATCTATTAATTGATTAGCTGCAAACTGCTGAAATGCCAAGTTTTCATATGTGAGGGTAGAGAGAACAAGGAACCATATTCAGGTCAGGTCTTAAGGTTGTGCAGAGATCTACAGTGGCAGATTATCTGCAGACAATGTCTAGGGGAATTCTGTAGGTTGTGCACTGTGATAATTATCAGTCTTAGAAAAATGCTGGTTAAAATCTGAAATTCCTGGAGTCACGTCATTTTCTACCACAATGCATAAAATTATGTGCTCTATTGCAGCTGGGCAATTTGGTTTGGTAAAGATGAATACACATTTCTAATGACCCATATCTACTTTGTTATTTTTTAGGTCATTAGAAGATTAATCTGAATTATGAGGGAGACAGTGATGATTTTAACTGTGCTGATGCCATAGGATGAAACTTAATAATGCGTAGCATCTTGCACACAAGAAGTAGTTAAAATTTCTTCAAACAAATAATACAACAGATTAATTTACATATGGAGTAAATCAAACTAAGTGATTATTCAAGCTAAATTGGTTGAAGTCTAACAGCCAAGTGAAAAGGATGGAAATAGACACTAAAAGGAGGATACATTAAGGTGAAACATCCAAAGATGTGAAAATATTGGAAGAAACTATGAACTAATTCACTTACACATGAATGTAAAGGAGAGATTTTTAACAGTGTTGGTGGGACCTGGCAGGAGGCAGATGTCAGATGAGAGCAGGTGAGACAGTGATGGCCCACCACCCTTAGGGTGACAGATGATGGGGTAAATCTGAGAAGAGATTTTCACCTAAGGATAATAATTTTGAGTTCAGCAGAGAAAAAGTAACCATGTTTGGATGTGCATTTGAATTTGTGCCCTCTCTATTTTCAGCCAGGTACAGAACAGCAATTTTAATGTACTGAGACTTGAGCAAGTGATTTGCAGCTCATCTCTTCTGAAAGCAGCTCCATCTCTGGATAAGTGACATTACAATAAGTCAGGGTTGTTTTTTGGGATGTCTCTGCAAGGCTGACGAGCAGAAAGGGTTTTCCATACATGGTTCTTCAAAGAAAGCCTAGGGAGAACTTCCAAGAGTTTGGCAGAAGATAGCTAACGAAAGAGAGCTTACTCTTTACAGGCTCACATTCGCTATACAGGGATTTCCTTTTTGATCAAGCAGGGTCTCCTAAGTCAGCATATTGGAAAAGGTTGAGCATACAGGTGGAGACCCGACTGAAGCATGCAAGGTTTCAAAGGCAAAGGAAAGTCTATGCCATGACAAGGTTGTTTTTTCTCTTCTTTATAGGGACCTATTGACACAGAGTCTTCTCAATTATCGTGGGCAGTTGTCATTCCGGCAGCTGGAATAAAAGATCCTTTCCATGCAAGGTGTTTGCATTGCTGTACAAACAAAGCCACAGAAAAACTTTATTTAAGAAAGGTGTGTGTGGGAATATCCTCGCTTGTTGAGAATGACTGGATAAGACAACCTGTGTATAAATCAAAAATATTTACCCAGGCCTAGTACGGGTGCCACTGAGGCTGCTGGGAATTTTGCTAAATTGAGAGGAGACAATCAGGTTTTCTGATGGCTCTCTGGGAGTGGGACAGGCAGAACACAGTGGGACTGAGGTATTCTGGTAATGTCCCTCGCTGTTTTAATCAAGGGACTTGCATCATTCTAGGAATGAAGATATTTAGTGAAGGGTGGAGTGGCTCAGATAAATAAGCAACTGAAACTTGGGATGTTCATCCACCCCTTATCTGAACGAGCCAGATCTCTTTGTTGTGCAAAATGGGGCTGGAAAGCTTTTGAGGATAAACTTCCTTCTGACATTTGATATTCTCTGCTTCTGCTTCAGCTGCAGGCACAAAATCAGCTTCACAACAGTGTCCACTTTTTTCAGTTTTTTGGTTAGGTCCTTTTGTTTCACCTTCTTTTTCCCCACATGCCAACTGCTATAGGGCACAGGCAGCAGCTGCAGCTGCTGGTGGAACCAAATTCCTTCACATCCCCAGCACCTTTCCTTATACCTCTGAGTGGGGTCACTGGCTTGTAAGTCAGTTACAGCACATTTAAGCAAAATTGCCTCTGTGGAAACAAGGAACCTCATTTACATCCAGAGTTCTTATTATTAAGATGCTGATGGAGGAGAAGTGAGATGAATTCCGTTCTGTCTAGGAGCTGCTGCATGACTGTGAGAGACCATTTTTGTGTACTGGATGTTTCTACAAACATTTTCTTTCCACTAAAACAGTAAGCAAGTTATGCAGTTCAGCATAAGCTAATACAATTTTTTTTAGGCTAATCTCTGTTTTGCTCCATAGGTATCAGTTGTAAAACTGATGTTCTGAGACAGATTTTATATTGGTTTGTGTTTCCCAGTTATTTAAGAAACAGGCCTGGATATACAATCTTATTCTGAAGTTTGAAGTTTAGGTTCTTTAGATATATAAAGAATTGGTTTACAGGACCAATCAGTTCTCAAAGGATCAAATGTCTATATGAAATTTATTTGCAGAATAAATTTCCACCATTTGCAGAAGAGTCACTAATGTCATTTTTCATTGAAAATTTAATTGCCCTTATAAAAGTTTTCATTTTCAATGGCTAAAACCAGAACTTTTTTAGCAAGTGCACTGTTGACAAAAATGCTATATTAGGATGAAAACTTTTTGTCTATTAGGTTTTGCACTTTCTGATGAAAAGTCATGCTCTTTTGCAGAAGACTGACTCCTTTTATAAAAATAGGTTGTTTATCTGAAAACATTTTTGTTTTAAAAAGGTTTGATGCACCCAAGGTCAAGATCTGCTGTAAGATCTAATCCTTCTTTTGTTCATGCTTGACTGTTTGCAGCAACTTGCTTCTGGGTTTCCAAAAGTAGCAAAAACTGCAGGACCACTTTTTATGGCTGTTTGGAGAGGGGTTTACTTAGCTCTCTACACTATCAAATGACTCAAAAAAATCACCATATGTCAGATTAGATCAGCTCAAAAATTACAGCCAGGAAACTGCTGATAGCTTTTCTGGAGTTCCATGAAAGTTTACATAATTGTCATTGCATGTCATTGGGTTTAGCAGATGCAGGAAGATCCTGGTCTCCAATAAACAAAGATAATTGATTAATAAATTGTATCTGTGGTCACTGCAGTTTATTCTGTGCATTGAGATCTGTGCACCCAGGTCTGGAGTCCTGCTGCTGAGATACAATTTATGCATTCAGTTGATTTAAAGTCCATATCTGGTCTGAAAAATTGTGGTGAGTCATTTGAAGACCCAAAATTGATTATGCCATGTGCACATGTTGGTAGGGTTAACGTTTCAGGGTAAGCCAAATTAAATCCATGGCAAAATTCCCTCTGGCTTTTATATGAGTAGAGGTGGAAGCAATGGGAAGGCTTGCTGAGTCCAGTCCCTCTGCTTACCATGAATTTCCATGACTGACTTGTCTGGATTTCATGATAACATCTCAGAGCTTTTCTAATGTTTTCAGAAATTTCTTCCTCTGATGGTCAGAAAAACCCTATTCTCCACTAAGTGTCTTCACAGACAGCTTGCTCCAGTTGTTGAGCCAACAATCATCTGTAGCTTAAATAGTTCTTCCATAGCATTTATCGGTATGGGATATTTAGATACAACAACCATACTCTGTGTCAGCCTTTGTCCTGTGAAGCTAAACAAAACTTGTACATCTCATCTCCTCTCATGAAACAGGCTTTCCACGTCCCTGGTCAGTTCAGTGGCCTTCCTCTGCTCCTATTTCCCTATGAGTTCAGCTTTCTTGACAAAGGATGACAAGAATTGCACTCAGTGAGTTTTCGCAGGGCTGTGTACAATGCGTTACCATTGCCCTCATCTGACAAGCTCATTTAAACACAGATTGTTAAGATGCCCGTGCCATTTCAAAGAGCTAATTTCAGGGGTGGATGCATCCCAGAAGCAGGCAGTCCCACCAAGAGGGCTCTGCCGCTTCCTCCCCAGGCAGCGCCTGGGATTACTTCAGTGAATGTCTTCATTTTATGACTTTTTGGAAGTGAGAGGCAGGATCTCGCAGGCCATGACCCTGGGGGAAAGGAGTGCCTTATCTCCTGCCCGTGACTGGCCCAGGGTGGTGGTGTTTGCAAAACCCAGTTTTTATGGGGCTTTTGTGACATGGCAGAGGGCAGTCAGGATGGTGGGTGCATTTATTGTGCCCTGTTGTTGTGGTCTCTCTACACCAAGTGAAGAGCTGTACCCTGAAATAAATCACTCAGGCTCCAGCGAAGTTGATATAGCAATTTATACCAGTTAATGACCTGGCCCCTGGGCTTGAGGTTACCCTGAAGAAATAATGTATTTTTGTGGTATCCTAAGGAGTCTGTCCTTCTTACATTGCTGTTAGCACAGCAGGGGAAGGCTGGGGAGGGAGTGGGGCTGCCAGCAGAGCTGCCATGGTTTTGGGGTAGCCTTTTTCCTGGAATTTTCATGGATTTTATGCATAAAGACAAGCTCATAGTGTAACTTCAGCAATAATTTTTTAAACATTTTTATTTCTTTTCTCCTTTTTTTTTTTTTTTCCTTTTCTCCTTTTTTTTTTTTTTCTTTTCCTTTTCTCCTTGCCTCAGCTGACTGTATCTGACATCAAACTAGACAATCATTGGGCTGTTTGGCTTGCTGTCTTGGTTTTCCGTGTCCTGGTTGGCTCAGGTCACTGATGACCAGGATGGTTGTTGTACATTTGTTACAACCCACCAGTCCCTAATCACCTTGCTGAACCAGTATGTCCTTTGGAGTCCTCCGCTCCCAGCTCTGGCTGACCATGTTTGAAGGACAGGAAAACATGCTCTCAATTCAGCTGAGCAGTACAACACGTTGCAACCTTTTGAAGAAAGCCTTTTATTTAGCACCAAAAGAAAGAAAAAGCTATGCAGTTTAATGAAATTCTCTGCTGTACCCTTCATATCTTAGCATTTTCTGAATTTTCCAAGGATACCAATAACAAAAAAAAAATCTTCAAAGCTATCTGCTTACAGCAATTTTTGGTACATTTAAGGCATGCAGTAAAACATTCACCATGACCCACAACCTGCATGGTTTAGAAAAATATACATATATATATATATGTGCCTGCTGGAGTACATATTACATTGATTATCGAAATATACTCTTCTTTCATATAAATTTTGAAGGAAATAAAGCTATTATTCAAAAGCTCATTTAAAAATGCATCCATAAGTATATAATATATATAATTATAATGTATTTTTATATATAGTCTTCACTGGGGGGGTTCTGTAGAGGCAGTGGAGATAGTTGGTGTAAACCAGTGCTCAGGAATCCCTTTTGATAACATCCTGAATCACTGCAGAGTTAGACAAGACGTCCAGTTATTTAGTGTGCTGTGTTTGCGCCCATTCTTTTTCTCCCTTGTTCTGCATTCGGTAAATATCAAAACTGAGCAATGGATAATTTTCTTTCTTGGAAACAGAAAGTCTCCTAAAAAAATTGGTCAGGATAGAGTTGTTTAACAATTTGAATGAAACTTGTGGAATAATTTAATTGTACTGCAACATTTCTTTCTAGTAGTTATCTATTGCAAACATTTTGACTTTTGAGTTGAATGTGTCCTTTTTAGAAAATGTGGCTATTTTAGAAAATAGCCCTGAAAAGACTTCTGAAAGGGGGAAGATAATGCCAAAAATATTTCAGTTTAAATAAAATTTTTCTGATTAATGCAAGGTATATTCTTTTTCAGAAGCATTTAGGTTTTTTTTTTTTCTCTTTTCAGATTGGTTGAAATGAGTATTATTTTAGCCACTGATCTGGAAAAGGAAAATATGCCCAGGTTTAATGACTAATGCTTCCTTGAGTAAAAATCTGGAAGATGAAACTTCGAAGTTTTCCTTACATTATTAAACATAACATAGTCTCATGTTACTCCCAAAGCAGTTTAGCAGATGTATAAAAATATTTAAGCAGTTCTTGTGAAAAATTCAAATTATGAGTCCAATAAGACATACATTTATTGTGTTTTACATGTATATTAGTCTGTACCTTCACAGTACCCCTAGATAGCTGTGTGATGGTGCTGAACCAGTAGATATATTTTATTCTATTTTTGCATGGAGGAAATTTATGCCGTAAAGTCTTAGTTTGAATGTAATTTTTCCAAACATTTACAAATGGAAGGATTGTTTATTTTATTCAGTTGTTTAATGATTGTTTCTGATGTCTTCTGCACACTCCTGGAGTGGAAGCCCTCCCTATTCCATAAGGCTCCTTGTGATAGTGTCCTTAACTGAAATTGAAGTGGTTTCATCTTCCCTGGTTGTTTCTGCTGTCTGATGGCTTGATGAAATATGTGTAGAAAGCAAACCATTGTCCCAGTGTTTCCAAGGGCCCATGTTCAGGCTTAGTGATAAGATTCCCCTCCCCGAGATCATGCCGTGGTGTGCACCAAATCCTAAACCCCAGCTGTTCATGCTTTGTGGAGGGGTAACGTAAAAAGAGGCGATCCACAAAATAGCATCCACTGCCCTAGGGAGGAGCTGGAAGTTACTCGGTGTTGGTGGTGGGGGGTCCAGGCAGCACCACTCTGACTGCTTTTCCAGCAGGATGTGCCTGCACCGAGATGTTGGTAACTGAGTCTGGTCTGTGCATGAATGCACAGGCAATGCAGGACTCAAAGATCATTTATTTGTCCATTGTAAGGCCCTGCTGTTCTCTCCTTGTCCTGATGCAAACTTCTGATTATCGTGCCGCATACTTTGAAGCTTATTAAGGTCTTCAGTCTCTCTGTGCCCATGTGGATGCAAATACGCGGGCGTGAGCCCTGTTCCTGCTGCCAGGCTGGCTCAGACAGGAAAGCAGCACCAGCATGAGAGAGACGTGGAGGTAGAGACCATGTGTTTGAGAACATGTAGTTTTGTGTCACAGCATCTCACGGACTGGGCTGGGGAGGTTATTTAAAGAGCTGTTATAACACAACAGCTTAGCTGAAGTGGGGGAAGGAAAGACCTTCCTGTTCACACCCAAATATTTTTGCTTTGGGAGCTCTGTCATCTCCTAATCCTGCAGTGATGGAAGCGGGGGCAGCAAGAGGTGAGGTGAGGCACTGGCTGGAGGTGCACAGCATGGGGACATGTCTTACCCACAGCCCCTTCCCAGGCCACCAGTTACTCCATCCCATCAGGTCTGCCCCAGCCTCTCTTGTAGATATAAGAAAGACTTGGCTTTAGCTTACAGCCCTGTCCGAAGATTGTCTCACTGTGCAAAATCAAGACCAGGGCAGACTGTGTCTCAGAGGAAAGCCTTGCTCCCTGCTGTACTCTCGCTCTGCCTACGTGCGAGAGCTTTAGCGTAATGTCAGCTAATGCTGCCCGCAAACTGCACTGGCTGAGCTGTACCAGCTGGTACCCTGAAGGAGCAGCACAAGCCTTCATTCCTCTTTCCGCTCACCTTTCCTGTAAAGCTTTTGCTTGTGAGATCAGAAACTCAGTGACCTTGGCAGGGGGGGAACTGGAAAATGGGTTTAGTTGGAAGGTATGACTCAAAAGCACTTTTCAGAGCTCAGATATCTTCCCCCGGGGATTACAGAGTGAGCAATACTAAAATCAGTGTGTCAAGATGTCACCAGGCATGCACTGGAAGAAACTTTACACAGTGCAATGAGCGTGCTGCAGTCGCGGTTCCGAGTTTAAAGAAATGTTCCGATTCAATCAATGTCCCCTCACTTATCCTACTGTCTGCTCCTCCCTTCAGCAGGAAGCCTATTTCACTCCTTTTACTGCTGCCATGCTCTTTACTGCTTCCCTCTCCATGAGCATCTATCATGGAGCTGTTCTCGTCTTCCGCCCCCGATAGCTAACGGGCGCCTGTCACCAGACCGGTCTTTGACGACGCTCCATCGATCACCCAGAAGGAAATGGTTATTGAGTGGGTGGCAATCAACTTTTTACCTCTTCCCTGGAGCCAGAGCGCATCAATGCTTTCCAGCATTAGGCAGAAGCCTCCTGGAAAGTATTTTTTGCGCTACGTTTCCTCACGTAGAAGGTTGGTGTGCCGGTGCCGAGTCATAGGGCTCGAGGGACATAGCTGCAATTTCTTCCTAAGTTTTGCTTTGAAGTCAGCGCCAGAGGAAGGCAGAAAAGAGAGCTGATGCCGGGGCCCAATGTCTTCTGGCTGACAGGTTCTGCTTTCCAAGTCAGAGCTGCTACTGAGATCAGGGGAGAAATGTCCTGCTGATGCCAAAGGTTTCTACCACCCCTCCCCATCTTTGCAAAGGCAAACCTAAACTGAGACAGACTATGGAAACATGTTAGCCAGCATGACTGGAGGAAGGAAGACCAAATGCAGATGTTCAGTGGGAAAGAAATAATTAGGATTAAATCTGAAATGGTAATACGTACTGGTATAACCCCTGCCGCAGCATTAGATGGAAAAATGTGAATATTCAGTCTGAAAGAAAAGAAAGACAGAGCATTAAGTAGAGACAAATCTGTTTTTCCATTCAGGAGTAGACAGCAGAACACAGCCTGTATGTCTTGATCCTTAGTGCCATTAGGTAGCTATCTCCTTTAATTCTCATTAGCACTAGCAGATAATTGCACTTGAAGAGGTAGACTTTAACCAGCGGGACTCAGAAGGACTCAAGAGGCTACAGGGCTGGTAGGCACAAGGCACCCTCAACAAATATTTTGGAGGATAGACCCAGAGTTATTCTATCTACACACATCTTTCATGCATTTGGCCAGCTGAAGCTCAGAAGGGATAGTTTGGTGGACTGGTGTGACTGCTGAGCACCTCTACCTGGGGACATCCAAACAGATTCCACCCGGATCCAGTCTAGAAGAAGTAGAGTACGTGTGTATATGAGCAGTAGTCAAACGGGGTTGGTGTATATAGGAATATCTAAGACAATTTCAAAGCAGTAAGATGGCAGTCCCTGTACATTCGCAATCATCTGGATTGGCTTTTTGTCTTGCTCTATTATTTTCAAATATTTATAGCAGCACTTCTAACTCTCATCTTTAACCACTGGATACACGTGTGTGTGCTATTTTTCAGGCTTTAAAATATCCTATGCACTAGCATAGCAGTTTGCTGGTATTTACAGAACGTATTTGTCCCTGTTTTCAAAGGGGCCCTGGACTGTGCTTTAGAGGGGAGGAAAAGCAAAGGTAGGGATAAGTATGTGCTAATCCTAGTGAGGCCCTCAAATGTAGGACTGTTTGTACTGACAGTAGCAAAGTTTGTGTGATTCTGGGTTGCAGACATGCAATGCTTCCTATCTGCCCATGCATTCATGTTTGAAGCGCTTTGCAGACTTGTTTTAATGACCTTGTGAGTTTTCTAACTGGTGTGCAATCAAGCTCTGCCTTCAGTTGATACTGTGTGGTGTTCGGGATGATGCACACCTCACTCTTTAAGGCATTAGACCCAGGTCCACTGAAGTTTTTCTGCATCACAGTGCTGTGATTTGGGAATGGCCCGGGCAAACCAGGATGGCTCATGAAGCCACAGCTCTCAGCAGCACCATCTCCCTCTGCTTGATCTGCTGCAGCTCACACTGAGGGTCTTGAGGCAAAGTGGGATGGCTTAGTCCAAAATGTCATGTTACAAAGTGCAGCAGTTCGGATGCTGATTGTTGAGCAGCTGCAATATCTCAGCTGTTTGGACAGTGAGGACAGCTGGCTGTGTCACCTTGGCAGCCGAACCGAATGGCGTGAAGCCATTCTCACTTGTCAGTTGAAATTTGAGATCCTGTAGGTTCTTCTTCTTCATCATCTTCTTCATCCATGAGCAAAGACTTGGAACCCTTGGCTTGGGGCCTATGAAGGGTGGGGGGTTATGTAGTGTTGGCAGCAGCAAGTAGCAGAAACCTTTGCCTTTGTAGGAGGTCAGCAACAGATGGAAGAAATCAGGGGTGCATTAGCTGTCTCTAGTCCTTGTTGGAAGGGGAAATTATGTTCTTCTCCAGTCTTCTCCTGGAGAAAAGCTCTAGTAGGCCAACCCAAACACAACAGAGATTAAAAACCCTTAATATTTTCTTCCAGGTGACAAGTGAACAAAAGGATATAACTCTCCCAGTAAGGGGAGGTAGAGATAGTGAGTGACTTCTGATGATACCAAGTTGGGTGGGGTGGCTGACACCCTGGAGGGCCGTGCTGCTATCCAGAGAGACCTGGACAGGCTGGAGAGCTGGGCAAGGAAGAACCTCATGAGGTTCAACAGGGAAAA
>KZ505909.1:330093-458493 GCA_002844005.1 Limosa lapponica baueri | reverse complement strand
GTGGTAAGGTACCATGACAGTTTACCCACCTTATCAGACTAAGGTTCACATCACTTCTGCTGAAAATTTTCTCCTTCCTTGCTGAGTCCCTGTGGGAACATTGCTGGAATTTACTGAGTTTTGTGCATCAACCCACGGCTATAGAGAAACACATTTCAAAATACAACAAAATAGTCAAGTTACAAATGCTGGTAAAATGTCAGGATTCCCAATTTCCTCTTCCTCAATTTGCAATGCCGGCATTCTTTTTTTCTCCAATGAGGAATAAGTAGCATCACAAAGGCATTCTGTATCAAAAGGCCTTTCACTCCGCCTTGGCTTTTAGACGGCTTCCGATCCAGATCTACTATAGATATCTCCTTTTGGCTACTATTGGAAGCTCCCTGCAGTGTGCAATAAACATTCACTTCATATCACACATCTCACCCTGACAAGCAAATCCCTTGCATATCAATGTGGTCCTGTGAAGAGATTTTGCTTTTTTACATTCCTTCCACTCCCAGCTGTTAATTTGCACTGACTAGATAGTGGGGGGTCCCACTCTGCCCCAGAGACATGCTTGCGACTTCCACCGACTTTAATAGGATTTGCGTGTACGTATACAAAGTCAGTCCCTCAGCAGAATTCAGACGAGCTGGCTGGAAATTTCAAAGTAGTCAAGGGGTTTTAAATATCCAGTTTTTCTTACCTTTAATGGGAATGAAGTGTTCAAATCTCAGATAATCGTTAAAAACCATGGAGTTCATAATAACTAACTAGGTGTAGATTTATTGTGTCTTGCATAAACCAAACCTACTGCCTGTAATCACCCTGTACCAGAAAAAAAATGAGGGTAGGAGTTAGCCTTTCACTTACAGGGATTTTATTTGAAGTGAGTTGCAAAACTTTCACAGGTTCAGTTACTACAAGTGCGAATTATTTCTACAAACATTTTGACAGACCTGCCAAGGACTGAAAACACCTTTTCCTGCCACCACTGTTTGTAGAAAATGATTTATGGGTGCTACTGATAACCACTATTTCAGATTAAAACTGAACTACTTTAGATTAAAAGTATAGGAGAGTACTAAACCATTCAGGAAACCTGTAAACGGAAATATTTGGTAGATGTATGGCATTCTGTGCCTGATTACCTTCATCCACTTTGGGCATAATCAGCAGTTACTAAATGAGGAGAGCTTTACCAAGTTATTTAAGTACAGACTGGAAATGTCAAAGGCGTCTAAACAGTGAGATGTTCAATTCCCACACCTTTCAGAGAATATATGTGCCAGGATTACGTGCAAGGAATGGGTTGGGATTTGAGAGTATTTTAGACCCTAATTCATTTCAGAAAGAGGAAAGCACTTACATGTTCTTTAAAAGTCCATTTTTCAAAGATACTGTTTGGTATCTTTGGTACCTCAATTCCAGTGTGGTCATCCCTCTAGAACAGCATGCTGCTCTTGGTGGAGCTGATACACATAGGCAGTGCAAAAGAACATGATTAACTGTTTGTTTTTTAAATATTAACCAAGTCTTCACTTTTCCAATTAAAATCTATCAAATTAAGCAAATTGCATAGGGGATTGGAAAGAAAAAAAATTCCTTCATTTAATTATTTAGCCAATATTTACTGGGGAGGAGTGCATTATTAACATAGCAAAGGAGGCTATTAATTAGTATTCACAGATTTTCTAATAAAAAAGATGGCATCTACTATTTCTATAAAAGAAATATTGTCACTAATAATCCATTCTAAATTGTAAATGTGGCATAATAAACTGGATGTGTCATTTCTTTGTTCTGTACTGACACATGCTACATGAGGGAGCTGAGATTTTTCCAGGCCTGTGTCAAAACGCGCTTTGTTGGTGACCTTTAATCAACTATTATCCAATTATTCAGAAGCCTTATGGTGTATTTGTATATTTGTAATGTATTTTCCACCAGAAAACTCTGCTTTGGTATCACCTCCTTTTCACTTGTGAAAAAAATTAACCTGACAATTTCCTTTACTATATGAAAAAGTTTTCATGTGTCATTTGTTGCAGAAAGACTCTAAATGTGTAATCTATTTAATGAGAGAGAGGGAAGTAAAAGGGAAAATGCACTGAGGTAAAGACACTTGAACTGGTGTTGTTAAGGTCAGGCTTCAATTTTCTGCTTGGCTTAGATGCCCCATGTGAACTTCGGTTAATCATCCATGACCTGTGTCCCTGAAATCCACAGTGTGCCATGGAAGAAAAAGACAGATAAAAGGAAGACTTCGAAATCTTTTAGGCTATCTATTAGGTGTTAGGATCACCTCTGCCTAAACTTCTTCTGACAGATGTTTGTCAAATTAATCTTTTAGTGTTGGATTTCTTGCTAAAATTAAAATCCATATATTTTATCCTGGCCTCAGCTTATAACAAGATGAGTTTATACCTTTTGTCTCTCAAGTACTTCATGACTTTTCACGTCTCCTCTCAGACTTCCCCTAGTCCAAGACAATCCTGGTTCTTTCCTCCTGGGTCACATTTTTCTCCACAGTATATTCTTGCTGCACAGTCAGTCCTTCCTGAAGCTGGATGCAGTACCACAGGGCTGAGGGGAACAGGAGGGACATTTACATGTCTTACAGGTGACATTTTTCTTTGTACGCACCAGTGTCATGTTTTGCTTTTTTTTTAACAACAGCATAACATTATAGACTCACGATTAGTTTGTGATTCATAATAAATCCCAAATTGCTTTCTTTGTGTCTCCAGTGGTTCTTTGTCCTGTATTTAAACAAATTGCTATCCTCACCTAAAAGAATATATTCCATTTGTTCTTATCAAATTTGGCCTCATTTTTCCAGGTTGCTTCTCTAATTTGTCACAATTTTTCTGATTCCTTTTCTATCCTTCAGTGTGTTTACAGACTGACTGCCTGAGCTTGATTTTATCTGTAGATGCAACAAACACATTCTTATGCCTTCTCCCTCCTCATTCATGAAAATATTGAACTTAACCAGACATAAATCTGTGATTCTCACTTGATACAACCCTGCCATTTTGACACCAAATCATTGATAAATTACTCTTAAAATGCAGATTTCCAGACAGATTTGCATGCTGTTTCTCTGCAGTTTAATCTTGACCATGCCTTCTTAGCCTACTTATGAGAATATTATGTGAAACAGTGTCAAAAGCCTCACTAAAGTCAAGATGTATGACATTTTCTTTTCCTCCTCTACCCACAAGGCTTGTTACCCTGTTGTGGAGTGGAATTAGATTGGTTTGACATGATTTGTTCTTGACAAATCCATGTTGTTTGCTACTCCTCTCCTTGTTACCGCCTAGGTACTTACAAGTAGTTAGGCTATTTCTTCCAGTATTTTTCCAGGAGTCAAGTTAGACTGTCAGACTGATAATTCCCTGGCTTCTTCATTACTCCTTCATTACTACTCCATACAGTTTGGTAGTCTGCTGGCTCTTCTTCAGTCTTCTGACCCTACTCATCTTGCATGAATTCTCTAAGAGATTTACTAATGCCTGTGAGATTGTTTCTGCCTGTTCTTTAAGTATCTCGGGATAAAAGTCCTAGTGTCCCACTGAACTGGAAACATCTACCTTATCTAAGTATTCTCTAATCTGATCTTCCCTTGTTGTAACCTGAGTTATTGCCCCTGGGTTGTATCAACCATCTAGTCATAGTTGACCTTTCCAGTGAAGGCTGAAATAGAAAAGGCACTAAACATTTCACTTTTCTGGGACTCATCTGGCAGGAACTTGTTCTCTCCGTTTAGCAGTGAACCACTGTTTTTCCTTGGAGTTCTTTTTACTGCAAATGTGCTTACAGAAAGCTTGTTGTTTCCTTTGCTAATTTCCTCTCTTTTTGTACCTTCGCCTTTCTGAATTTTTCCCCACATATTTATGCTATTCATTCGTACTTGTCTTTAGTATTTCAATGTAGTTTTCACTTCCTGTACATTTTATTTAGCTCCAGGTCATTGAAGAGCTCATGGTTTAGCCAAATTGTTTTCTGATTACACTTCCTATCCTTCCTTCATGTTGGCATGGCTTCTGATTGTACCCTCACTGTCATTTCTTTAAAGAATTGCCAACTCTTCTGGACTCCTTTGTCACTTCAACTTGTTTCCGAGGAGATCTCACCCACCAATTTACAGTGTTTATTGAAGTCTGCCCTCTTGAAATACGTTGCTTTCAGTTTTCTGTTTTCCCTTTCCTTTACTAAAGATAGTGAATTAAATAATTTCATGGTAATTATGACTCAAGTTTTGCCATCCCTAAACTGGGATAACATCTGTTTGTCTCTGTAGATTATAAATCCTTCTGAGGAAGAAAAATTTACGTTTTTTTTTTCTTTTTTTTCTTTTTCTTTTTTTACAAAATGCATCACAATGCAAGAGTATTCCAGTATTAGCTGATTCCTCTGAAGACACTCTTGCTTGTCTACCCTATAGTCCAGGCTTCCCTAGGGGCCAGGAGTACCCTTCTCTTCCTACAGTACTATGTCTCTGTCTTGGACAGATAACATTGATAGCTCCCTGCTTTGCCATTCTGCTGTAATATCTCAGCATCTCTATGTTGTCAGCTTCCTAATTGGCTGCAGTTAAACAGGTTGAAGAGCACAGGTGGTTGTATGGGCAAATATATCCAAATAATAATATAAGTACTGGCACGGACAGAAGAAATAGTAATATTTTAATTTTTTAAATATATTGTGGGGCCTAATGCCAAATTAGAGCAAGACCCAAGTGCACAGTAATGTACGTGTGGATTTCCCTTCAATTTGTACTCTAGATACCATGTAAAGGAATGTGGATTTGCAGGTCAAAAAGCAGCAGTGGTACAGTCTATCCAGTACCTCAGTGTGGACATTCAGGGGACCCTGTGGAGTCTACATATACTCCAGAGACCAGACACAGCATCATATTCTCTCTGCTGTTCAGGGAGGAGCCAACACTGCAAACGCTGCCTATAGGAATGTAAGGAATTTCCAGATACAGATACCTGATTGCAACCCTTCAATTAACTCCAACTGGAAAGAGCAATAAAAGTAGGTCACTTGGTCATCCACTCTGCGTTCATCTAAGCATTCTTTGAGAGCAGACAATATTTAGGATTTATCTGCAATGTCATTCTTTTGAAGTCTTCCTCTGCGAGGCTCTTCCCTTGCGCTAAAATATACACAATAGCACATGGACATAAAAACTAGCAGGAGTGGTTAGTAGTTAACTCTGGCCACGTGTGCCATGACTGAGTACTGGAGCAGTGAGAAAGGGGCTTATGATGTTGGCCAGAGAAAATGGCCACAGCCAGACCTGCAATCCTGTACTCAGTTGCTTGCTCAAGTGAGTGCTGTTGGCACTGTATCGTGAATGGCAGGTGCTGAATCCAGCTGGATGTGAGACATTTGCAGCTACGTAGAGTTTGCTGGAAATTATTGGAAAAATTAGGTTTCCACTGGGAAATGTCAAGTTCTTAATATTCTTTTATTAGGGTAAACATTTAAAAATAATAATAAAAAAGTTTATCAGAGAAAGTGTCTTGGGTTCAGGATAATATTTCAGGAGATAGAGGAAAGCAAGCGGGAGATACAAGCTGAAGGGTAAATTTATCATTAACTCAGTAGATATTCTTCAGGGGTATAGGTGATTGGAATTGAGATTTCAAATCCTTAGCTACTCTGAATTGGGTCTTTCTGCCTTTCCACTTACAATTGTTTCTCTTTGTGGAAAGAAACAACATATTAGATCGAGGATTTGAACCTGAGTTTTTCTTATTCATGGTTGTACTGGAGCCCCTGGATTACAGAGGTAATTCACTACAGAAACATATTATTTCCTTTTCTCCTCTGTGACAACTGTTTGTTATCATCCCTGTGCTGAAGGAGCCCGCCTCCACTGATCCATGAGAAGAAGGTAATGAGTCAATGCAAAGTCAGAAAACTGACTTAATTATTGCAATTGTATAATTACAATTATTAATTGAATGAATTCTTACACCTTCAACAGAGAAGATTGAACAATACTCATCCAGAAGTGTTTTATAATGAGCAAAACCAGTGTTTAAATTCTTGTTTCTGCTCATGGTATTGTCCAAGGATGGTTCCTCTTGATTTTTGTATAGTACTCTTAAAAGGTCTTCAGTTCATCTGAAGTAAAACTATGGAGAGAGATAAAGAGAAGGAATTGAAATCACTAACATTTCTGCAGGAGAAGAAAACTAATTCCTACCACGTTCTCCAACCAACCTCTTGAGAAATGCACAAAGGAATTTACACTTGTAAACAGAGAAAAATGAAAACGAACCCAGGCTTTTATCATCCAAATGCAGTATTGTCTCAGATGCCAGGATTAGGAGATTTCTATTTCAGAAACAGCGGGAACATTAGTCTGTGGATTATAACTAAAATACTTTGTGGAATAGTGAGCCAGACACAATGTGTATGAGTAGCTTTTCACTGCCTTGCTCCAGAAGATGTCTTGAGTATTACACAAAACACAATGTGACTCCAATACAAATGTTTTCTATTTAGAAACTGCTACTGAGGGATCGTAGAAAAAACACTGCTGTGCTCCTGGCAGTGTCTGATTCAAGTTTATGATGTCATTCATTCATTAAATACAATCTGAGGTATTTCGTGCAGCCATTATGTGTCAGAAAATGAAATGATCACTTCTCTTGACAGCATGTGCTATCAAGGATGCATTTCCCCCCTATCATTTCTATAAGCAATGGAGCAGCAACATGAAGAGTGTGATTTGGCAACAATGATTCTCAGAATACATCTTAAAAATGTAAATTTTACTCTTGGCATGTACCTATTCTTATTCTATCATCTGGATGGATAAAATCATGTATATTCTGAACCCACCCAGTATTGAGGTGTCCTTTATTGTATAGATGTGTCAGTGATGACTCTGTTGATTTTCACCTTATAGATGGTTTTGAAAGTTTAACAAGGATGGAGGTATTGGCTGTTGTCTTGCACAACCCTTAAAATGAAAGTGTATCCCATTACATGCTGTGAAGTGGAATAGATTCTGATATTTAATTGTTGGGAATTGAGATGAAAACCAGCAGAGATCTCTCTAATAATTTGAGATTGAGGATTGAATTTGAATGGAAAGTTGCAATACGGAGGGCTTTCAGTTGTGGGCTGGAATTGCAGTCAAGTGTCATAGGAACAGTTTCTGCATCAGAGTAGAAAAAAAGGTTATTTCCTGGCAACCAGAGCTAATGAATTCTCCATGAACAAAAGAGCTTCAAATGTCCTATGACTTGTTAAGATCATCTCTGGAAACTTAGTGAGTCTTACTGCTTTTTTACTCCGGCATTTTTAACATTTTTTCACCACTGACAATTCCAAATGCTCCCCAGGTGTCACAGGTTCTAGTGACAGCCACACACATGTAATATTCCCTCTTTTCCCTCTTGTGAAGCTGACATCGCCTTAACCACTCTAAGGGGCCCAGGAAAACCTCTGCCTCGTTTAACTACAGCCATCCCAACACTGCAGGTATATTATATCATTATTTTGTTAGCTCCACATGAGCTACTGAGAGGACATAAATCTGTCCTATGAATATCAAATGGACTTCAGCTGAAGCATATGTTTATGCAGTGTAAATGACTTGTATTTACAGATGCGTCTCATGCAATTATGTGTGTCAGGCTGGTGAAATGTGGCTGACACTGGAAGTCTTGATGACGTAACCAAGATGAGGTCAGTAAAAATGCATGCAGTTCATATGCCACTGGAGGCCTCCTGCACAAGTGCAAACAGGTGGGAGTTATTTTTATTACAGTTGTGATCAGCTTTTGATGGAGTAAACATGCTAGATTTAAAATAACTTGGTGATCTATGCACTACGGGCTTGACTGATTATTGCTAGTCATTTCAGTGGAACAGCTAAGTAAATTAATGGATACTCTGGGGTGGCATTCATCTAAGTCAATGTGTGTTTTGAGAATACAGGTATATACAACTAAGCAGCTCACCACAGTCTCTCCTTGTAGCCAGAGGAGAGTCAGAGTTGGCTGGTGTAGTTCTGCATTCATTTTAGCCAAAAGTAGATGTTTCCATTCAGTGTGAAGTATTTCTCCCAGATACCATTGGTTCTAATGATTAGGTCTCCATTGGCTGCAACAGACATGAAAACAGCTGTCTCAGATGTAGTTGTTTACACTGTAGGGACCTTGAGAGAGATATCCCAGGCCTTGGGTAAGCAGGTCTGAATCTAGATTAAGGTCAATTTTGTTTGTTGGATAGGACTTAATCCAGCCCACTATGAATTCTGTTTTAAGTAGCTATGGATGAATTTGGCCACTCGCTTTGACCTCACTAAGAGACTTTGCAAGCTTTGAAAAGAAAAATGCTTCAGGAGGGCAGAGGAAACCAGGGATAAGAGAATTAATTGCATTCAGATGAAGAGCGGTCGTGGAGTCCATTTCATGGGCATGGGCAGGGACAATGTCTGGTTTTGGTGTGGATGGTAAGCTGGCACATCATCTGAATGTGTGTCTATGGATTACTGACCCTCATTTTGCCCTTTTGAAGGAAATGACCTTCACTTTGATGGCTAGAGTGAAACAGGAGTGACCAGTGATACTACCTGACCTCTCACTGCAGGCTACTGCAAGAGCTACTGATGGTGATTGTCTATTAATTACAGCTGTCCCCAAGGGTTTTCTTGTCAAAAATGGAAAGTGATGGAAACTTCTTTTGCAGGTTTGGGTTCTGGGATGCTGAATTTTTTTCAATAAGCTACTCGACTGGCTGTTGTCATGGTCAGTTAATACCATGGCAGCGAGAGAGAATCCCATTTAAAGAGCAGTCAGCTCTAGATTCAGCAGTCAGCCATCAGTGCTCCAGATTCCCCTCTTTTCGTTGACTAATCCGTGCCAAACCACAGAGCAGTGCATGCAATTGAGACCATTCCTTGTCCAGCTCACTGCCTAACCATTGGCACATGGAAGAAGCTGAGTATAGCCTTGGTGAGAAAGCAAGCAGTACAGGATTTTGGTGGTTTTCCTATGGATCTGTAGCACAGGTGTGTTTTCACGGTATACATTAGTGGGTTAAGCAACTCTTGTGAGAGGCCTGGGCTAAACAAGGAATGAGGAACCTACTTATTAACTAGTGCTCACAGTGACACAAATAGGGGAGAGGAAAGACAAAGTATGCATAAATAAATATCATTTGAGCATTGGGTTCATAACGCTAAGCACCTGGGTTATGGAGGCAGATTCATATCAGATTGCACAGGGAAGATACCCTTGGATGTGATAGAAACAACAAACTGTGAACTTTTACTGGTGTAGCATGAGTCAACTATATCAAATTTTAGTTCAGTGCCAAGTTGTACTTTCTTTCAGAGCGCGAGTGTGTGTTTTCATATGGCTTCACAGAGCTCCTTCTCTCTTTACTGAAATGCATGGAAAAGTCTAGACAGGAGACATGAGCATGGTTCTGCTACCTCTGCCTGCCCTGCAAGGCAGTTGGGTCAGCATGCCTGAGAGTTACATTACACTGGGCTTATCACATCACAGAGCGGCGGAGGGATTGCTGAGGGTTACATCTCTTCTCTCTGATCTGCTCCAGAGCAGATCTTATTGCCATATTTTGGACTAGCCCAAGACGAGCCGTCAGTGCTGCAGTATTTATTACCGTAAGGCGGATTCTGCCTCTGTGCAGGGAAACATCTGTGCACCACATCGACTGTCGGACTAAGCTGACATCAGTGCAGTTACCTGGTCTGAGCTCCTTTCACTGAAAGAGATTCTCCCTAAGCACAGATGAGGCTGTAATTGAGTCCTCATGCCCCTGTCTACAGAAGATGCCCTAGTTTTGGATATGAGCCTCAGGCTGTCTCAAACCTCTACTGAGACTGCTTAACCCAGTGCCCAAACAAGAGCCATCAGATGGGAACTGTGTTCAGTAACCTGGCTTGCATTTCAACCTGAAATCTAGAAGTAAAAGGTTTTGACCCAGCAACATCCAGTCCTTCACTGTTCACACTCACATCAAAGGGGAGATGAATGTTTATCCATCGGAGGAACAATCCCGGTGCCTCTCTTCACTCTCTTGGATTTTTTCCCCTGTTTGCATATTTCTTAGAATAATGAACGCATCTGAAGCAGGTTTCTCAGTGGATGGTTTATCTGGTTATTAATGATGTGGAGCACTTCAGGACCCTTAGGACCTCTGCATTGTTGCTTTAATAAACGTCTTTCAAAATGATGAGGCCACTGGCACCCTCTCTGTGCTTTTATGGTACAACGATCTTAAAGTAGCATGGTGCATTTTATTTATTAGCCAGCCCATTAATCACACAGGTATCAGTTGGCTTCAGGGAAATTTTTAATTAGAGATATTTAAGGTTGAGAGAAAGTGCTTCTGTGACAGACAATGAGAGCAAGCAGAAGCAGGAGGCAGGCTATCTTTGTGACTCTGTGATTAATATAGGATTTAAATAAAATATTCATGAAAGGAAATTGAAGTTATAGCCAAATCCAAACGTTAAACCTCCTTTAAAACTCAAATCTAAATTCTTTGGAGATTCATTCTTCTCTGTATTCATTAGTGGGGAATGAATCTGATGAACATGAGAGAAAAGGGAATTTGTTCTCTAATGTAATAATTTAGCAACATTTTTAAATGCTTCTACTAAATCTTCTTGAACCAGAATTTAATGCCATTGATAAAATCCATATGCTTATTTGAAAGGGCTCACAAGTCATGGGGACAGGTACAAAGGAAAGATTAGGGGTGGAACTTGGGACATCCCTGACAGCACACTGACATTTGTATGAGACAGAAAGAAAAGATCGTGTGGAGGGCAACCACATCCTTCTGGCAGTGTTGGATTGGTGGTTGTTAATACTTAAAGCCTGCATTGTCACATGAAAAATGAATGGTACTGGCTCTGCAAACATCTCCCTTGTTAGATAATTAATCAGGTGTACTTTGTTTTGATATAGCACCTCTCTGCTGTGCTCACAGGCATCTCCTGAAATAGCCCTGTAAAATGGATTGTTAAAAAAGAAAAAAAATAAATAAAAAGAGCCAAACAAACCCTGTAGCAAGTATTGCATGTGACTCAGTCTATCTGCACAAACAGCAAAATGGAACATTAAATTCTCCTACTCACACAGAGCAAAATATTCAGTCTTGGATGCCCACATTTAACCATTTAAACCTGTAGGGAAAATAATTTCTCCAAGTTGTTGAGCTCCTTCAGCTCCATTTCTCTGTTCCCCTTACCCTTCCTGTATGCTGCAGCTGTTCTCCCTAAACACAGAGCATCCAAAGTGCTTTGGCCTTTTGTGCCTACAAACTTCAGAGATCTTACTAGAGCAGTTCTGGGTCCCTAGAGTGGAAAGGAAAGCTGCAAATTGGTTGCTTCTTACAACATAGTGACCTGAGCTTATTGTCAAGGAAGGAACATGGGTGATGCTGTCTCCAACATGAGTCAAGCCACTCCTGACTAAAGACATTAAAAATCAGGAGTCTCCAAAGCTGTCGTGAGCAGCTATGTGACAAGGTGAAGCAGCAGCCAAGAAAGTGCCAGCAGGGTCCTGCCTACAATGGCACTTGGACCAAGAAAAAGAGTCTGCTTGTATCCCCTTCCTGCTGGCTTGTAGAGGAATAGGGAAAGCTACTGCTGTCTGTTCTCACTGGTTGTGTTACGCAGTGGTGGTCTTGTTGTGAAATTGTGGTCCATACACTCACTAACTTTCTCAGCTTTGAGGGAATCTGTATGAGACTTTTTTCTGCATTCTCATCAGAAGAAGACATGTAGGCACGTGGAGGGAGCTCATAGAAACTTAAAAATCACTTAAATCCCTTCAAATATAGTTGAACAGATCCACATTAAGGCAACCCAGGGCTCCAGGCAAATCCACAGCTGGTTCCTTCTTGTTCAAGCCCAGGCATTTCTTGTGCACTCTGCTTTGTGAGTAAGTGGGACTAATCCTCTTTCCTTAACTGCTGAGATTTTTTTCCCATTTTACTTTGTATGTAGACAGGCAAGGGCCTTCCTTAGCAATAAGAGATTTCAGCCTTTACCATCCCTTCGCATTCTATGTGCACACATACAGAAACACAAAGTGCTTTAGTATTATTGTTGCTCACAAAAGCAACGGTTGCAGAATTAAAAGCAGATGTTCACACCTCCCAGGAGTATAATTCTAGATGCTCCCTGATTTTGGCAGGCATCATTTTTTCTATTACAGCTTCATTAATTTTCTTTGTGAGTATAATGGCTACAAATAAAATAATTGAGAGGTTTTCTTCAGAAAACAAAAAGGCTTAGATTCTGAATCCATTGCTTGACACCAGGAGTCAGGTTTGATACACTGTGTCTTTAGTCCTATTGCCTTTGAATGGGATGAATATGGGGTGTATTGCTGTCCAAGAGCATAGACCGAGAGTCCTTCTGTATGATCAAGAAAATATATGTACTGCATTTTCCCAAAGCTGTGTGGACTATTTCTAATTCTCTTAGTTCTCTTGGAGAAACAAGACTAGCATGTGGAGTTGATATTTAAAATCTCTTCAATAATGCCATTATTCATGGAATAAGCTGTTAAATTTGGTAACATGCCCATATGAAATGTCATGTCTATCACTGTAGAGTTCTAATTAACACCAAGGCTTATTAGCCTAAGTTGCCTTAGAATTTGAATAAGGGCAAAGCTATTCATAGGACTACATGCGACCTATGTCACTAGTAGCTTTAAAAATGAATTTTTCAGCCTAACCAGAAGGAAAATCCATCACTCCTCCATGTGCAACTTAAGCTTCACCCATTCTTCTCATTAAATTCTTGTTACCAAAGATTTTAAGTTAGGGATTTTTCATCATTCCAGACAAACTAGGGAGTTGCAGAGAAGGTACCATTGGAAGAGAATAGAAGTAAAACCCAAGCCAGTATCACAGGGACAAATGAAAGTGTTATTAAATTGCTGATGGCTCATTTTTCCCCTAAAGAACAGCACCCCCCGGCTTCCTTCCCCCCAACAATAGGTGAAATTCAGAAATCACTTTCTCCTCTATTGGAATGAATGTGTCACTTTGAAACATATTTCCCCCTGCTAGAATATCTCAAAGGCCATTTAGCAATCCATCTTTTTAGGCCATGTTGTGCAGGTGTATGATTGTATTTGAAATTCCAGCACGCATTAATCACTGCTCTGTGACCTGCTTTACTCCCTACTTACTAAGCTCCTTTCCTTCAGTTCTGGGCTGCCAGTGCTGTGTAAACTGTTTACCTTTCTGGTGTAGCATTTGCTCAGCATTTTGGCAAGTTCCAAAAAAATGTTCCCAATTGACTTTTGGCCAACAACTGCAATAGACTTTTCTTACACGAAATTTGATGTCTACATATGTTTTCTCTTGTTCACTGTTTCAGCAGCTTTTTTAACTCTGTGATCACCCGGTCTCACCTTGCCTCTGTTGTGATTGTAGAATGGAAACGATTGTCACACAGCTGGAATGCTGTTTCCAGCTCCTGCTTTTTTTTTTTTTTTTTTCGCTTTTTGCTTTCCACCATATAACTATTGGTTCTCAGGAGGCTCATTTTACTCTTGTATTGCTTGCAGTCAGACAAAGGAACATGTTGCTTTCATGGAAGAATGAGGGGGAAAAAAGTGCAAACCATAGATGGGAAAAACAACAGAAGAATTAAAATTTCCATGACATTTTGTAGAAACAATAAAATAGATCTGATGCTTTAAATATTTGTATTCCAATAGGCACCCAGCCTTGTGTGAGGTTATGCTGGAAATACATTGAGCAGGAATATCTTTGGCATAAACACTTACTGTCTGAAGGCTGAAGAAAGTTGGAAAGAAAGGGAACAGGAGAGAAATTGAGATTTATCTGACTAAATTTGTTTTGGAACTATAATCACTGGAAAGTGGTAGGACAGCAGCCAGTGGACCCCATCTATCTTACACACCTATCCTGTGTAGGGAAGACCCAAGGGTGTTTAGTACTCTCAGCTGATTACAAATGAAGTCTCTGTACTTTGGCTAGACCATGAGCTTTTAAATGGCTCAAAAAAGACAATGACTTTTTTAAATGGCTGCAGTGAAGTGGGAGAAGACCTGCCTGAAAGCTTCCAGTTCAAAGTTGCAAGGTAAGTCCGTGTCCCAGCTAAGGGTGAAGCCCATGTTTCCTGAGTTGTCGTGCAATGCATGGTCCATCCTGCCCCTGTTGACCTGGACAGTTTGAGCCTGCCCATCTGGGATGGAGCCAGCCAAAGCCCACTGTCACAAAAACTTGCTCACGTTTCCATTTCCCACCATTGCCAGAAATGCCTAGAGAACAGCCCATCTGCCTATTTCATGTTCTGTTCTATATTTAGCCATTTTTACCCTTTTATATTTGTGTGTTGTGCAGTTTTTGGCTCTTCTGCTTTGCATCTTAGCCAGAACAAGCCTTAAAAAAAATAATCAAAAACCTTGAAGCCCCAAACCCATTGTGCAAATGTTATAGAATGTTAAACAAGGCTTAACCCTGTTACAAAGAAAAGGACTTCAAGGGTCTTATTATGGATAGTGTGTTTATTATTGTTATTCTGTGCTGGTTGTTCATCTATCCCGCCAGAGCATAAAATGCATTTTGCACTCTGTGTGCTGGTAGATATCTCAATGCTTCATCTTCACGCAGCAGAATGTAACTGGGTCATTTGAGGACAGAGTGTGGGTGGTGCTTGACAGTTTTTATAAACAAATCAAAATACCTCTGCTGTCCCCAGCGCCCAGTTAGCTGTCTGCTTTCCAAGTTCTCAGTGCTGAAAGCCTGGAAAGTTAGATCCCCTCCCAGCGAGGAAACAGAGGTACATATAAGTTTGATGTATTTTGCCTGCCTTCTAACTTCCTAATGGTCTAACTCTTAAAAATCCTTCACCCCTACTCTATCATCATACAAGGAAGTGCAAAATAAATATAATTTCTATCTTGAGAAGACAGCAGATAACCCATGAGACCACAGATGATAGAGATGTTTCCAGCCTGCTTCTGCCTACACCCCTTTTTGAAGCCTTGATATTTAAATTGCATTCATTTAGGCTCCCTTGTGCATTGATGGAGTAGGTGTTAGCAGGCCTATGGGAGATTGACTGGTGATACAAAGGTTCAGGTCAGAAGAAGGGAATGTAATTTTCTCCACTTTCACACCAGTTCTGAATCTGGCAGCTGGTGAGTTTGTCAGATGCTGTTCCTAGCTTATCCCCTTGAAAGCCACTCAAGGCATTACTCTTTGAGAGACAAATTTTTGTCCAGCTGTGTCTTAGTAGGAGTATTGGT
This sequence comes from Limosa lapponica baueri, assembly GCA_002844005.1. Classification (NCBI taxonomy): domain Eukaryota; kingdom Metazoa; phylum Chordata; class Aves; order Charadriiformes; family Scolopacidae; genus Limosa; species Limosa lapponica. Next base: position 443,203 of record KZ505909.1, on the reverse strand, counting down.
GTCTATCACAATGTCTTGAATACTTTCCGTATCTCATAGAGCTACCTGAATAGCACATGCTGGTATAACAGGTATTTACTTCTTTAATTCCTACCTTTCTATTGCTATGCAGGCTTCTTTATATAGTTCAGTGATAGTTACATTTCACTACTGTGATTTTTTCTTAACTTAACTCACTTAACTACTTCAGCAATAGTCTTGTAGGATGTGTTCATTGTGCATTTATCAAAGCCCATACAAGCAACTGCAGATATAATTGCTCTCAGTGCTATTAATGACGAATTTGATGTATTTGATTGCATAAGTATTTAATTAAATAACATCTTGTTGCCTATAAAATTGGATTTAGTGGTAGATAATCAAAGCAAAAGAGGCATTTTGGGAAATTTTTTTCTGGTTAATTTTTTTGGATGATTTCTAAAGGATGTTTTTAAAGCACATAAAGACAATGAGAGTAACACTTAAATCTATTTTCTGTATGAAAGGGCCATGACTGTTTCAAAAACATGTTAGATGTGGCCTCAGGAGTAGTAGCAGGAGTTCCTGTGATAATTCTTTTCCCAGAGGCACCATAAGCTTTAGAGCCCGATTTATTCACTGATGTAAGAAATGACCCATGCTCACGAGTTAGTCAAGTGAGAGAGCTGTTAAAGTGCCACGAGCATTTCCTCCACTTCAGAAACAGCACAACTGCTCTCAACCCTCCCACAAAAATCCTACTTTTAAGTCAAACAGTAATTTTTTCATAGTATCAGACAGCTTATTTGTTTCTTCCCTGCCACTATCCCACCCCAGTTCTGAAACCATTTGTCCCACCAGTACAACCCACTTCACATTAGCAGGTCCACTAGCCATCTGTAAGCTCCTGCAGCATCAGTTCTTAATAAATGGGACTGTACCAACTAAACCAGGTAGTTTTTAAACACTCTGAAGACAAGGAGAGAAATTTTCATTTCCATTCACTGCAGGAATAGCAAGTAGTAGAAGAGAAAAGAAGAAAATATCTGATTTTCTACCTCCCTATGATGGTTCTCATTGGGACTACATAGTTGGAGTAACTTTGGACAACTCTTCTGAGCTCTCATTCATGTCAGAGAGAACTAAAGGTCCAGACTGCATCTGAGAAGCAGAGAAGCCCTATGATCTCTGGGTGTCTATCCAGTTCTCCTGCCCTGAGTAGTTCCTAAGAGAAAATTTACCTTTCTTGTCCTTCAGAGCTTTTCCCACTCAGGAAGCTGACTGTGTGTACAGCTGAAAAGGAGAGTAATACTATAAAAAGCTTTGGAAGCAGGGACGGAAAAATGTCACTGAGCCAAGTGTTATTTGGAGCCAGCAGAGTAGGTTCAGTTTCTTTATGTGTGTACACAGAGGTTGGAGACACGGAGAACCACCCCCCCCGGCATCTTTTCACACTGATTTTAGTGACGATTTTTTTGTTCAAAGCCTTCAGGGTTTGAACCCTGTTTCACACCTTTCTGTTGAGCAATTCTGCTGCTCAACAGTCGATGCCTAGTCAACAAATTGTGCCTGTGATTTTGCAGTAGGATAACATTGTAGATAAGACACACCTACTGGGCACTTTCAAGTTATAATATTGTGTTAGTCATTGCTTTTATGTATGTTTATACACAATATATGCCTGAAGGTATACATTGATTTTCAGCCATCAAGAACACATTTAAAATTGGCTGAGTGCTTAACCTTTGTTCACAGAAAGTATATTTTAACATTTTTTTTTTCATTAAGAATTATTAGCTCAGAAGAGTTTGATATGGCTATAATCATCATAATGATTATTGAGTTAAACTAAAATCTTCTAGTGACTTTATTCCTTTTATAAAGTTGAGTTATACTTGTAATTTACCTTTTGTCTTTTAATAGGTGTATTCCCTTAACATGTATTGATTTAAGTGGATTCAACTGTATTTCAGTTAAAGATTTTCTGACAACTAAAAATAAAAATGTAATGTAGTGTTACTTTACTTGTATCTAGTAATTTTGTGAGTTTCTATAGTTAAAATTAAAAAAAAAAAGAAGACATAGACTGAAATTCACATTACAGGATTAAATGTTTAAATCCAGTAGAACAATTCTGTCAGTTTCCTCTCCAGTATGAGCTAACCTCTGAAACACCTAAAATCAATCAGGTCTTCCATTTTTTTCTCTTAGTTCCCCAGCTGCTGAAACTTAAGTTCACTTGCAGCATCATGGGCTGAACAGCTAAGTGCCTGGTTTCTTCCTGCGCTCAGCTGCCAATTCAGAGATATGCAGAGTGAAATGCAGACTCCCTCCCAATCTCTGGAGGTAAGGAACTCATCGGGGGTTCCAACAACAGCCATCACCCACCTGCAGCCACAGCATGAAGCCCAGCAGTTGTGTGCCCCTTTGCTGAGAAACACAGTGGGATGGAGGGGAAGACATGCTATTGTCTTCTGTCTTTTTTTCCTCATGGGAAATCCATCCACGTTGTGGCAGATGGTGAGAGTGTGGTCACCTTGCCAGGGTTCAAATTGGTTGTATTGACTTGCCAGGGGAGTACTGGAATAGGGCCATTTTGTATCCCTCCTGTTAGAACTCTGCAAAAAAGGATGAGGCTACAGAAGGGGAACCCATTGGTGAAGGAAGGAGTCCTAAGACCTGTTTTTCCCTGCATTTTATCCCAAGCTCATTAACTTGCTAAGTGGAGTTGGAATTGTGGCCTATGTCATATTTCAGTGCCCAGTTGTAGGGCTGCCTGTCTGAGCTGTAGGCTCTGTTTTAAATCCTCAATGTCCTATTCGACTAATCTGAAGTTTTCTGCCACTGTCCTAATCACCAGGATAAATGGACATTTCTCGTTCAGCTTTGGAAGAGACTCATGTATTTTACATAAAGCTGAGCAGATTCAGCTGATAAAATGGTGAGAAAATAATCTAAGTAAATGTGTAAAATTTGTAAAGCAGCTTCAAATCTCTATCATTTGAACCAAAAGGACTGATGCCTGGGAATGGTTCAAACTATGCCTCCTTTACATCATCATAGAATCATAAAATCATAGAAGAGTTTGCGTTGGAAGGGATCTTAAAGATCATCCAGTTCCAATGCCCCTGACATGGGCAGGGACACCTTCCACAAGACCAGGTTTCTCATAGCCCCATCCAGCCTGGCCTTGAACACTTTCAGGGATGGGGCACGCACACACAACTTCTCTGAGCAATCTGTTATGGGAAAAGTCCTAGATACTGGGGGTGATGCCTTAGCTCTTGGCAAAAGTCTGCCTCCAAATCCAGGGCTTTGTCTCCAGTTTTTTTTGTGCCGATTCATTAAAAAAAATACTTATGAGTTTATCTATCTTTTATTTACCACTGCACATCTGGGAAGATTTTATAGTCTCTAGAGGATATCCCACTTGGAACAATCCCATGTAATTTAGTTGGTTTAAAGAAAAAAAAATTACTGCTGTGGAAGAACATTTTTTTGTACAGTCCTATTTAGTAGACAAAAAGACCTTCCTACAGATTTTCAGACTAACAACTGCATTCAGTGGTGTTGGGATCATAGTCTTCACCTGAAAATCTCTGATATAAATGTGAAGCAGACAGCCTCAGTCCCCATTTTACCAGACCAAGCTTTCTCTGCAGTCAGACCTGAAGTCACTATTAGAGTTGAGAAGAGATCATATTTTCCCCGATTCCTTGTCCTGAGTTTTGGCTTTCATTTTCCTCTTCATGTTCATATTCTCCAGGCCTTTATAACTCTCAAATGCAGATTGTATCAATTTTATTGTGCCATGAAGTGAAAGAAAGCTAGAGCGTAAAAAAATTTACAAGCTGTTTTACACCCATGATAGAGCAAGGCAATCAATTATTTCCTTCTTCAAAACAACTCTGCCCATGTTCAGACATGGATTGTTGATGTATTTCAGAAGCTGTGTGGCAGCATGAAGGAGTGCTATGATTCATGCCCCACGCCTGCACCACAGGATTGATTCAAATGGCTATTATCATGTTTCAGAATGTGGTGGTGGTAAACACAAGGAAGATGTGCTATGTCTAAGAGCCTCCCATGTCAAAATACACATCAGCTTTGATTGATACGAACTGACTCATGGCCATATAGGAGAGATGTGAGATTTGTCAACTAGGATTACAGTGGTGTAATTATTTAAACTCCCAAAATGTTCAGAATGATAGAGTGTTTATGTGAACTATCATGTTAATGGAACTGCTAGAAAATCAATACCAGGATTGGGACTGGATGCTATTTAATCTCTTTTTTTCTGGTCATACATCATAGTAGAGTTTTCTTTATCCTCCATACTCATACAACTCTATTTTGTGTCAAGTTCGTTGCAATAATTGCAATGACACTGGTGATTACAGAAAGTACCATGCATTCACTTCTGTTCTTCATGGGCACGTATCCTCATCTCTGAAAATTTTGTCTGATTCTTGATTTTCTGTCATTCTGTCTTCAACCATATTATTGTACTGGGCCAAACCCTGCTAATCTCCTTTTTCCAGAAACTGGAATTTTACCTGATGGAGAAGTAATAAAGGTAATGACTGAAGTGGGCTAAATTTCTAGTCTTACCTCAGAAACCTTGTGTGACCCAGAGTTGTTCCCCATCTGCTAAAAGTGATAAATAATGCTTTTTGTTGTGATCTGTATATTTCTGTTGAAACTTTTAGTGTTACAACTGTCTATTGCTAAGTTCTTTTACACTGTCTCTGGGAACCCAAATCTCTGTGTGGGGCTGGCAGTGTTAAGATCATTATAAATAATAAACAGACACTGTAGGATTTGGTTCATGGTTAAAATACCGTATGAACCACTTCTGCAAATACATCCTTGTACCATATATTTTCATGTCCATGGTAGGAGAATCTGTCCACTAACCTCTAAAATCATCAAGGCTGGAGTCCTCTTATTTGTCTGGCACACCTGATTGATTATTAAGATCCTACACAAAAGCAATAGCCCTCTATAAATCAGCCTGAATAATAATAACAATTACAGTAATGATTGATACATGAGCATTTATTTGTGTTCCTCTCAGTCACACTAATGGGATTTTGATGCATAAGTCTCTTCTCATTGTAACAAGATTACATAGTTTGGAATGCAAAAAATGTTGTTTCATTTAATCTAAAGAAGAAAACATTTTCCTCAGGTAGAACTATGTAATGATATAGATCATGTTATACTAGAGATCTTATGGAAATGCTCAGCATTGATCTGATAAAAATTGCTATGGGGATTATAGATAAGTACTATTATGTATACAAACATTCCCTTGGGAACTGCTGTGATACTGCCTACAAAAGCCAAGATCATGTGTTCATGAAGAAGCTGCACAACGTAAACAGTGTGGGTTTCTATTCCTCACACAGAACAAAACATAGATAGGATATAATCAGGAAGAGGAGTTAGGAAAATTTTTCATGTTAACTTAAATGGCAGAAAATGGCACATCAGCAATTTTAGAATAGACTGTAAAGTCTTTGGGACAGAGAACTCTTTTTTTATTGGAATTATAGGGGACTATGTCACCTCAGACGGCTGGTGTCTGTGTTTCTACAGTGTTAGTGAAACATGAGTAAGACGTAAACCATAGTAGTGAAGGTGCTGATCCAGCAAACGGTTAATTCCCATGACCATCTATTGAAGTCAAAGATAGTAATCATCTAAGTATGCATGCAAGGATGTTTGTGTTGGTGAGTTCTAGGATCAAGTGGCTCCTGCTTAAGTTTTCACAGGGAGCCAGAAAAAACAAACACAGATTGCCTGGTATTTAGTCCAGTCCTTTAAAGGGAAGGGACCTCTCTTGTCCAAGGCTGGACTAGTTAGTCTATCATTTTATGTCTAGGTCATTGATACTAGTACCTTTTTTCCCCATCTCCAGTTTCTAACAGTTCTATATTTTGATGCTGTTTTCAAGCAGCCAAAAAATAAACAGAAGCATTAAATTTGAATGAAAGCTGTGTTTATCCTGGAACACTTTTAAAGCTCTGTAATATAGACTTTTTCTATTTAATTATCATAAAACTCTTAAGAAAGAATTACTGTTGGGAAATTGGACTGAGCATATGAGCTCTGAAGTCTACCTGGGTTTCAAGCTGCAACAAGTTCAGATTTGACCACAGATGCATTCAAACCCCTTCAGAAACATACACAATGCTTTTGGAAGGAATATATGAGGCTGCAATAGATTGTTAACTTTCTATTCCCCTCTTTCTCCTTTGGGACACTTAGTGCACATTTTGTACTTGCCAAATTAACTCCCAACATATCTGTATTCTACAACGTGCTAAACAGCTATTCAGAAAGGTGCTCATGAGTGTGAACACACACTCATATGAGAAGTCTTAAACCATTCTGTAAGGGCAGTCTTCAAACCAACTGCTCTTGAAATCCTGACTGTTCCCCTAGGTTAAAAACATTAGAAATGTCATCATCTTTTTTTTAATTTTTATTTTCAGTTAATGACATGCTTTATGGTGCATACATAGAAACATAGAAAAAAAACATAGAAAAAAAAACATAGAAAAAAAAAAAGTTGTTTTTCCTCCTTTTTTTTTCCTGAAGGATGTGTTATTACTAGAAAACAAATGCATCTAGACTGTTAAACACTTGCTTGCTTATCCCCCGTAATGAAGAATATCCCTTACTGTGGGCCCAGAATTTACTATACTCAACACGTGCAGTGCTGTGGGCCGGCATAGTGGTAGATTGTGGGCAAAGACAGACTTGTTTTGGCTGTGCTCTGAGTAGAGCAACCAGAAGCTGGATACACACAATCATCTCAGTGCTGAACCTGATCTAGTTTGTTCTACTGAAAGGTGGAGTGCATTAAGTAGGGCCCAGTGGTGTGATAACCAGGCTTCTGGTTGGCTCCGAGTGTGGGCATACCTTCTGTGTGTCTCTTGGGTAATACACTACGCAGACATTTCCACAGATTACATGTTGCATCATTTCGTATCTTTAAATTAAACTATGAATTTATTTGTAGTAAGGAAATTAAAATAAAATATTTCCTTCCAGACAATGTTTTCATGCTTTCTTTTATTGTGACCTGGTTGCACAGCATGTTCCACACTTGTGGCTCAGCGGGTTGAGAGGAGGGGGAAATAGACAGTAGAAACTGCTTAGAAAGCTTCCTGCTTTTGAGTTTCCATTCTGAGATGAAGCTGAAGTATCACCTTTTCCTCAATGGAGAAAAGCATCACATGAAATGGCATTATCCATCTTCTGGGCCTAATTATATACAACAATGTGTACAAAGATATATATCCACCCTTGGTTAACTGCCCCTATTCACAGAGGAGGTGTGAGTGCGAATGTGGATGGTCTGAGCATCTCTGCAGTCTCTTGCTCACAAGACAGTCTTTTGTGTCTTTCTAGCCTGCCCATTGCAAAGGGTACGAAAGAAGAATCCTGTCTGCACAGGATTTACATCTATGAGAAAATGCACTGTCTCCTCCTGTTCATCCAAATTCTTTCGGGAAGCACCCACGTAGAATTAGTGGTGCTCTCTTCCAGTCATCTATTTAGATTGGAAGGCCTCTTAGTTTTCTTGGAAGGTGATCACTTATGAAGTCTCCCTGCAGAATGCTGTTGAGAGCTATGCCATGGAAATTATTGATATAATCATGTTAAAACAATTTGTAAACCCCTCGTGGAGGAGGGCATATGGAGCCCTCAGTCTGACATTTAGAATTAATGCCAGGAAAGGAAAATTTCTCCTCCAGAGAAATGTCGGAAGCCAATGTTACATGCTTGCAGTCATAGTAAATGCACAGGACCTGAACAGCTAAAAGAATAGTCTAATCAAAAGCTCATTGAATGCAGTGGGAAACTTCCCACCAGCTTCAGAGTTGAAATATTGAACGTATTTTTGTTCTGAAACAATGGAGGGAATTAATGATTACAGAAGGGTTTGCAGCCTCTGCACAGAAAGGTAATGGAGGCTGCCTCCCCTGGTCTTTTGCTACAAAATTTATCTATTTTTGTTTGGGAGATCAATCACCAGAGGGCCTATGCAACTTTCTGCTTCAAGGGAGTTTAAAAATGGATCTCTTAATAAATCCAGCTCCTTACGTCATTGGCCTAAAGACCACCAATTTCCATCCCAACCTGATTTCCCTTTCCTGTTCATTATTTATTACACATTGATAAACCCAAGAAGGGTCAAAGAACTCCTGAAGCTCAGCATGGTTTGGATTCTGCCCATTTGCTTTATGTGGTATGTCTTGTGGTGATCGGTAGCAGAACAAGAGCCATAGGCTACTATTAAATAAAGCAGGTCAAGACTTGCTCTCTGGCTCTAAAGGCAAGTGGCACACTGTCCATGTGGCTAAACCCCTCTTTCCACCATCCCAGAGAATGTAATAACTATTAATCTATATGGACCACACTATGTAGTATTTAAGTCCACTTTATGGATGTATTTGGGTTACTAGTATAGCTGGGGTTGCAGCTGAGTGGAGGAACACCAGGACTAACATTTCCACTGGAAGTGGATTGCACTGTGGTCTTAACACACGTCCATGAACATGCCCACCACAGGGACCTGACAGCACCGTGACAGTGTGTTTGTTTAGAATTATCTTAATTGATGCTGAAACTTTTCATTGCTTCCTGTTTATACAAGCTCCAATAATGTTGAAAGATCAAACGCAAAAACCTAGCCTGGCAATTTTCAAAAGCTGTCAGAGAATATAACAGAAATGACTTAGATGAATGTGCTTTCAACTCCCATGAAATATAAATGTATGTGTTAAACGTCAGTCTGTGAGACGCTATGGAAAACTGTCCATAGATGCTTTTTGTTCTATGAAAACATGAATTTCTTTTGCAGTGTCATGAAGCTTGGGAATCTCAAACACTAATCAAAATATAAATTAAAATGTTTGAGGTTCTTTCCTTCCTGAATCTTCCACTTGGACTTTGAGCTTGGGATATCTTCTCTTAATGTCTGTGGTGGAGGTTTGAAAAACTCATTGACTCATTTCAGTGACATGAAAGAAGGTTAAGCTATATGTGTCCCATAAAGCCTTATCCACTTAATTAACAGTGAATTTAATGGGATAAATAGAAATTAATAGGATACTTCCCTAGGATCATATTATGATTATTATGTATTGATTTGTGTTTTGGTAGTGCTTGGTGCCTTAGTGCCTAGATACTGGATCGTGTGCATTGTGTGGTTTTTTGTCTTGAGAACTGGCCCTGTTTTTCCAGAATGGCAAATTTCAGCCCATGGACTCAAAGAAAACTTAGATAGCTTTAGATATAGACATGAGGTATCCTAAAGCATGTTTGGTGTTTGAAAGGGCAAGAAGCTGCCTATGAGAGTGTAACTGTTTCCTCTACATCACCTCCATAAACTTTCAAGAGTAAGAAAATTGATGCTATTATTTCAATAAACAAAATTAATACACCTTTCAACTGCAGCCAAATACTTTAACAATCTTCCTTGGGAGAAAAAAGCAGGGTTTGGCCTTTCAATCAGACATCAATGTGCCACCTGCTCAGTATGGGTGAGGTGAGGGTTCCAATCTGCCAGTGTTTTTCCCCCATCTTTATTGCAAAGCCATGAAGCTTCTCTAGCTCATGAGCAGTTGGTCTCTGTGCAAATTCTAATAATTAAATTCTGTGACACATAATAGCTTTGTTTGTCAACTGTGATATTATTCCAGAAAAGCATATTATTCTCAGGCCTGGTGTTGGAATATGAGGAATTATAATCAGCACACAGTAACATGTCTGGCTGTTGCCTCTTTTCACAAGACTAAATATGCCCCTGCTGCTGCAGAACTGAGATTCAAAGACTTCTTCTTTGTTGGTTCCTTCTTCTCCTCATAACTTTACATTTATCATTTCATAGCCCTGTGCTTTGTGTTCTCTTCCTGGAAAATGGCAACAACAAGGCTTATTCTCTTTGTAATCTACTCTGAGATTTAAATATGAAAAGAAGAAGGCAGCACGCAGTTTAGCAGCGACTTCCGCTGAAGAATTTGGATCAACTAGGAGTGGTGGGTAGCTTCCCATAGGCAAGTTAAACATGTTAAAGCAGGGAGCTTTTACTGGGATTGCTTAACTCCTCACATTACAATTCATCATTTTGTCTTCCACTTAGATTCACTCTAAATGGTCATGGTGCAGGAGAAAGAGGAAACCATTCATACCATCTGTGAGTGTGATAAAAATTACTCAAAGAAAAAGTTCAAGTGCAAGTACATGAAAGAGAAAAACATTTTGGTCTCCAGGCTCAAATATCTTTTGATTTTCAGAGGCTCTTGCCTAAATCCAGTCAATGCAAAGGGAACCATGGGAGGCTGTGATTCTCATAGCCAGACCAGAGTTCTGCAAAAATAAGAGTCAGCGTGGCATCGATCTTATCCTTGGAGACACTCTGCAGCTTTCTGATTGTATATTGTACATCTCCGACTTTTAAAAGAGTTGATTATACTTAGATAATCCTATTGATCCCCAAATCAAAACTTATATAGTCTTCTGGGAGAGCTTAAAAGCTTTCAAGTGGTTTTGTGTTCAGATGTAAAATAGATTTGTGTGCATATACATATATCTGTACATATGTGTGTATATATGATGATGTATGTTATTTTCAACTGTAACATTGCCATGTATGTTTCAGATCCACCACTGCCAGGCACTTTCATGCATGTTGATGTTTTTCACTTAGAAAAAGCAAGCAAGGAGCACCTTCAAGTTGTGAAGGAATCAGAGCTTCATTCCTGAGGGAGGAGACCTGAAATATTTATAACATTCATACTGCAGCTAGGTAACAAGGGCAGGGGGAGGTATGCTTGATATCATCTGTCTCAGCATCTGAGGCTGAGTCATAGTAATACACCCCTCTTTCCTTCTCAGCCTATTTAAAAAACAAAAAAAAACTAAAAAACCACAGAACACTAAAGAACACAAAGTAAACACTTTTCATGTCAACTGTATGAGTTAATGTACACTGTCTCTTATTAAGATCCAGGGAAGAACAGTAGACATTATCCATTGACATCCCTTCACACTACGTTACTGGATACTAAAACACCTTTGCATAATTACCATTTGAAAAGCAAACTGAAACTAACAAATGGTACGTGTTCCCCTCCTTTCTCCCTCCTCCATCCAACGCAACTGCTTTTGAGGCTGCCCAAGTTTCTAATTCTGTCCTTCCTTTTCTTTCTTTTTCAGGATTTCCTCTGCATTTCTCTTCCTCTCGGGTTAACTCCAGCCATTGCCATGCTCCACCTTTAACTTCTGCCCCTGATCTTTTTCCCTAGTGCTTCCCATTGATTTTTCTTCTCATTTGCTTCCTTTCCAGGTTGGCCAAGCACTTTAAAAAGTCAGCCTGTTTTTCCATATCCCAAAGCCTGAGCATGGGAGATGGGTTTCAACCAACCTGACCGAAAACCTCACTGAGATCTAGACACACACAGTTGCAGCGCTTTCAAAACTAGCTGCAGGCTTTGAGTTGATGAAAGCTGGTGGTGCACCATTGTCTTGAGACTGACACCGGTTTACACCAGCTGAAGATCTGTTATTATATCCTATGTTATTCACTAGGAAAAAATCACACAAAAAAACATTTGAGTGACCTATAAAACAGACTGCCTCACTGAAGTCTCGCCTTAGTTATGTCTGTGTCTTACTGCTGTCTTCTACCTTCTGTATGTGTAATCTAGACTTCATGCTATTTGAACAGAAGGACAATGGTCCAGACTTATTTGATTTCATCTAAGTTCTTCTGGTTACCTTTGCTGTTGGTTGACTTTAGACAATTTTTAGTAGTGACACTGATGAGAAAGAGCCTTTCTTCTTTCAGGGAGCTTTTAGGCACCTCTGCAGTATCATGACTTACTAACATCTCCGGTAGCATATAGCTTCAATGAGAAGGAGTAGGATAAACAACGAGAAGACAATTCCAATTTAAATGGGAAAGTGAGAAGGAGAAAGTCTGCACATCCTCACATCTTGTGGGATGTTACTCAGGAGGTAGGAGGGTAGTAGAGAGGGTGGAAAGAGCCGGCACCATCTTTATGCTCCTTTTCTGAGCTATGCATATGAATAAAACAATTACCCGGGGTGGTGAAGCAGGTCTATGGCAGACCCAGAATATGGGACTAGGTTACCTGATTCCCGCCCCTGTGTCATATCCACCAACAACACCGCCTCACTTAATAGGTAAAAATTGGCATCATGTCAGGGTGGAACATTCTGTGCCTCCACAGTGTTGACTGCTCCCTCGTGGAAGCCAGTCCTGTCTGTTTACAAACTCCACCACTGTACCTCCTAGTGTTAAATTCCTCTTGGATTACAGATGAGTCCAGGATGGTTGAATTTCAGCAGTTTGCTCTGGCTTAGGTTTTGAGCCTTCCTGGGCAACCACAGCATGTTTTTCCCAATGAGACTAATTCCAAATGAGCCAACAAGTGCTTTCATACAAAACAGTTGCTTCCAGCTCCCTATGTGTAGAGCAAATTAGCCTTCACTTTTAAATTTTAAATTGTCAATTGTGATGTTACCCTGTGTTTAGACCAGCTGTATCCCTTCACATTAATAAAAATAATGTTTCAACGGTTTGAAATTTGTGTAGAAAAGTATAAAATACCAGTTGAAACTGTTATCTTCAGGGCTCCACAAGCAGGGCTTTTCCCAACTCCTGGAGGTCATTCAGGTCCCCAGGGGACTGTTGTGGGCTCAGCATAGTTCTGCTTTCCTGTCCAGAAAAGACTTTGTAGAGATACAACTCCACAAGCATCTGGGCGCAACTGTCTCTGACAAGTAACCCTGCTACCTTTAGGGAGAAGAGCCATCCATTAGTCAAGGTTTGAAAGGAAGAGTTTTAAAAATTTTAAAAAAAACCAAAATTTTGTTTCACAGATAATTAAGAATTTCTTTAGTAAGAAATGTCTCTGAAATAAAAAATTAAAACAGTTCATTCTGAAAATTTGACAGCAGCTTTTGACTATTTTCAGAGTTTTTCCATTCTCTTTTGTGGCTGAAAACAATTCAAGCTAAATTTGTAATTTTTACATCAGCTGCATCTCCATTTTTTTGGATTGAAAAGATCCTCATAACAATGGGATATTAAACTGTGGCTTCTGGAAGGAACAGAAATGTTGTGAGCATGTTTGTATTAACCATGCAATGAAGACTTCTTCTTTGGAGAAAGGAAGCTGTCAAGGCGCAGTAAGGGTTGGGGGCTCCTTGGGGACCATGGTTTCTCCTGCTGGGGGCTGGCAGCACAGGGGCCTCATAGCCAGGGCCCACCCCACCACCCTTAGCCAGGGAGCAGAGCAGGCAAAGGGGCAGCCAGAGGCAGTCCCAGACATTGAGCATCTCCATGGGATTGGAGCTAGGCTGAGGTCATCAGCCTGCAGGTCGGGGTCAGGATCAGGTCCATTGAGGGGACGGACTCATTCTGGGATGACTGGGCAGGTCCATGGGGACAAGGCAGCGAATGAAGAGAAGTTCATAAAATGGTTTGGGTTGGAAGGGACTTTACAGATTTCCCCTCATCCTAGCGCTATACTCCTTGATAAAGAGTACTGCCCCATCTCTCCTGTACATCCCCTTTAGAAGGCTGTTATAAGGTCTCCCTGGAGCCTTCTTTTGTTCAGGCTGAACAATTCCCACTCTTTCAGCCTATCTTCATAGCAGATATACTCCAGCCCTCTGAACATCTTCGTGGCTCTCCTCTGGACCTGCTCCAACAGGTCCATGTCCTTCTTATATTGGGGGCCCCAGAGCTGGGCACAGTACTCCAGGTGGGGTCTCACCAGAGCAGAGTAGAGAGGCAGAATTGAAGACAAGTGTTTCCACCGTGAATAAAGGTCACTAACATTCCCTCTCTTGAAACAGAAACATTGATCCTGTCCTGGTCCAACGAATCAATGACATATTTAAATGTTCTTGGAAGTCTCCTATCCAGTTGTCAACCTAGATGGGATTATAGCACCAAGCAAGGAGCTCTACTTTCAGTGCTGCCTCCATGCAGGACAGACTCAAGCAGATTGAAATACAGGCTGACCACAATTATAGGTGGTATACAATGGAAAAATGTACAAGCACAACTGTGGTTCAGAGTTAAAACTCAGGCAGATAAAATACTGCATTCCTCTGCTTCCAATTAGTATGAGAAAGATGTGTTCTCGGCAATTTCTCCTGTATGCTCATTTGAGAAAGAAGAGTTAATTTAACTACAGTTAATTTCATGCCCTCTATAATGTATCCAATTATATCATCCTAATTATTTCAAGCTCTCATGTGCCTTGGTTGAGTGCCTTTTTTGGAAGAGTATATTAAATAACGATTATCCTTCTCATTAATACAATGCACGATAAAGAGAAAACAAACAAGACATGGCTGAAAGGCATAAATATCATTTATATTTTTTACTCACTTTTACCCTGATCTTTCCACGACAGCAGTAACATTAATCATGGAGACATGAGGAGCCTGGGAAGCTTTTTGTCTTGACTTGTCATTACGGTTTTGTCTGGTTAATATGTAAGGGTGTGGGCATCCTAGAAGCTGGGCTTTTCCGAGAGATCAGCTATTATTAACCTACAGCACTAGGTTACAGCTGTGGAAGTTGAGACTGAATTATTCTAATTAATCCTTGTTTTACTAATTTGGACAATGAAGCATAACAGAGAGTCATAGTAAAGAAAAAGGGAGGAGGGTCACATTCGTCTTTTATGCGTAAGGACTAAGATGTGCTGAAATTAGTGCTATCTCATCCATACAAAGATAGACAGGATTTGGAGACAGTGTATGAGGCAGATGTGCCTTCCCATACTTCTCCCCATAACAGGGTTAGCATTTGATTCATCAATTTTCAGGTCCATTGGTCAGTTCTGTTCATGTCACTATACTTCAAGAGCTCAAAAAAATTGACCTCTGTCTCCTGCTTTCTTGCACGTGCACCCAGATCTCAGACAGATACTTAAGTCTCTGCCCTGCTCTGTGTGCCAGATTGCTGAGACCCAGCTCATGCGGTAGGTGAGCTCATTATGAAGGACAAACAGCAGTTTTGGCATACAGAGAGTGGCACACCCAGTTAAGATGGTAGCCTTCAACTGTCATGCAATTAACATTCCATGGCCTTCCCCATTCTGTGACAGGTCCCTCTACAACACTGGAAAAGGAAATACCTGAGAGCTGGGAGTGACAGTAACAAACACTGTGATTAGAATAGGTACTTTAGCCTGGAGACCGTTGCACCAACGGTACAACGGTCTCCAGTGAGCTCAGATAAAGGATTGTTATGAAGGATAACATAATCATAAGATCATTGAATGATAAAATGGTTTGTGTTGGAAAGGACATTTAAAGGTCATCTAGTACTATCCCTTTGCCATGGGCAGGGACATCTGTCAGTAGATCAGATTGCTCAAAGCCCCATCCAAACTGACCTTGAATACTTCCAATGATGCAACATCCATAGTTTTTCTGGGCATCTCTCCCATAAGCCCCCTTTAAACATTGAAAGACCACAGTAAGGTCTCCCCAGAGCCTTCTCTTCTCCAGGCTGAACAACCCCAACTCTCTCAGCCTGTCCTCATAGCAGAGGTGTTTCAGCCCTATGATCAACTTGCTGAGGACTCCAGAGCTGGACACAGTATTTCAGGTGGGGTCTCATGAGAGCAGAGTAGAGGAAGAGAATCGTCTCACTTGACCTGCTGGCCATGATGCTTTTTATGAAGGCCAGGATACGACTGGCTTTCTGCACTATCAGTGCACATTTTCAGTTCATGGCCAAATTTTCATCCACCAATGTCCCCAAGTTCTTCTCCTCAGGGCTGAATACATATAATATAAGGGTCAAGATAAGATAAAGGACAATGTCAGCTCATATAATTTTCATTCATGCAAACTTTGTGAAGTGCAGAAGTGTATATGCTGTATATGGAGCAATCCTGGAGATGATTTCTTCATTTTGTTCTATTAAGATCAGCAGAAATGTAAAGGAAATTAACCGCTGCTGCATTGTCTGTAAATCTCAAGCAACTGGATAACAATGTTCTGTTTGCAGTTGGAAAGTGTAGCTGTCCTTTGGTAGCCTCCTCCTTCCCACCTGTTCTGGATATTGCTTAACTGGGAAGATGAATAATGAATAAGCCTTTTCAGGCTCTTTCAGATTCTACCTGGTCTGGAAGAGAAACTGCAAGACTCATCAAGCACTGGGTAATAAAAACGTGTGCAGACAGAAATACCCTGAGTCTACATAAGCTGATGTTGCTTCTGCCATTTGGCTTATGTAAAGATTCTTTAAATCCTCTTACAGTAAAAGGCTGTAGGGGAGTACGCTGTTGGACTGATAAAAGCATGCTGCCTCTTCTGTAACAAGCAGCAAAGAAGCGTTGCTGAGTCACCTTCGGTGTGAGCTCACTCTTCTTTTTCATTACTGAGCAGCAGGTGTCACGAGCCTTTTCTGATGCAACTGTCAGTAAGTGCTCTGCCGTCACCCACTGTGTCACTTGGCATCACGGACAAAGCCGGCTGATGGTACGGAGGGAGGGTCAGCATCTGATACCAAAGTACAAACAAATTCAGAGAAACATTAACTCATTGAGGAGAAAGAGGGGGGATGAACACGGCCCAAATAAAAAGAAGAGAGGGTACAGAAAACAAAGGGAGAAAGGGAAAAGTCTGCTGCAGGAATGTTACTTTATCCTAGGCAGAGTTTTCAGCAGGTTTTGCATCAGCCAAGCACATTCTGTACATCTAAGCAAAGGCATAGACAAAAATAGACTACCCTACCAGGTGAATATTTGTACAAGCTCTTCTTGGATGAAATGCACTTGGAAGCAATTCGGAGCTGGGCTCTGACCCAAATTAGGCTACGATTCCATGTGCAGATATTCAGCATGATACAGAGGCTCCAGCCACTGTTCAGCAGATCAATGCCTTTCCCCTCTGCTGGCTCGAAACGCTGGCGATCGATACAGTCTGGGTAAGCCTGGTGGATCAGTATCCACATAAGTGCATCTGTCTCAGCTTTTTCAGGGGTATGTTCCTTCCAAGCATTTGAAAAAGGTGCAGTTTTTCCCTCCTTTATTTTGACTGTCCTTGGCTAAATATAGTCTAGATGCTCATGGAGACCATGTTCTTTTTGAGTTCACTGGCTTCAGTGGGAGAATTGCCTTGGTAATGAATAGTAAATGACTGATAAAGCACCGAAAAATTTGGCCCAAAGTGACCACTATGTGATTTTATGGAAGTTTTCTCCTTCTGCAAAGTTATCCAATTAGGGAGCACATCTTTTATTAGGGTGGCATTTAGGTGGATGCACCCTCACGACTAGCATAATTTGTTGAAGAGTTAAAACAGAAAGATTATAAATGAGAAAGTAACCTGTGAGCCCTCACTCCTGAAATGGAAATACAGATTTTCTAATTTCTTGTTGTCTCGTATAAAAATATGCTCACATACACATGTCCAGTGGTTCAGGTTCTTGCTCTGCGCAGGACATAGCTCGGTTTTCTTTTTCATCAGAGACTACTTGTAGCAGCCTGGTAAGGGCTAGGTCCAGCAGCCATCTTGTCTGCCCAGTGTAGTACCATTAAGCTAATGCTGCGGCTCACTACGCAGCTTACAGGGAGATTATGTGCTTAGAATGGGATTCCAAGCAGGTTGCTTGCTAAGAAGGGAGCTGCAGTACGTAGCTGAGAGATAACCAGGAGAGAAATGCAGAGCCTGGGTGGGCAGGGGCAAGTTGCATGTCTCCAGAATCCTCACTCCAGATCCAGAGCTGGGACACTGCTCCCAAAGGTACATGCTCACAATTGGTTTCTTTTAAGAACCCAAGTCTTTCTTGTTATGAGTTCTTATTGTCACTTCACAACCTACATTCCCCACCACACTTTGTACAGTAGTCAGTGGCTGCAGGACTCACTCACGATGTCAGTGGTCCAGGTTCAAGTCTCTCTGACTGGGGAAATGCTGTTATTTATCACCAATTACCAAGCTGTATTTGGGCTACCTTCCAGAGCTCTTGATTAAGGTGTGCAGCTGAAGCAGAGGATTCAAGAATTCCTGGGACATAAGGCATGCACAAGCAAGGCTGACTATAGTCTCCTTGGAAAGGGGAGACTTGGATATTTGTCACTGTCAGTTTAATAGATTTTCCTTGACACACTCACTGGATATAGCACACGTACTCTGCTGATGGGCCCAGGGAGTAGCTTAGGTAGGCTTCTTTTAGCTGTCCTTGGAGAGAAAAAAAACAGAGAATGAACACTTGCTAGACTACAGGCTCTATTGGTATTAGCTTTTTACCTTAATTTTCTGTTCTAGAAATTAGCTTGCTAAGTCTGAAGAAAGAAACTCTTCAAGCTCTTCCAGAGCTGACAATTCTTCACAGAAATTTTGTTGGACATGTCTAATTCTCAAAGTACTTCATATTATTTTTTTCTTAGTTAAGAGTTTTTGAGGACCAAAGTGGGTTGTAGGGTTCCTGTGCTTAGCCTAGAAAAATAGACCCTATCTCTTCTCCAAAAACTCAAAGTCAGGGTTTCCATCAGTACCAAACACCAGAATATTTATGATCCACCAACACTACGCTTCCCTATCCTTTTGCTGCTGCTTCTCAAACTGGGACATCAGTCCTGCACATGGACATTTGGCACAGAGCCCTGCCCACAGCACTTTGAAAGTCTGCTGTCCCAGGCAGATTTCTGCTGTGGAACACAAGTGAAGATCATGAGCCCTTGTGTCTGTTGTAGACTTGCCTGCTCTATCCAGTTCTTTTCTGCTGCAGTTCATCTCTTTGAAGCAGGAGAAGATGCTGATCAGTGAAAGAGAAATATTTCACTAAAGTATTCCCCCATCACCCTTAAAAACTCCAGTTGACTTCTGACAGAAAAAATGTTACAGCCAGCTGTTTGCTTTGAGGCCAGCACACCAAGCCAGGCCAAAATCCGTGCAGTGGTAAGACAGTGCAAATGCCGTGTTAACTGCTACTCTTCAACCCATTCGAGGGGTGTTTATTCCTGATATGCCTGTGCTCATCTTTGCAGGGGTACCATCTTCATCAAACTGCTCCTGAAAAATGGTTTAAAACGTCAGCAGTTCTAGTAAAAAGTGGGACTAATATAAATGCTTTGTGAAGATATGGTTGGTTTGCTGTTGCCCGGAGAGATTCCCTGCCTGTATTAATGCATTTTGAATCATTTTGAATATTACTGCAAAACTTCTCTTAAGCAGCACTGCTTTCTTGTTATTCTTGCTTACATCTGTTCACTGTAGTAATGGATATTTTTTGGCTCTAAGCAGTTATGCAGCATGACACTTGGTGAATAGATGTCTGTGTGAGCAATAGCTACTGTTTTTTGAAGACTCATTTGGCCCTTGTCCCCTCTGGGTGAGACAGAAGTATAAATATATCGCTAAAAACTGCTCACCAGCCTTTCATTGCTACTGTTACCTTTCTGATTGACATTGCTTATGCTTGAGCTCTGCTCTGGACTGAACTCTTTTGGGAAAATTTAAACGATTTGTTTTTAAGCTTCAAATCTATTGTGTATATATGTGCTGAATGACAAGTTGTGCTTCTGCTATCTAGTCAACAGCATATCTGTCCTTTGTAAGTAGCATGCTGTTTATATGTGATACAATTATTTCCACTAACCTCTCAGAATCCAACTGATCACTCTCACAGCCATAAATGAATCTGTTTGACAACCTGTTCTCTGCACAGTAGGTAGTCTTCCACCCGCCAGCTAATTTATCACTGCATCTGCCTTGCTCTGCCAAGGGATATGTTCCAGTGCGTTTATTCTGTTTCTAAAAGCTTGTGACTGGCCATTATCTTGGGAGGAGAGACATGTAGAAGAATAAAAATTCTATCATGTATCTTTCTGTCTTTGTGAAAATGTTGCTCACAGTGTCTCAAAGAGATCTCCTCCATTAGATGTTTTCATCCTCTTTTATGGACTGTACTTCCCAGTAATTGCAGAGACCCCCAGCAGCCCAGCTGGTTGGCCCAGTCTAGATGAGAATGTTTCTCAGCATTGGTGAGAAGTGCTTAATTGATATTAACATCGATGGAAATAGTCTGCTCAGCCATAGGACAGACGTCATTTGGTACACTTTCCTTCCCTCTAATGGTATAGTGCTCATGCAACCTGAAAGGACCATCTGCAGATCTTTGAGATTAGGGCAGGCCTGTTTATTGTTTGGCTTTTCTGTCGGTTTCCTCTCTGTCTGCATCGGCTGTGCTAATCGCCTTGATATATGAATGTCAAGGTTGCCCAGATATCCCAGCAAGCAGCAGATTTTTTAGCAGGCATTTATTCCTACTTCAAAATAAGTCTAAGAACTTGCTAAACTGAGCAGCCACCACAACGGGAAAACCTTCATCATCCAGACAGTCTGAGACAAGCTCTTCTGCTGTGCTGCTACGCAGTGCTTTTGCAGTCTGAACTCTTCACAGTTTGCATTTTATTTCCCCAGGACTCAGGGTTCAAGACCTTTCCTGACACATCTCTCTCCCAGTTCAAGCCAAAGCTGTGTGTTTGAATCACAGGAACACAGCAAAGTTCATAGATGATGGAAAAGGGTCAAAATAGTAGGTATCACCTGCAAGTCAAGGCTATCTTTTTGATCCCCTGTAAAATCTGGGTCTTTACTCTTCAGTAATAGGATCTCCTGTGTTTTAGCCTTGTCTTGTCATGTACATAGGAGGATTAACACTGCCAGAAGGAAAATTGAAGATGCCACTCAGAAGAATGGACAGGGCAGTAACTTATCAATAACTGTATCATCCTTTCACATAACAGACTCTAACACAGAGACATGTCTTGTTTCTATTAATATTTCATAGAACCAGCTGGTACTACTACATCCAGCCAGTCCCAATGAACTTCATTTTAGCCTTTTTATTAGCTTATAAATGTGATAGGGTTGATGGATACCATTTAATGGAACATTTTCCACCCTGCTCCCCCCTCCCTTCCCACCCTGAAACTCTGACATTCATAAATTGAGGAGGTCAGTAATTTGCATCCAGCTGAGTGGCTGTCTGGCTTTAATGAGATGATTTGTAATCATAAGCACTGCACTGCAGTGGTGTCTGGTACAGGGGGAAGAGGAGCACGTATGCATACTCCAACTGAGAGGAGGGAGAGGTGATAGGAGGGAGGGAAAGCACATGGATCAGAAAACAGAAGCAAGGCTGGAATTACATAAGGAGCTCCATTAAATGTAATACAATAATGCTGGCCTGGGTAGCATAAGAAGAGCCAGTGGCTGGCTGATGCAAGACAGTGAAACTCCTGCTACATAGGTCAGGCAGGCAGCTCACAGGATTGCTCTTATCCAGAGCTCTTTAGAGTAGCTGAAAATAACAAGTTCATTTTTGCCAGCTTTAAGCCCTCAGAGCCCTTACTGAACAGCTCTGTCATTCCTCTCCCACTCCTTAAATAAGAAAAAAAACTAAGACCAGAAAGATGCTTTAGAGGCTAAAGCAGTTATATGTTGCATTGCTGGCACGTTCCCCATCAGCTTTATTTTCAGCCTGTTTTCCTAAAAAAGTGGATCACGTTCTGTCTGTTTGTGTATTCTTTCTCCATCTGATGCATTTTTAACCCACTGGCTCTTTTCATTTCAGTCATACACAGCATAGGAAATTCCTGCAAGTCTCAGACAGGCAGGTAGGAGAGAGATGAAGACTATTAATCCCTTCACTGGGGGAAAGACTTGGAAGAGAATCCTTCTGGGAGAGAGATATTTTTAATTCCCTGGCTTTGATAAAAGCTTCACTTGGCATCTGTTTCAGATCAGACAACCACGAATCTTACCACAGGCACAAATCCATAGGAAGCCAAGCTGCACTAGCTCTCCTGCACACACTTTCCCTGGCTAACTGTGAGAATTTTGCACCTCCCAAAGACTATCTTTCCCTTGTCTCCAGGGTTTCTCTCCTCTGTAGTAGCAATTCTCTGAGATCGTCACGCGATATTTTTTTCATTAGGAGTCGCAGCTGTGGTGGACTATGTTTCTTTAACCATGTCTCCAGCTGTCTTGAGTTATTCCACAGCAGCCCAGCTGTACCAGTGTAGTTTTTCTTATGGCTGCAGCGGAGTACCTTGCATCAGCTTTAAGGTTGCTATTTTTTAATTTATTAAGTAATTTATGTTACAAAAAATAAAAAGTCAAGAGTGCAAACTGATCTGTTCTGCTACAAGCTCCTTCCAAGCAGAGGGCAGTGAAGTGAGGCAGGGGAGCTGCTGGGTTGTCCAAACTCGCAGTGTCTCCCTGTGCAGTTTTTTATGCACAACAATGTTGTTCAGCCCAAAGCCCATTTATGAGGGGTGGTATCTCCAGGACAGCCTGCAGTCAGGTCACTTTGTAAGGAAACAGCCATCCTTACCTTTGCCATTTCGTATAAGGTGACGTCCAGCCCTAGTTGACCTCACCTTTCTCAGTCATGACCTCACATCCCCTTCCTCATCTGCCCCTGGAGCATGAACATCCTTCCTTCCAGGCAACAAAGAGCTTTTCTCTCCCCCTCTCCTGAGCTCTTTCTGTAAAACATGCATGCTTCATGTGCTTCCTTCCCTGCAGATGTTTGTAACTCTGCAACATAATCCCTTCCTCCTCTTCCCTGGGGAGATATGTTACCTCTATGTTAAGTAACAGAGATTTAAGTTACAGGGATGTGTGGGTGGCCTTCAGAAATCATGCCAGTAAGATGCTTCTCAACCAAATTTTTAGTTCCAACAGAAAAAGAAGAAAAAACACAACTCTACCCAGCAAGCACCAATAGTCCTTCTTTTGGGACAGAAAGTGCCTTTAGTCACACCAGGGGAAAAACTTCCGCTTGGTAAGATGAATGTCCCTGTAGATGACTCTTTTTGAGAAGACCCCCATCCAGGAAGCAGGTCCCCCAGCTTCTCTGCCTTTTTTCAGGCTGTAATCCTGTTTAAGTCCATCAGCAGCTCTGTGACGTGACAGTATCTTGCAGAGCTTTCAAAGAGGGACCAACTGCTTTGCTAGGTTTTTAAAAAGTGCCCATCTACTGTGCTATTTAAACAATGTATCATCTGTCAGAAAGGAATTAGGTGGGTATAGCCTTAATGTTAAGAAGAACATAAATAAACTGTAGACTGAACAGAGGGTTGAGAGGAGGGAAATTAATTTTTACTGTTGCTCTAATGTACGTTGTCTCCTCTTTGTCTAGGGAGTATCCCACAGATGATCACCTCTCGGCCATCAGTGTACTTTAGTGCAGCCATTCAGGCTAAGAAAAACCTTGAAACATTCATTGATGCTGTTTTATTATTTTCCCAATCATGTTTCCTTGACTTGACTTGTCCTGTCCCTTTGATCAATAGCAGACATGACCCAGCATGAGACATGTTTTGGATTGATTTAGAGTGCTTGCTAGTACTAACTTATGAATCACTTTGCTGAGCTCCCTCTCTTTGACGTTGTTGGCACTGGATAAGGTCTGAGGCTGGGATTTTCAGAGGGACACAACAACTGAAGAGTCCAGAACACTTAGAGCTCTCCAGCCCCTGTTGAAAATCACAGGCAAGAGTGCAAGAAATCTACTTGCTTTCAATTATAAGATTTTCAAGCACTTTAAGGTGCACACAGCTGCTTTATGAGGTTTTCAGAGGTGCCTTTCAGAAGTTGTGTGCTTAAGCATATTTGGAAATCCTATTAGAAGCCATTCAGCATCTTTATGTGCCTAAATTCCTTTGAAACCTGACTCAGCATACTGTGATACTCTTCTGTGTGTCTGAGAGCAACAGCATAAAGAGCGGGTTCTCAGTGAATGACTGATGCTGTATGAATGTGTGGAATACAAGCCAAATCCCAAATGTAAGGGCTCGTATACTACAGTCATATAACCCAGTCACTTGTTTCTTCAGCAGCTGTCACAGCAAAGCTGTCATTTCCTAGTTCAAAAGTCTTTATCACATCCTTATCCTTGATACACACTCTGGGAGGAGGAAGGATTCACGAGGCGTATGGAGGTGTGATTCATAAACTACATCAAGTAGAGGAATGAAAGTGCCCCCAGCAGTGGCCTCTGTCTATTTGGACATGTGGAATGGATAGCTGGAGTTCCTCACATAATTTAGGTTACATTACCATTTTCCAAGAAAAATCCACAGTCTGGATTCAGTTTGCATAAATAGGAGCTTCAAAACCAAAGTCTAAAACATCTCATTCCATTCTTGCCAATTTCCAGCCGAAGGATATTTCTGGTCATGAATTGCAATGGTGGAAAATATTGACCGATTCAATCAGAGCAAGAGACAGACAGACACATAGACCATTTCCGAGGAGATATATCCTGTTTGCTATGACAGGCAGCTTTCTTATTAAAATTATCCCAGTATATACATTCTCTATTCAGGCATGAAGTGCTCATTACAAGTCTCTACATAAATAATGTACACTTAAAATGGTTCCCTGTACCATAAATATTGACCTTGGTTAATAATTGACTATGGGATTATGTGTCTGCTCCCTTCAAACACCACTGACTGAAGGTCTCACCTCTTCCCATCAGATTTCTTTCCTTTCACTCCTGTAATTTTTGGAGAAGATACACTGATACCATCAGTGTAATGATGACACAAGTTTGGACTGGAGTATCTAATAACCCCTCTCTCCCTCCCAGTTCTTACTTAGTGTCCCCAGTCATTTCATTGGAAAGTGTGAAAAAAATAATCTTTTGAATTCACTTTATAATTTAATCTATGATTTCTCTGCAGGTGCTTGCTGTAGTCCTTGTCCATTTTTGCTTTAGCCTTTAGTTAGCATTATTACAGTAAGACATATCTGTCAATAATTTTGTGAGGCTAGTTCATGAAAAAAGTTTTAAAG
Organism: Limosa lapponica baueri; assembly: GCA_002844005.1. NCBI lineage: Eukaryota > Metazoa > Chordata > Aves > Charadriiformes > Scolopacidae > Limosa > Limosa lapponica. The sequence goes on along the minus strand of KZ505909.1, from coordinate 418,351 downwards.
AGCAGAATATGGACCAAATTTGCTACTTGAAATGCGGAGGAGCCGAGGCATTCCTGGTATATGAAGCTTCCCAGCTTCATGCTTGACAAATCTGTACTGCCCACACTGAGCATTTGCAACATTCTACAGATTCATGGAGGAAGAAAAACTGAATGATAGGAAAATAGTGCCTGGCAGAGTTAAGGTTTATAATGTCAACTGCAGCTATGACTCCTGAATAGCCCGTGTCTCTGTTGGTCCTTACTCTGCAGCTCTTAGGCTGCACATGCAGGAAAATGACTCATACTTCACGCACCAACATACCTTATATATCTAGAATGAGTTGCCCATAGAGATTTGCCTGGGCCTTGTACATTGAATGAAAACTGCATGCTAAGATAAAATGTGCTCAATAGCATTTCTGTGGTATTCAGGTACCGGAGGGCAGTGAGGAAAGGCTCTGGTTGCAACAGCATGAAATGATTTCATCAGGATGTTTTGTCCTCTAAGTTCTGATATGACTTTCCTCTTCTGAACATTCTGCAAATATGTGTCATTAAAAATGCTGTGTTTTTTCCTGTAGTTCCCAACTTTTCCTTTTCCTCTGGTGACACAGTTATAGCCACTCCATGTGGGACCTGAGAAAACAGTGTCTTTTCTTTTACTCTCAGCCTTTGCAATTCCTAGCCCAATGGCTCCTTGCTTTGAAAGAGAGATATGGAGGATGCTGTCCAAAAAGCAACATCTATTTATGGAGACAGTGAATACACAATGAGTTAGGAGATGGTGACCAAAATGTGCAGCATTGTTTGTGAGTCCTTGAGGACCAATAAAAATAATAGAACTGCAACTGTAAATAGCTTATTACAAACATCCAATTTCTATGCTTGGAATTCAGGACTCTGTCCAGACCATAAAATTAATCCTCATTGCCTGCTGGACCTTGGAAGCAGTGCTCCTCTGCCAAAGGTCACTCGGTTCTCAGTGGTGGCATCAGTGCCGATTTGTTTCAGCTCTGTGCATAAACATTTGCTGCGCTTGGTTACCAGTTGGGATTGCATCAAGGATATTGGAAAGAAGGGATGAAGTGCCACAGCCCCTTTGTAGCAAAGAATTTCACCTCAAGGAAAGGGACATAGAAGGGCCCAGGTACTAAAACTCATGCATCGTGGGATGGTTAATAGAAGGTGAATGACAAGAAGGTTTTGCCTTGGGCTAATATTTGAAATTATTGGTGAATTGGTGAAAGAATGATGAGAATTTGTAGTCATAGCTAAGGTTAGATGTGGTAAAATATGCTTTATAACTGCTGGTTCTAATTTCTACTATGCCAAGAATGAGAACGTTTGTAATACTTCAAGGATTTTTGATTTTTAATTATTATATATTAATCAATATATATTAATCTAGAAGTTTCTAAAGGGGCCAAGCTGAGCTGGGTTTTTTTTGCACAGATTTGCACTGATGTAACACGTACAGATAAAAAAACTACTGTAACTCAGTTTGCATCATTATTTTAATTTTCTTTTACAGTGTATTACTTCCTCTGGAGCATGAATCTCATGACCTGTAAACTGCTTTATGAACTCTGGTGGTGGTGTCCTGACCCACAAGAGAAATGAACCAATATTCCCCTCTTTTCTCTTTCTTATAGATCATCATGTAACTGTATAATCAAACCTGTAATTTAAAGTGGTACTGGAAACAATGTTTTAACATGGTTCTATGGACCTTTTCTGGGTCTTTCACATTAGCAAGCATATAACATAGGCCCTAAGGGAATAAAAGAGATGTAGAGATATCCTCCTGAATTAACCTCCTGTGTCACTAAGAGCACAATCTATTGATAAGACATTTTGCTCCCCAGTGTTGTCTTTTACAGTTTGGCTTAGGGAGGGGAAAAAAAAAAGGAAAGAAAGAAACTTAAAAACTGGGTTAATGGAACAGATTAAATAAAACTATAAATTTGACAATGCACAGCTATTATGCTCTGCTTTTACAGCAAATATGTCTTGTCCCATAGCCCCATCCCCTAAGAGCACAAAACCAGCCAAAGACTCTCGAGATTCAGTGGAGAGGAGGACTTCAAAGGTGGCCACGTGGCCTTCAGAGATGAGACTGAAGGCAAAGACATGCCTGCTGTGCTCTGGCCAGTGAGTGGGCTGCTCTAACAGGCCCACACGCTGAAGGGCACTTCATCTCCAGGCTGCTGGGAGCCGGTGCCTCGGGCTGTGCCAAAATGGGCTGGTATTCATACAGTTGCTGTTTCTCAATAGATAACAAAGCAAAGTAGACATCCACACAGGTCTGTTGTGAAACCCAAGTGTTAGCAGCCTGCCTCAGGGTTGGTGATGCCAGTCAGAGTTTGGCAGTAGCACAGAACGTATGCGAATGTTTTCATGTTCTTCATGTTCGGCTTAACCCACACTGTCAACACAACATCAAGTGGGAAATGGATGAAAAACTCAAGGATGTTTTCATTAGTTAATTATTTGAATTGCATTTTTACACCAGCAAGCAGTGTTACTCAGTAGTTTGACAGACACTTAGCAGCCAATTTGCAGGTGTCCCTGTACAAGGTACCGGGTGCAGCCCCGTACTGGTCGGTACAATGCACAACCATACACCAAGTGTGTGCGTCCACTCAGGCGAGTGAACAGACGTCTTCTGACACCCTTAGGCTCCAAGTCAGAAAAGAAGGTTCCCCTTGAAGGTCTTATGTTATAACAGGAACCTAAAATGTCCATCTGAGCTGCAGTTTGTACTGCCCTCTCTGCAGGGCTGTGAGTGAGAAGGCAGATCCTGCTTGCATGTGCAGTGCCCTGCAAAATATGGTCCTGATCTCATCTGTGGTTTCCCGGTTTTATTATAGGCCATAGAAACAATGGGCATTTTATTACCCTGAGTGTATCATTTCTGTTTGAATGCTCCCTCAGCATGGTGTTCTGACTCCAGGCTTGCTGAAAGAGGCTTGCACAGTAATTAAAAGATTGTTAATATTGCTAATGCTGTTCAAAGCATAATTCCACATCAAAACACTGCTGGGCTTTTGGGGCCATTCTAAGCATCCAAGTTTTATCCCACTTCAAATTCAGCTTCTGAGCTTCCCCTCCACAGTGGATCAAACCAAGGGCCTGAATCCAACCATACTCTGAATGAAGCTCCAGATTTTATAGCTTCAAGTCATCTTCCTATGTATAAAATTGCATGCTGTACTGCTTTGTATAATAGAAGTCCTTGGTCAAGTACTGTTGTGTTATGTCATGTAGAAATGCAATAAAATGAACTTTCCCAGTTGGTTTATAATGTACGTTTATTAGAGCCCCAACAATTTATACCCTGGAGATAAAACTGCTAAGTCACACTTCCCAATAGAATTCTATCCTAAGTAGAGTTTAGAAAGACATTCACACCATGACCCAAAATATAGTTCTCACCAGAGACCTCCATCACATTTCTACAAAGTAGGGTACCACTTTGTTCGCTTTTTTCCCCTCTTTCAGAGACAGGAAACGTAACTTATGGCTCTCAAAGTCAAGTTAAAATGGTTCCGCCCATCTGGGGCAGATTTTAAAAAAATAATGCTAATCACCACAGTGAGGATCTGATTTTCATAAAAGCTCAGTTCCTATTTTGGCACAGAGCTAATTGGCTAGAAGTCATAACTGTGTACACTGAGTACTGGTCTCTTTCAAAATCTGTCACAGTGGGAGCTGCTGGATGGTGAACACTTGTGAAAATCTGCCCTCATATCAATGAGGGCAATATTAGCAGAAAGTTTTGCACCTGGTGCTTAGCTCTGGTGAGGGTCTGAATACGGCTGCTCGTCTTCAATATCAGAGGTTTTCTCAGTGGAAAACTGAGATTGGGGTCAATGGTTTGAAACAGGGATAGAAAAGTCTTTGGAAGTTTTTCGCATCACTGCTCTAACAGGTAGGATACTGGCTGTTTCTCTCTTCTCTGTTCCCTCAACCCAGCTTCTTTTTAACACAGGAAAAACATTTCTTGACACTGCATTTAGCCTTGATGAGCGTGGAAGAGTTGACTGTGTTGTACTTTCACTGCATTGATTCTGTCAAGCTAATATGAGAATGAACTCAAACTTGCTGGTAAGCATGTACCCAGGGCACACAGAAAGCAGTTCTACCAAGCTACAAGCATGTCATTTGTATGAGTCTCCCAGCTAGGCATATTCTGCATGTCCTCTCCACCTCATAAACAAAGGATAAGAGCTGTCTTTTCCATGTGGAAACTGGCATGGCATTTGTGGCAGCATGAGGTTGTTCCCAAAGACTGATATGAAAAGCAGTTTATCTGCACTATGGTCAATGAATCATCCTTCTCACACTTTTTGAGCCCCTTTTTTGAGAATGATGAATTGTAGTCATCACTGCATTCAATTAATTTTACTCAGCTGGTTCTTATAGTGCGTTTGTACCAAATGTCCTCTAGCAGCTGATAAATCATCTCTGAGTGGCTGCAGCGGCAGCAGCAGTGACATACGCTGGACTGACGACAGGAATGTGTCACACCATGTCTCTCACCCCCTCTTTCCAGAAAGATTTTTGTGACCTTTGGTGGCATTTGCAGGAAGCCATTTTATCCTGATATTCCATGGCTCTATTGATCTCTGTGTAGGATTAATCTTAGATAAACAGGCCATATAATTTATGTAAACTCTGCACGTAATTAAATTCCTTCCAGCAAAGGTCAGGGCAGAATATTTAAGATTTCATTTGAATAGAAATTACAGTTAGAAATGAAGGAAAAAAAAAGAGGGAAAGGAAGAAATTTGGATCTTGTCATATCAATAATTATGGTGTAACGAAGAGGACTCAAGTTATTTCTCAAAGGCTAAGATCCAATCTTCATCATCTGCACACACAGTTTGGAAATGTTTGTCTATAATGTCTTACAAATAACTTTAAGAATTGTTCAAATAGTTCTACTAGATAGTGAATGAAAACATCATCTTTTTTTAAGAGACTTGAGACTCTCTTTCTTAACCAACAAGCCGTAAACATGCAAGAATGTCTTTGTAACTGGCCATGATTATAATATTCACTCATCTTTCACCAACATCTTAAGGCTCGTGGAGAGCATTATTTTTCTGTTTACCTTCCTATTTCACAAATCTGTGGATTTTAGTGTTCAAGCTTGTCTTCTATTCCATTTTTGGGGGGGAGTGGGCAAGCCCAGGTGCTCATATGAATACATGGCTTCTGAGCAAGGATGTGGAAGAACACAAACTACCTTGCTGATAAAATTTTATGCTTTGAATACTGTGGTTTTTTGCTTGATATGTCCCAAACTATTAGAACATAGTGTTCCATTTGGGAAAGTTTTACATAACTTCCACTACTTATCTGATGAGATGGTCTCTGTCTGGACACAACAGAGGACTGTCACAAGGCTGAGTGAGGACCCTGGCTGGGGACAGAGATGTTCAGTGGATGAAATCCTTGGAACAGCCCAGTCTACGGGGAAGGTTTGAGCGAGTGTCACAGTCAGGTTCCCCTCCAGCTGAGAGGAGTATACATCGACAGACATGGCTGGGCTATAAAATAACTCTCAGTTACAGAACAGTATAAGTGGTAGAGGAAGGATTTTTCACAGAAACTCTTTTATTGTCTTTTCTGTCTGTCTGTCATTGAATTACCTTTACAAGGCTGTTGTAAAATGGGGTAGTGGTTGGCCATCATTGAGAAATGCAACCGTGGTCGCATCTTAGCGTCATGACATTGCACTACCTCCCTTCCTGCAACGAGGACCGCACTGAGGTCTTGCTTGTCTTCTCTATCTCCAGAACGTCTGTACCCCTTGCACCTCATTTTCCAGAGCATTCATGCATGGTATTTCTCTCACCCCAAAACCTTTCTCCTCCAACTCCCTCCCCATACTGATGGCGAACTCTCCACCCAGTACAGTTGCTACTTAAATCTGAAAACTTAACTGAGTGCCTTGAAACCACGCCTCTTCTCCAAACTGTTTGCAGTAAGAAGGGCAAAACATACTTGTGATTTAGAATCACAGAAGGAAAGAAAAATACAGGTTGTAAAGGACCCCAGGAAGTCTCTAATCCAACCTCCTGCTTTAAGCAGGAATGGCTATGATATGACAAGGTTTCTCAGGGTTTTAATCAGTTGGATCTTGAAAACCTTGATGCAGAGAGACCACACAACCTCTCTTGGCAAGCTGCTCCGCTGCTTTAGTGTCATCAGGGCACAGAAGGTTTTCCTTATAACCAAACTGAACCCCTCTAGTTTTGGTTTGTGGATAACTTCCTTGCAGGTACTACTGGCAGACTGCTATACCAGGTCCTCTCCTCCAGGCAGAACTGACCCTGGTCCCTCAGCCTCACCTCATGGGTCAAGTGCTCTGGCCTTTTTTGAAAATAATTCCATTGAAAGTGGAGTATTGAAAATAACTCCTTAAATCCATTGCCCCTGACCTCCATGGCCTTTCAAAGAAGATGAAAGAAGAGGCCTTGTAAGGAAATCAACCAGTTTCCTCACTACTTTGGATGCAGCCCATCTGATCCCATGGGCCAAATATGGGTCAAGTTCTCAGGAGTAATACCTGACTTGATCCTCATGCTCTGCAGGTAGCTTTTCTCCTCCTTGAACCTCCTCACTAAGCACAGAGGCCAGAGGAGGCCAATGCCAAGAAGACATTGAGTGCCTCATCCTTATTGGTGTTTGCTGTTATAAAGTTACTGGTCCCATTCACATGGGAGTTTGGCTCCCAGCTACTGTAACCCTGTGAGCACCAATGGTGCAACATGTGACCACAACAACTAGCATCACTTTGGGGCTTTCAATCACTGTTCGTGACAATCCATATAACTCAGCAACCACACAGTCCTTGCAAACAACACAATTGCCAAGAGAAGACATAAGCTGTGATAGGAAGTGTTTCAACTGGAGTAGCATAAACTGACATTAACATTGATGTGACTCAGAGCTGACCTAGGCCCTTTACAAGGATGTGCTGATGTCAGACAGGCTTTCCTTCCAAAATCTTGTCATGTAAAGGAGTTCCAGAAAAGAGGCCTTTAGCCTTTATTGACCTCTCTTGATGAATGAAGAGAGAACTATGGGCTTGCCTGGGTGACGGCTGGGTGAAATGCAGTAACTGGCATGTCAGGAGCCAGAATAAATAGCCATGGAAGTGACTTCTGGCTTTAAAACCTTACAGTCAAATAATTTATTGAATGAATGAGGTTATTTTGCAATAAATTATTTGAGGAAATAATTGTGTAAAGGTAAAAATACTTGTCCCATTCACCAAGTGGTGGCTGCTAGGAATTCAAAAGCAAAGAACACCTACAGCTGCATCCTAAATCCCAGCTGCTGAGCAATCCCAGTTGCTCTGAGATGGCTGCAGCGTCTGCTGCTGCTGCAGGTTCTGCTGCAGGTCTGCTCCAGTCACAGTAGCATCTGCCTCACCAGCTTTGCCGCAGCATCTTCCACCTTGCAGCTAGCTGCCTTTGCTTCAATTAGAGCCCCATCTGCCTCCGCGCTGTCTCTTGTTTCTGATGTGATTACAATCACATCTGCTCCGCCATTGACTGCTGCTTTCGTTATAGTTATAATGTCACACAGACTTGTGCTTTCTGCTGCTGTTACTACTATAATGACCCTAGCATCTGACGTGGCTTTTGGCACAGTTGCTTAAAACATCCACCCCTGCACTTACTTGAGGACACAGGTGTAGCTGGGCTGATGTGAACTTAAGGTTCATCTAAACCCGTATTTTCTCCACCACTGGCCATCTTCACCCACTTACGGGGAAGCTGTGGGCTCTCTGCGATGAGCAGATGTGGGAAGATCTGCTGCTGATCTTTGCCTGCTCCTGCAGTTGGTGCAGCAGCTGTAGCGTTAGCCTGAGATTCGGGAGGACTAGGTTCAGATTTCTGCTTTGCAACCAATTTACTAGCTAAATCTGAAAAGATTACTTAGGCCCAGATCTATTGTGGAGATTCACACTCAATGTCATAGTTGCTGGTTTTCTGGTGCTTGTTTTTCACTATGAAAAAAACAACCTTGTGTCTTTAACTTAAAGTTCCCCATGCAATGGATGAGAAAAGTTAGAAGAACCTCATGAATTTTCACAGAAGTTGATGCACTGAGAAAGGGCCTCCCAGTAGGAAATTGTAATGACAGACACCTCCTTTCATGAAGGATTCGTAGCCTAAAACCATCCCCTGAAGGAATGTGCCTGTTTCTTTTCAAAATGGATGTGGGCTCAGTCCTTCTTTCCCAAATCACAGCTGAAGTGCAGTAGCAAGTGCCCACATTCCTGTCTGGGTTCAATGGCAGGACTGAAAATGAGTAACAGAAGGATGCGGATTCAGGGAGTTTCGGCTGGGGGGTTGATTACCCCTCGTACAGATTACCTCAAACGCAATAAAGAGGTGGCTGCATGTGGAGACCTTTCTCTTTCACAGGCTCTGTGTACAGTGCTTAAAAATTCATCAGTGAGAGGGGAAAGTGATGAACCAGGAATAAGCCGTGAAGAGATCTGAGCTGGCTTGTTTGCCATCATCAGCTGTGCTACCTACCACAAGTAGGACTGGAGATACTGAAGAACAATAAATTCAGGTTAAAAAAAAAAACAAAAGAGGAAAAAGAAATAGCACCATAACTCTGCTCTGAAGGAGGACTGTTGTTGCAGGACATGGAAGAGCATTAGCTGGTGAAATCCTAGTGTTGCTTATTTGACGTGCTCACAGGCTTTCCCCAGTAAATCTCTGCCATCTAGTAAAACTCTCCTTTACCCACGGAAGTACAGAAACAAATTGAATTTTCCCATTTTCTTGTAAGTAATCATACTTCCAGGCCAAAACCTCAGCCCCTGGCACATGTCCCCCTCGGGCCTGTCTTCACTGACGTATGCCGGCACACCCAGTATTCTTTATTACAAGCTTCAACCCAAAAACCATATAACCATGTTGACTTGCTCTTCTCAAGCAGTAAGTCACTCTGGTTGAACCAATAAACCCTGTTAAGAGGCTGGGCTCCTCAGCTAAAGCACAGCACTTGCAAAGATATTGATTTGGGTTCAGGCTCATGGGTTTATGGCTCCTAATGTGTCATTTAGTTTATACAAATCTATACAGGTCTGTCCTGGGATATTTGTATGACTCCTCTGTCTCCTCATTAGTATAATACCCCAGCATATCATAATCTCCTCTCCTTTCTTCTTCTCTTTCATTTTTACAGTTATATTCCCAACTCCCTGATGATGTTTTATTACAGCACGCTGCTCTGTTACATCCATGGCAGTGTTCAACGATGCGGGAAGTTTGGGATGCTGCAGTCTGACACTGACGGGTCAGGCAGCCCCAGGTTTGCTGGGCTGAATGCACTTCAGGAGTCTCCTCAAACGCAGCAGGTTCCGTCTGGATGCCTACATTTCAATAAGTGTGTAACATTTGCAGAATCAGGACTCCAAATCTGCCATCCAAATGATCTGCAAAAGCAGCTGGTCTTATGCCTGTCTAGTCAAACTAGACCAAACCACTGAACCTTTTGAGGTTCGCCCATCACTAATAATTAATGTCTGACTTTGATAAAGCTGACATTTGGTTTATAAAGGCAGACTAATAAGCTCTGAGAAGGCTTAGAAATCCTATCGAGTAATGTATTGCATTACAAATATTAAAAATTACTGTCAAAATTAACATAATCTACTGCTGGGCACGTTAGTATATTAATCTGATTGGAAGCGTGACCTCTTTTTGCTAACTTTCCAAGTGACCCGGGTAAAACTGTGACATTTCTAGATACGCTACAGATAACTATTTTTCACAGATCTGTAAAAATATAAGATACAGAGAATGTACATACCAAAAATACTGTATTTTCAGGGCTTTTTAAAACTCTGTTGCAGGCTTTTCTGTTACATGAATATTCTTTGTATTTCATGAGTAGCCCAATGTTTTATGTGCTATAGGCAACTGGTTTTGCCTGGGCTTTTTTCTCTGGCTTTCCATTTTTGAGGCAGATGTTATCTTTATGGTTAAAGAGGTTTGGGCCTCCCTCTGTGATATTTAAAGGGTCCCAAAGCCTACTAATTTTAATTTCAGTGGCTAAAGCTAGCAAGTAGTGGGAATTACTGACCTTGAGATGACATGCATGAAAGGACGAAGTATGATGGGGACTTTGTCCCATCTCTCTTGTGTCTTTGTTGGACAGTGGCTGTAATGTGCATCTGAATACTAAAATTACAGGTTTCTTTTCCTTCCACTATTATATGGATGGACATCATCTGCAGGACATTGATGGTTCAGAGGATAACATACCAGTCACTTACACAAGAGGAAGAGAAAGAGGAAGAGGAAGGAAATAAGATGCAATGAAATGGAGGAAGTAATGTGCTTTCTGATGTCTTTGTGTTCTCCTGACTCAGGATGAAATGTTTGCTTACAATTCACAATCTACTTGGGAGCACAGCGTTAAAGATACAATATTAATAGTGAGCTTTAGCCCTCACCATTGGCTAACGCATTTTCAGCTTTTGATGTTCCCCCTTTATCACAGAGTTGTTTCTTCCTGCCCCTTTTCTACTCCTTGCCTACTGCGAGCATAGGAGCCCATCTTTCTTTGAATTAGAAGTCTTCAGCAGGTCTGTAGTGATCATTGCCCTCTTCACTGAATATCCTGGGTGTCTCACTATGCCTTAAAGGGATCAAAGCCCAATGTCCCAGCTCCTCCTCATCAGGCAGCAATGAACATACCAAGAAGCATGGCACACAGATCCTAGAGAACACATGGGGAATCTGAAAACGTATGGGCTAAGGGGTAGAGCAAGTTGAGGGGGTAATGAAGAATGGCAAAGTCACAGAATAATGCTGTTCTTAAGCTTCTTGTGAATATACACTGGTTTCACCGAATGATATTGGGTCAAAAAAATTTGGGGAGAATTTTAAAAAATTTTTAAAATGTAAAAATATTTTGCTTTGACAGTCTCAACACACACACGCACACTTTGGCAGGAAAAATTCTGTTCAGCCTGAACTGCATTTTTCCCAATGCTTTTTTTCCCCACATGAGTTACTGAAGAGAAAAAAAATTCATTTTCTTCCTGCAGGTCCAGGCTACTCAGACCTGCAGGGAGCTAAAGGTGTGCATCTCCTTTTTGATGTCCTGGATATTGGCAGAACTGAATTCCCCAAACGTGCTGGGCTGACTTAGTGGCCATCTGTCTGAATTGACTGTGTTGTCCCTGGCTCAAATGACCACCCAGCCTGAACTCTGCAAGGAGAGGCTGCCGAGCTGCGGTTAGTTTCTTCCCCAAATAGCTCTAAAGTGTGACTTGGTGTGTGCTTTAAGTAAAATTATGCTACTGTCAGTTCTCTGCTTGATTAAAATGTATCTTTCAGCGTTTAAGGGTGGGCAGTGACTTCCTGGGATTAGAAAGGGAAGTGAACTGGCTGGAAAGCAGCAAGGAAAGACGTTGTTTATGAGTAGTGGGAGGGCAGAGTAGCATGTGTTGCTGAAGCTTTGGGGCTTGGCCACATTACTCAACTCCAGTTAAAGATCTGCTAAATTCACTCCAAGTCCCATTTTCTGTCTTAATAGTACACACAGGGATGTTTTTACCAGCACAGTGATTCATCCACCCTTGTCTTCTAGATAAATTTCAGGAGAGCAGGGCTCCCTTGGGCTGAGAGTGTGACCATTTGCCTCAGGACAAATGCCCTCACAGGCTGTCAAGTTGGCTGAACACAGACTTCTCAAGATTTGGAGTTTTTCAACAAGTAAGATTTCACTTGGAATAACAATTTTCTTCCCATAATAAATGCTTTAAAGAGCTTTGGGAGTCCTTGCTTTCTCACGATTTCGGCAGGGTGCAGCACCCCTGCTGCTGCCGGAGGAGCTCTGTGCAGGGATGCTTGTCAAAGAAAGACTTCATGACCCACAGGAAGGGCAGGTATTATAAACTCATCGGTGCCATCGCAACTTAACAGGTCTGTGTGAAAAATGAGTGAGCACACTCGGGTGCCACTTCACTAATTTACAGAAACGGCAAAGTTGGCTGTTTTGAAGACACGAGGGTTGCAGTGGCTGTCAACTTAATGAAAAGAGATGTTCCCTTCTTTGTTTCTGTTTCAAAAAGAAAGAAGTTGATAAAACAAACCTATTTTAAACCTTTTAATGAGCAATTGTTCAGAGCAGTCAAAACGTTGGCTTCCTGAAGAAGCTAATAACTGGTTTAACTTTTTTTTTTTTTTAATAGATATGTGTGTGTATGGCTTAGAATATGAAAATAAACTGTTTATAACCTCCAGAGTCATTGGAGTGGAGTGTAATATCCATCACAAGTAGAGGTCAAGATTTCTGGGTTTTGGCCCAAGTCTTTGATACAAACTTGTTTTCTGACAGTAGCAAATGGTATAATTCTGTTTCCTCTTTTTCCCTGTTTGTCAGATGAGTAGGATAACACTCTCTGATGCATTGGGATTTAATCAATTTTTCTAATGCATCTAAAGATCGTTGGATGGAAAACACTATCTGTGTATACTGAGTCTATAATTTCCAAAGTTTTTTGTCTGTACATTTTTCTGGCTGAATATAATTTAATATTAACAGAAATAAAATCAAGAACACGACAGCTAAAAAAAAATAAAAATCTGGATTTGAGCTTGAACTAGTTTGCCTCATATTTTTTTTGATCCTCGCTAGTACTGTGCCATACCCACTGGTTGTTTTTTTTTTTTTCTGAATGTTGAGAAACTCCTCAGCTGACACTAGTGGTCATAGAAGGAGAATCTGAAAGATCTTTTTTTTTTTAATGTAAATTAGTTATTTTCTTAAGCTGAAGAAACAGCTTATTTTGATGGCAGTGGCTTCTGTTGTATTTATGTTCTTCCACTGATCTCATCAGGGTGCCAGATGAACCATCCACACAGGGCCTGAACCAGCTGGGTCCAATATTAATGAGGAAAGGGACGTGCTAATTGTAGCAAGTGGTTCAGAGACCGGTGCTTCAAAGCCAATTTAGTCGGACCAGACTGAGCCTCCCTGTGCACGGTTTTTCACATGATCTTTCATCATCTTTTGAACAGAAAGTCTATATGGAGACACAGAAATTTCACTGAAGAAGTTCTTTTTTCCTTTAGCCAGGGGCACTGCGACCTGCCATCTTCCTCTTATGGGTGGCAGACTGAATGATTAATCAGGACTATCTTGCCAACTGCTCGTTTATTTTATTTTGCAGCAATAAGGTGAATTGGCTCTAGACTGGAGCATGGGGGATTTTCAATTGTTTGCTGTGAGCCACTCTCCTTCAGCTCATATTTAGGGTTTTTTTGAGATGTCCAAGGGAAATATCTCCCTGCTAAAAGTCTATTTTGCTGTGAGATGCAGGGGTTGCCCTGACATTCAGGTGGTTATTGCAGTGAATTTCTTGCTCTCTTAGGTTTTCCATTTGGTACTGCTCATTTTGCTTTTTTTAACCTTAGAAGTGTGGTGATGCTCATATGAACTTTTAAACTTTAGCTCGGGCACAGGGTGGATGCTGATGATTCTCAGACATGCAAGCCATTTCTCCTCTCTAACAGGCTCTTATAGAGCACTTGCTAACTGCTGGATTTGAGGGAAAGATCTTTGGTACCAGTAAGATCCTAGGAAGGACTATGGCACAAAGTCTTTTTGTTGTAAACTAGAAAGTCACCCAAACTTTAGAACAATGCTGTCAGCAATCCTTCTTGTAGCCCACCAAAGCGATGTTTCTATGAAAAAGGTCTCTGGCGTCCTGGGACTCTCCTTAAGCAGTTGCAGCATTGAAGAGAACAGAATGATCATTGCTGACAGATAGTACGGGGATCCGAAAAAGGGAATCACTTCTGAGCAGTTTCCAGTCTTTCTTCAAGAGTTAACCAGGAGTTTTCTTCACAGCCATTTCTTCACAAAGGAGGAAGTAATGGATCAAATGTTTTTAAGACTAGGATGCAAGTGCATTTAAAATCTCTTTGAATCTCTTTGAGATGAATCAATAATTTTGTCAACTCTCTGGGTTTTATCAGAAATAAGAAATGAAAGTAAATCATAGTTCTAAAGGATGTTTTTTTTTTATATGTGGTTGTTTTATTTCAGCAGGTATGTGAATTTTGGTCATCCTTTTCACAAATGGAAGCTCTGTGTGAAGGATGTTGTGACCTCAGGCAAGTTTGTAAGGTAGCATCACATGTTATGTGCTCAGTTATGTTTTCTGAAGTTTGTAAAAGCCACAGCTATGATTATGCTCAGTATGAGTCCTTTTCTTTTCATTTATAGTGGTGCTTACCATATTCTTTTTACAGCCTAAGTTTACTGACTGTGTCTGTTCACTAGTTCACTGTTCATTGTCAGTTTGCTTTGAGTTGCCTGTATAATGCACACTATAAATATTAGTTAAGAATAAAATACTTGTTAACTGACTTTATACTTTTTTTTAGTGAACTTACAGTTGTGAGCTAATAGTACCCTAGTTCACAACTGTCATCTCTATCTCTGTCATCACTTGCTCTCCGGAATTTAAAAATGTGCTTTATACCCCTATGTTCAAGATCTTTGTTTTTATATATAGCCTTTTACCCATCCTAGCCAGCATTATTTTTATACAAATAGGGACTGGTTCACATTATATACCTTCTTTCACTCATCTCTGGACTGGGACACTTAGAACATTATCAATATTACATTTCACATCTAATCATCAGCTAGTTGAAACCAGCTAGAAGAAAGTTTGTTTCCATTATGTCATCCCATTCCTACCTCACTAGTCAACGTCTCATTTATAGTTGTGATAAAATTAGTTCAAAGCATGAAGAACTTCAACAACCTATGTTCAGTAGTTATCAAGCATTGATAAAGGAATCAAAACTGACATGGACCTCAGCTGAAAATCTGGCACATGATGGAAACTTGTTTCAGTCTCCCAGGGTTTTCAACTTTCAGATTCCTGTTGTAGGCCGGAGCCGAGATTTATTTAAAAATTTGGGAATGAAGCAGCTACATCTAAGATTCTGCAATCTCTGCAGCAGGGCAGCATATTTTTTCTTTCCTCCACATCTGTGATGAAATTTCCATGAAAGACACTGTAATTAATGATTGTAAATCCAGAAGAGATCCTGATCATTACTCCAAAGCTTAGTATAACTCAGATTCTTGGTCAAGTGTGGTTGGGAAGAGGTGATATGAGAAAAATGTAATTAAAATAAACAGAATCTTTCCTATGTGATGGCTTCCCAGCTCTTACACAACTTTCAGGATCAACCACATTATTCCTCACGTAGCAGATTTGCATCCGCCAAAGGTCATTTTCTGTCAAGTAACTGCACTCGTATACAAAGAGGCTATTTCAACCTTGTTCCTTGAGTTTATCTGTTCTGTGATCAATACCACAGTCTAGACCTGGATGACTGCAGAATCTGATTGCAGCTTAATTTCCCATAAGAGTAGCTAGACCTGCTGAAACTGCTTGAATATGCAGCACTGAGTAAGCAGCCTGAGTGACAAATTCCTCATGCCATATTGGGAAGTCCAATTAGCACAGCAGAGGGCATCTTCCTGTGTTAATTTTCTCCTTATTGCATTTTGAAAGGACTAAGCTCTGGGACAGTCTTTGCCAAGGTAAGGAAAAGAGCATTGGTGGTGTTGTGGTTTCAGCTGAGATAGAGTTAACTTTTTTATTAGCAGCTGGTACAGTACTATGTCTTGGATTTGGGATGAGAAATATTTTGGTAGTGCACTGGTAGTTTTAGTTGTTGCTGAGCAGTCAAGGTCTTTTCTGCTCCTCATATCACCCCAGCAGTGAGTAGGCTGGGGGCTGTGCAAGAAGTTGGGACAAACTGACCAAAGGAATATTCCATACCATAAGACGTCACGCTCAGCATATAAAGCTGGGGGAAGAAGAAAGAAGAGGGAGATGTTTGGAGTGATGGCATTTGTCTTCCCAAGTAACTGTTACGCGTGATGGAGCCCAGCTTTCCTGGACATGGCTGAACACCTACCTGCTGATGGGAAGTGGCGAATGAATTCCTTATATTCCTTTGCTTGCATGGGCGGGTTTTGCTCTACCTGTTAAACTGCCTTTTTCTCAACCCACGAGTTTTTTTCCTCACTTTTACTCTTCTGATTCTCTCCCCCATCCCAACTGGGGGGAGTTAGCAAGCGGCTGTGTGCTTCTAGCTGCTGGCTGGGGTTAAATCACAACTGTCCATCATTGATTAATTAATTTTAAGAAAACTATAGAGTTATTAATTTTTTCCCCTGTTATAAGGTTTTCCTTAAATACTTGAGGATAAATTGGCAGTAAGTTCAACGCTTGGTGATCACTAAGGACTTCAACCCAATTCTTTGTTAGAGTTAACTGGGGCTGTGGAAACAATTACTTTCCCTACGAATCCTTGTCACACCCTCTGTCAGATGACACTGTCCCCACAGTGTGGTTGTAGGTGCATCTGATCTACAAAGTTTGACTCCATGCACTGACTAATGAGGATGGGTAGTTTCATTTCAGCTGGCATCTGCTTTCCCTAATGCCAGCTCCCTGTCTGAATTTCTTGTAAACTGTCTCCTGAAAGGCTTTACTTTAAGGCTCAGTTTAGGACAAGCCTGAATCAACACCAGATGACTTTAAAATGCTGGACTGTAATTTGCATTGGTTTAAAAGTGCTTTATGCTTAGGTCTGTCTCTGTTGCACAGGTGCCAACTCTGGCAGAGAAGCAGAAAGGAAAACCTAGGACCAGTAATTGCATCCACTGTCAAAGTCTGAGACACTGGTATATGTAAGTCAGTATTTTTAGGTTCCCAGAGACAGCTGTTGGTCTGGTTTGCCAGATGAAGTGAGTTTGTTTCTGCAGAGCTGCTGCACTGAGGTTTTGTTGGATGAAGGGAAGGTATCAGAAGCTCTTTTCCCTGGACGAGCAGCCAGGAAGGAAAGACAAGGAGAGAAGTGTGCCAGGGGATGTGCTCAGATGACTCACCTTGGTCTGCCATGGAGACTCTTGGCTGAACTTATTTCTAGAGTTTTCTCTTCTTATGCCAGCTACCTCCATTGAAGTTAGCAAAGAGGAAGCTGCATATTACTTTAATTTTTATGCTGAGATATAAATAATTCAGCTATGGAAGTGTCAGTGAAAATAAGAACAAATAAAGAGAATGGATGTGGGAAAGGAAGGGAAGTATCGAAGACAAAGAGCTTAGGTACCTCCCAATAAGGGATCACTCATACAATGGGCCATTAAAATTTAGCTGAGTCGAGTGTATTGTTTTTAATTTGTATTCCCATAACATACTCTGTTAAGGGGGGTATATGCAGCAAATGCATATTAATGATGCTCCACATTTGCATATTATAGATCCATAATACCAAGGGTGTAGTAAAAATCTTTATGAAAAGTGGTGACTATGCAGCAGTCAATTTTCTCCATATCTCAACCATTTTAACGCTTTTTTTTGCACACACACAGATGTACACACACACACATGCACAAAATTCCTACAACCGATAGCTATACTACATTAAGGGACTAATGACCTGCAAAATTCCATTTATAAAAGATGAAGAAATGTTAGATTCATATAGAGAATCATCAAATTATCTCTTCCTCTGGAAGACTACCAGTTCTTTGTTCCTTTGTTCTAAAATTTTGTAAACCAACAACCTGCTGAATGTATTGTTTTAAAAAATATATATTTAATCAACCTCAGATTTAGTGCCAGGAGAAGATTATCCTGAATTTCATTTTCAGAATAGCTTGCATGGCTGAGATACAAATACCTGTAACTCAACTGTTTTCAGTCAAAACTATCCCCATCTGGGCTAGCTATAGGTTACTAGCACTCCTTAACTCAGTAAGAACAGTTTTAGTTGTTATCTCAAAATATCTGAACAGGCATGGACCCTCATGTCAGAACAAGACCAGCAGCACAGTCTGCAAATAGGTCTCTGGTGGTCTAAATGCATAGTTAAAACCTCCTTTGCTGTGAATAAGACTTTGGACAATGTATGCTGAATTTGCCTCTCATCAGTGCAACCTATGGTCCACAAATGTTGTTACTGGTTCAATGGACTTAGATATGTGATAAAACAGGGAATAACTTGGCCAGTTATAGCAGGATATGACCAAAAGTCTTGGGCGCTGTGTTTCAGTCTTGGTGAGGGAAGGTGTCCTGATGTAAAAGATAAGACTGTGGCCCAGATTCCTCCTGGCTTTGTTTTGGCCTTCCAGAGAAGTTGCTTTCTATGCCACTGCAAACCTTAAAAGTTCTATGTAAAGGTTAAGGCAAGGGACGGGACAGGCAATGATTTCCACTCCCTTTTGGATGAGTTTTTGGAATGAGAATTAATCGATGTCTGGGTCAATATGTGGCCTGAACATGAAATATTTGTTAACTCACTTGATCCCATCATCTCTTTCCAAAAGAAGTGCCACCACTGACGGACCAGGATAAAATGAGGGAGCAGGAGATGTCTGGTCCCATGATGCCATTTGATCCTTCTCTGGTTGTAGCCTCCTGAATGGTTCCTGCCTTCACTTCTTTCACGGCACAGCAGGTACATCACAGGTACTCTGCCAACTGCTACATACTTTGCTGCATGCAGAGTAAAAGTCAAATCTGTCTTACACTGATGTTCACAGGTCTTACCATTGAGTACACTGTGAGCTGGAACATATCCTAATTTATAGAAACCAAATGATCTTTACAAACTCAAAAATGCAACAATAATGTAAAATCAACTTTGGACCTGCTCAATAGCTTTATATTCTCAGCCATACTTTCTTTAAGGACTGCAAAGCAGAGGTTGGGGAAAGCAATTTTTCATTCTGCTGACACTGTCTGACTTTAAGAGTAAGATTTATATTTTCAGTTTATGCACAAATCTTCATCCATTTTTTATTAAGGGATAACAAAAGCGAAACACTAAAGGGTGAAGGCAGGTGAGGGTCTAAATTTCAGGTATCTATGTCTCCCCTACTCTGTGTTTATGTTTTTAACAACTACAGAAGTATTGTTTCCTTTAAGTTTTATTTTTAACCCAAACAAAGAAACCCCTGAAATATATTGCTCTTGGATCTTTCATGCTGAAAGACAAGGAATGGTGAAGTACCTGTTTTGTGTCCTTCTGTCTCTTCTACTTGCCTGCGGGGTGAGAAGGAGACTAAAATGCAGAATAACTGGCATTTGGCTGGGGTGAGGAGGGACATATCCCCTGTCTCTTGTGTGCCTGCAAGCAGTTGTCCATGGCTGTCCATTCCTTGGGGTACCTGCAGGTATATTCAACGTGCTATAGAGATGCCAGAGCCCAGCTACTCTGTCAGTGAATTATGTACCTTCACCTGCCTTAACCCTTATATAAGCTTTATGTGAGGGGCAATGTTTAAAGGTTAGGGCAGTGACCATAAAGTAATCCCAAAATATATGGCCTTATGGTTGGGTAATGAGAGGACTGCAATAGCAAAATTCCCCCGGGTTTAAATTTTATCCTGGCTCTATTGCTTTTTTCACTCGAACCAAATATCTCTATTGCTGTAATCCAGCTGATTTTGTGAGTGAACCTAATTGGGACAAAGTAGACTTAAATATTATGAATGGCTAAAAAATAAATGGGGGAAATGGGTATAGTTTTTGAGGGAAATTAAGTGGATGTAACATGTAATAGCCTTCCTAACAGGCCGGTTAAGGCACATGCTTGCATCCTGTCTCAGTTTTACTCAGTCCCAAAGGGAATCTTCATGAACAAGAAGTGGAAGCAAAAAGAGAAGAGTCAAGACCTCGCTATTTTTTCCTTAGTCAGTTGAAGAACCAGTTGCCCCATCCTAGTCCCTTTAGACCAAAAGGGAGTTTTAACATTGACGTTAGCGGGAACAGGATCTGGCCCAGTAACCAGCTATTTTGGAGCTGCTTCTGTCACCCTTGCTGCATTGTTGCCGAGAGTACAGAACATCCTCGTCTTCTGTTTTTCACTCCTTAATGTTTCCTTAGAATACTTAGGCGGAGAGTGACTGTAAATGCTTAACCTTTGTCAATGGCAGACGTTCAACAGAGTTTGGCTGCCTCCTTCTATTTCCTTGTGGACACTGATTTAAGAGTCCATCCAAAACATTTGTTCAGAAGGATATGACTAACATGAGAATCTGTCACTGTGTAAACACAGTGACCAAAAGCTATTTGGCAGTGTTTTGGATCTGCTAGCTAATAATTAGGTATTTACATTTGCTTTAACAGCACCAGTTGTGATGATCTAATGTCATTCACTATTTATATGGATAGCTCATCAGATTTTTTTCATTTTACAATGATTCAGCATAATCACATGAGAGATAAAGAACATTTAAAGAAAAGTACTTATTTCAATAACTAATGTAAAATTTCAGTCAGGACCACATTAGGAATGACATGCTGAGCTCACAGGAGAAGAACAACGCCTGCATTTACTGGAAACATTGCAGTAAGAGTGAGTGAAGTCATTGAAAACAAATTGCTGTTCCCTTCCTAAATAGGCTTGGGCTGGAATAGGGTCCTCTGGGTTGTGACCAGATTTAGCCTTCACAGCCAGTTCGTTCTGCAGAAACTGAGTAAATTCTCTTGGGAAACAAATCTGAAAAAATATGCATGAGAATTTTTGGGGAGGGGAGTGATACATGGACCTAACACAGTCAAAAAATACACTAAAAGCCATAATCAATTTGCAGTTGTTTTGGCAGTTTCAGAAGAGTGCATTCATTTATTGACCCTTTTATCGCTGCAGCAGGTATAATGTTATATTGATCCAACTGTGTCAAAAGTTATGTGAACAACACGTATATCAGTCCCTAATTCAAATACACGTTACTCACTATCATGAAAACTACAAAGACTGTGAAGCCTTAATGATACAGATCCAAGTACACATTGATAAGCTTGAAGGGCACATGATTTGTATTAACTTGTGTGCTTTCTACTGACATTGTTTTCGGAGCATCATAAAGGAGTAGGAAAATATTGTGCAATAACCAGTATGAACAAATTTGCTTTTTTTTCTCCTCCTACTAAAGAGCTTGTGAAAATGCTTGAGGACAAGACCTTTTCCTGACTACTCGAGGAAGCAAGAACTGCATTACCCTGTTTGACTGTTTGCAAGAAGCAGAAAAACTCATGTTTCCCCACACATACACCTCAGATCACCCCAACAGATCCTAGGAGATAAAGGAAGTCAAATAGTGTTCTCTCCACATGAGCAGCAGACTTCTCCATGTGCTTTCCAAATCTAACAGTAGCACAGGTAATTCCACTGCCATGGATAGTATTACTGCTGCTCTGTACCTTAAGTTCTTCACATTTTTAACCCTTTATTTGATAATTTGGGAAGCTGAGGAATACGTTTCTGCGCAATATACTTACAGCTTAGCCAGTTTAGATCTCACCCCAGTACTTCCACTTCCTGTGCGGTACATTTCTTCTAAAGCTTTCATTTCACACCAATAAGCACTTTAGCTAGAAAGTTGCAGGATACTTTGATATAATCAAAGAAATTAAGAGTCATCAAATCCATCCCTCTGCTTTAGGGGAGGAGAAAGCAAAGAGATATCAGGGGACAAGATGTGAAGATAGCAATACTATGCTATACATGTGTCTATCTGTACCAGTCAAGTAACTGCAGTTGGGAGCGATCTATTTTTTTCACAATAGACTCTGCAAAATTGAAATCTGTTGTTGGAATATTTTTTTACTCTGTGATCCCTGACTCTTTCATGGATCACCAAGGACATAGCTATGGCTTCTGGTCTCTGTTGTCACAATGTGTGGACGCTTCTGCATTTAAGAAATAATAACAAGTCTCTGTGGTGGAGGCTTTTCAATATTTCTAAAATTAACAGGAGTGGAATTTGATTTCTGTGGGGAAATTTGGTGGGGGTAAAGCAAGGAGAGGAAGAGAGGAGACTCGCATCTGAGCATGAGATATTTCTTTCCCTGAAATTTCTCTCTCTCTGTCTTTTCTTGGTGGAGCTGGTCAAATCATCCAGTAAAAATGAGTCGTCTTTGCCAATGTCACCCTTTCATTATTTCTCCACTTGTGCTGACAGTAAAAGACTACTTCAGAAAGGATAATGTTGTCAAGATCTTGGCCTGCAGTGCTCTGGAGATGTGATTGACTTGCCAGAGGTATAGACATCTCCAAATTCATTCAAAGCAAGAGCCTTGGGACTAGCTGGTAGATTTTGGATGTTTTCCAAGATGAGAATGAAACAGAAGCATCTGAATATTCTGCGTTCACAGTGCAGTGGCAATGGCCTGTCATTCCTGAAGGCTGGACATGCCTTTCATCCTGACTTTAGACATGTTTCCCGAAGAGGTCACTTTATCTGTTCCTCCTCATTCACTCTTCCCAGCCCAAGCCATGAGTGTTCTTCCCCTCCTCTCCAGAGGCTCAGTTGCTCCCAGGCAATGCAGACAAACAGGCCCAGAACTTGGACCAGGTTAGTTAACCTGGATAGAGCAAGCTGGGCACTGAGCATCTCCACTAATGCATAGACAACAGCATAGACATTTCCAGTTCGGATGCAGTGACGAACAGCTGTGGAGAGTAAACTTCTCAGCTGGAACAGCTGGAGCTGAAAGAGGATGTGTGACTACGTCCTGAGACAGCCAGGCTAAGTAACAGAAGCAACTGAGTTATGTTTATACAATTCCCAGGCACTTAAATGAAAAGATTACCCTAAAACCTGCCTCAGTCACCACTAAAATACTAGAGCATCCTGCCATCTTTTCCCCAGTTAGAAAACTAACATTTCTAATTAACATCTCTTTCTTTTCTGGTCTCAGATACTCAAAAAAGAGGGAAAGAAGTCTGAGAAGTTGATTGAAGAAAGGAGCTCAAAATACACTGGTACAAATACAAAATGACTACCATTTAAAAAAAGTAAAGCTTAAAATTTCACAACCTCTAATTACAATGCCAAGAAGAAAAGCTCTAATAAATCCTACCTGGCAAAAATACAAAAATAAATCCAGATGAATCTTCTTTCAAAAAAGCCCAAGAAACAAAAAACCCCGAAGAATCCCATGAATTGAGAAACTACATCTGTAAAAGGTGAAGGATCTTCATTATATTCTGTTATGAATTTATCTCAAGCTTTTTATGAAAGTAGCTTGAACAAGAATAACATTGACTAAACCATTACTCCATTAAAATTCTTAATATTTGTGGGGGTATTTTGTATTACAGCTAGTGTGCGTGACTTTCAAGAAAGGCATAGGTTTCTATGTGTCCAGTTCTGTACCAAAGACTTAACTCCCTAACATTTCTTTAACTCCCTCAACCACTGTATGAGGAGTATATTGTTATAAGCCAGCTGGTAACACCAGCTTGATGCATCCCATTAGACAGGCTTGGTTTTCAGCTGCCAGTGATTTTTCTAATCTTTAACAATTTTGCATTTAATATCCTGTTATGTACCTGCTTCAAATATATTTTTCTTCCTAAGCAGACTGGGTCACTAGGATTCATGAATGAAGTTAGGGGAAAAAAAAAAAAAGAAAAAAGCTGAAGAAGTTGTTTCTCAAAACTTCTAATGCTTTATGGTTTGGAGTAGGGTTTTGAATTTTAGAAGCATTTAGGACTTGTTTCATAGACAGTCTTTGGCTGTGCCCACAAAAGCAGTGTACATTTGTCCTTCAATGAGTTTGTTTATACATCTTTGACAGGGGTACCTTAGTTTTTTTTTCCTTGTAAATCCTCTGAGAATTTAGTTTTTACTGACGATGCTGTCCCCCAGCCTGACTTGACAAGATGCTGTTGGTGAAAATTTTGGGACTTTGATCCTCCACTGAAGAGAGGTGAGTGGGTCTAGCAGGGCGAGGAACTGAGACTGAATAGACATGAGAAAAGGTCTGAGAGAAAAATACAGAAAGGTTTCCCCTTCTGAAAATTGCAGTCACTGGATTAGGTTTGCTGCCAGATCCCAAAACGTAACCCAGATTTCCTGAGTCTACTGTCAGCAAATCTCTGCAAAACCCTCTGCAAAAATGCTCCTTCAGAGCTATTCACAGAGCGGATGACAATGTGCTACTACTATCAGTTTCTCCTTTAAGCCTAGTGGCAGGGGTAGATCTCAAGTTTCCAACCACCCAATGATTTGTGTGGGTGTGACCATTGATCTATGTAACAAAAAGTCTCTTTTTTTCCCCATTTGATGATCTAAATGTTGGAAGATTACATTCTTAGGAAATATGTAAAAAGAATATAGATGTAATTTCAAGGCAAGCATTAAAAATCAGATTTAAGGTTGTCTTGGTGATCTTAATTCAACCCTATAACAAATATTGATACAATAATTAAAGAAGTCTTTATACCTCATTTTTTTTCATGCCAAAATTTGTGTCTCATTCATTACATAAAATGCATGGGCTCAGGACTAGGCAGCAAAAGAAGGATCCCTACAAGAAATGCAGATGGAAGGAATGGGGTGTGGAATAAAGAGGAGACATACAAAATATTAGATGTGAAGATGTTTCAAGAAACAGAAAAATAGGAACATAGAAGGAAAATACACTTTCTGTGCTAAAGACACATAGCACTGAGCACAGAAATACACATACCTATTTCCTCCTCTTCTTGGGTCTTTTTACATGGGATGTGATTATACAGCAGATGTAATTGCTATTTCCTGGTGATTCAGGCATTAGCTCTCCTGCACAATGCTTGCAGACACAGCCCCTTCAATTCAGCATTCGCTTTCTGTTTCAGAAGGCTCTTCAAATGAAGATTTACACTCAGAAGTGCAATGAAACGAAGAGGGACAGTTTTCTTTAGCATTATTTGTGTAAAATATCGCCATAGGGACAGAAAAATTACCTTGATCATGAAATAATGTTTGAGATGGATTATATCACAGACATAGTTCTCTCCCTTTGGCAATGTTTTACTGATGCTCCCTTGAAAACCAGTCAAAATTTACATCCTCTATCTGCATGCATATACACGTATTATGTTAAATTTTTCAGACTGGCTTTAACCCAAAATCTAATTTTTTAAACTTGTAAAATTATGGATATGATTTTGCATCTGCACTTTGTTGTTGTAATTTAGGTCCCTGGAACAGATAGCAAGACTGCACCCCAAATTACTGAGCTGTAAGGTACATTAGGTGAAATAATATCTCACTGATGTCATACAAAGTATCCCCTATATTTCAGAAAGCAGAACTTCCTCCCCTGTATTCTTTGGTACCAAGGAGAAAGACAAATCAGATGCTTCGTAATAAAACCCCAGCCATGCCACAGTTTCTTTGTCCCAGTTCTACAATACCATGAAACTGGTACCTCTTACTCCTTAATACTCCCACTATAAATTAAATCTATGGCATAAAGCAGGGACTTTTCAAGAATCACATTGTGCTTTTGTGTTCCCCTAATAGAAAGGAAACATCAGGGGCAAAAGAAACATAATTGGAGCACTCTGCTGTCTTGGCTGTTCTTGGGCACCAGAGCAGCCCTGTATGTGTGTATTGGTAACTGGGTAAAGCATTCCTGAGGCTGCTCTAATTTGTGCAAGGTACTGGACTGGCATCTGGCTGCCTCCAGACTCCAGGGGAAGATATAAGTGGCCTAAAGCCAGTTTTGCCTGTTCTAGTGATGAGAGCAGCTCAGCCAAATCAGGAAATCTGGCACTTAAATATACAAATTATAACAATAATATTTTGGGGCAGAGGAATAAATAGATGCCAGCCTTAGCAAATGTGGCCCAATGGTGATGCATAAATAAAACACCATCTGCTGGAGACTTTGCAAGCCTTTAAGACTTGCACCTTTGTGTTTGCAGATTTTTATTAAAATAGATAGATCATCTGGGCAAGGTTTAAGGACAGATAACTCAACTGTAACTTCTATTTTGATTTCTTTCCAAAGCATGGCACTTCCGAATGCTAACAGTAAGGTTTCTGTTTCCTGTTACAAATCTGCTTAACTTTACTGTTTGGATTATAAAACCAGAATGAAAAGAGACTGGTTGGATAGTCCTGTACTCCTTCCTCCATCTTTCCGTGTGCTGATGTTTCAGTCTTTCCAGAAAACTGCAAGAAGAAACATTGCAGTTAGAATCTGCTTGGTTTTGATGTTCACTAAATGCACAGAAGGTGTGTTGTGTGGTATTCCTTCCATCTCAAAACCTCTCTTTTTTGGCCATTGACACATGCCACTAACATAACTTACACATATTTTGTGGTTTTACTCTGTGAAAAGGAAGTATTAAGCTCTGAGACACTGTAATAAATTTGTTTGGTTTTGATAGAGATTGACTGCCTGAATGCTACCATTTTTATCAGCTATAAATTGCTCTACAAGCTGCAGAATGAAGAACCTTTCATGCTCTATTTTGACTTAAACTGGATAAATCATTTGCAATGATTCCTTCAGATGTCAGTTCTTTCTGTTGTGTAAATTTGTTGCAAATGCATTTTCTAATGAATTGCATCATTCTCATTCTGCAGATTGCTCACAGGTAACGCACTGCAAACATTTGAATTTTTACGTGCGCTCGTTGCCAGCCTACATGGATGGTGGTCTTTCTGATCCCTGTAGGATAGTTAGATGCAGTTTAAAAAACTAATGTGTATTTCAAATCCAATATTATTGTAACATCTAGAGACTAGCACTAAGGCTGTGCTAACAAACCGCTCATATGAGTAGAGACAACATGACGACAACAGTTTATAGTTTCAGGTCTGGGTTTAACTACCCTTTCTGGGAGAGAGGGGAGCCCAATGTGGTCCCCTACCTTGTGGGAGATAAAGCAATCAATGAGAAGGCAATATGAGCCCTGTTTTTCTGATGAAGACCTGAACTTCACAACGACTGACACTATAACAGGATCATGATAAGGGCTTAACCCCAAATCTTAATCCAATGTTGGAAAACTATTTTTGCTCTCGCGCAATTAAAACAAAGGTGATTGGAAGTATCCTTTCAATGAATACTGGTGAAACTGAGCTAGCTTTTGCTGCCATTCAGTTCTGTCTTTCCTAAACTTTCTATTTTCTGCTTTCTAGTGTCCATCCTAGCCTCTTCCTATCCTGGGGTGAAAAAAATTGAGCAGTTAGCAGAAGTATCAATATTGGAGTTAACCTCTTTTCTGTGTTAAAATGGCATAGTGTTAACCTCTCTAAAAGAGGGTGACCTCCCCCAGAGTGTCTGGGGCTGGCATTTAGTTAGATATCTTCTCAGTGACCCTCTGTGGACCTTCCAAGCATACTGGCCATATGATTTAGAGGTGAGCTACAACGAGGTTTTGAGATAGAAGCAAATAGGGAAGTTCTGTTATTTTATTTTCTTAATTCTTTCTGAAACTGAATGGAAAACAAAAATATTCCCTGAAACTAAATTCTGAAAAAAAATCCTTGTTTTAAGCCATCCACTGCTAGTTAACAGGTACCAACCTGAAAAATGCCATCAGTGAGTAGTAGTCTGTCCTACCGACAGATAACCCCAGATGAGTTAAGTTAACTCTTAAGCACAGTTAAGTCTCCTAAAGTAGACTAAATATTTTAATCTTATCTTCCACCTCTCTGTTGTGTTATGAGTAAGTTTAATCTCAACCTGAGGACTCCCAGCTCAGTATAGTTCACTTTTATGTCTCTGGTGCAAGACTTTCCCAAATTGGCTTGTCCTGTGGGTGTGTTGTCCTGGCCATTTGTGGAGATGATAAAGCCTAATTTTGACAATTCTGGTCTGCCCTTCTACACCTTTGAGTGGCACTTATGGTTACTGATTCTGACCTGCTTCCATGAAACCTACACTCTCAGGTCTGGGATTGGCCTTTCTGTATGATAGTAGAAATGGAGACCCTCCTGCCTGCTCTTCTGACAGGCGTGAAAAAATAGACATTCTTAGAACAAATACTTTTTTTTTCTGAGCCTGCTTGGCAAGCCTTGTACTGAGTAGTTTACGACAGTTTTTCATGTGGGTGTCACTCTCCCAAATACAATGGAGGAATAGAAAAGTGACTGTTTAGCCACTATTTGCATCACTGTCTCCCCATGAGCAGTCAGGACTTTTCCTTCCTCCTATCCCAGTCAGTGATCAGGAAGATGACTGGCAATGTGCCTGCCATTGTCAAAGGGTTAACCTGACTATGAGATTCATCCCTCATGTCATGCAGCGCTGCTAAATATATCTCATTAGTTTTACCAAATGTCTACATGTTTCCCTGACTCCTAGTTCTCAACATGCCTTTGTCCAGCTGACTCATTGATTCATGACGTCTTTTCGGCTGCATCACTGGTAGCATTGATGTTTTTCATTATTTATTGACCATCAGGCTTTTCTCTTTCTTAAATTTTGCTCCCTTTCTCCCCCTGCAGCATTGTCCAAGAGAAAAATTCCAGTTTTACCCAAAACAAAAAAATTACAAAGAGCCAAATAAAATAACACAACAGCTGCTGGCTGCGCAAACTTTGAGAAGCAGGCTGTTTTATGGACCCACACAATGGCAGTGTCGTAAAGAAAAGCTAAGTGCGTTCCTTTGTGAGATAGTGGGGTGGCTTTACTTCAGAATAAGAAAAACAGCTGTGAAGCTTTCCAAAGTCACTGTCAGAGTTATGTTTTCACTGAGAGGAAAGAGAGAGAAAAAGAGATTAACAGAGAAAACATACAAAGAAACTGCTTGAAGAACAGGTGTTTCATGACAGGTCAGAGCACAGTAACCCAGCTGAAAAAAGAGCTGTGACAAGGCATAACATGAGCATAGAAAGTGTCCAATAGCTTTCCAATCACAACTATTGTTCTGCTTAAGTGATGCTGGACAACAACCCTCCTGCAACCTTTTAGGTACAGAGGATCAATGAGCTATTAATGGTGCCACTGGATACACTGTGAAACACAAAATAATATTTATTATATTGGCAGGATGACTGTAACGCCTGCTTCCCTTGATGCTGGAATCAGGAATCCTCCATTCTGCTTATCTCTGTAAAGCAGAATAAAAACTTGGATCAAATCTGGATGTTAGCATTTTAGGTCATTGTGAACTGAAAGAACCAAGGGCACACCCAGTGTTAAAAGAAACATATTGATTCCATCTCTGAATATTTTTTATCCAGCATGATGCACATGCTAAGCAAATCAGGAATGACTAATGGGGTTAAATGTGATCATCACCACTATCAAATGTCGGCTCAGAGTTGCTCATTCTGCACTAATCAGATTTCACAGTATTAGGACTAGAATTTGTTTTAATTTTGTCTTTATCCCCTGTGTTGCATAGTTGTGTTAGATGTGACAGTTGGAGCCATGAGGTTGAATCCTATGTCTGACAGTCACAATTTGGTGTTTTAGCCACAGTCTAAGTTAGTCTAATTAGTCTAAGACTAACGCGAGGAAGCTCTAAGTACTTCAGAGCAGTCACTTAATGTCTATTATTCACTTTACACGTCCAGAGAAATGAGAGGGTAAATACTTGTTAACTTCTTGTTGGCGAGATTAATCAGTTAGAAAGTAACTACATGCACCATGCAACATACAACCAAGGGAGGAATGGACCCAACCTTATAAACCACTTTGCAGGTCTCTGGATTTTGGGCCAATTCAGTAATATAGCAAAAATTAAAGCAATCAGGCATGCCACAATAATTACTGTCTCCTACACATGACCCATTAGCAGCTTACAGTCAGCAACTGCCCAGTGTCTTCCTGGTGGTGTGTACCTCAGGGTGGTTTCCACCATCACCATCCCAGCCAGCACATATGAGGAGGACAGGATCAGAAAATAGGGGTCAGCTGTGGTGGCAAGGGTCTGTGCAAGTATATGCCAGCTTTCTAAAGATGCAGGTTGTTCATGTATACTAGGTGTGCTTTTCCATCTCTGCCTCCTACTGACCCAAACTGCTGATGCAGGTGTTCCTTAATGCTGAAAATTAGAGCTGTAGGATGCAAAAGGACAGAGCTCAAATTCACTGCTGGCTTGACCACACAGTTTTGAGCACTCCTCAGCCCTGACAACACTCCCCTCTCTGCCAAAGAGAGAAGGATACTGTGCTGCTGGAAACTTGGGTGAGCAATAGTTAATCCTACAGTCACAATTTCTTTAAAATCAGATGACTTCTGCTATGTCTGAAATGCTATTTTAGTGCTTTAAACTTCAGGTGAACTTCCAGCACAGACACTTCTATATCCCAGAAGGCTGATTTAAGTGCATATATGTTTAAAGCCTAGAGAAATGGCATTTAGTTCACTTTGCCCTGGATCTATTGCATAAAGGATTAGGAATTTTATCCTCACAACTGCTGCTGCTCTTCACCCATAAGCAAACTTTTTTGAGGTTGATGAATGTATCTTGGTCTAACAAATTTAATATTTTTTGGAGAAAAAGACACAACCATACAACACAGCATAGACAATAGATATATTGGCTAAGTCCTCTTCAATCCTCCCTCAGCCTAATCTCAGGATCTCATTCAATTAAAAAATAAGGAGAGCATCTTCAAAAGCACCTAGGTGACCCTGAGACCTAAATCGAGTGGTTTCCTAATGGGCATCTAGGCTCATGGCTTTCTGAGACTTTCACTGAGACGTAAATTCCTAAATGCTTCAGT
This sequence comes from Limosa lapponica baueri, assembly GCA_002844005.1. Classification (NCBI taxonomy): domain Eukaryota; kingdom Metazoa; phylum Chordata; class Aves; order Charadriiformes; family Scolopacidae; genus Limosa; species Limosa lapponica. The sequence continues at coordinate 387,809 of KZ505909.1, read as the reverse complement.
TATGACCGAGAAGCAGTGTCCTAAGTCACTTAGTTGCTTCTGAAAATTTTACCTGAGAACTGAACAGTGGCATCAGAGTTTAACCTAAATTGTCAGGCTGCACGTGCATCCTGATGTGGGCAGAGTTTCAGATTGAAACCAGTGGTTTTGCCATAAAAAATGAGAGGGTTAATACAGAACAATTCAACAAGGGAAAACACATCTGAATCTCTTATGGGTGGCAGATAAAGAAGCTTTCACCAAGTAAAAGGATCCCCAAATCTGCTAGCATGAGTTACACAGCAGTTGCATGTAGGGGAGGATTAGGGAACATGGGTACTGCTTTACCTAGAGCTGACTACGAAGAAACAGAAGGATGAAGTCGCTGCTGTCACAGTCTCTGGGATTCAGCTGCCTCCTGGTAAAACTGGTTAAAAATTGTCATTGGAAATTTTGTCTCTGTAATCAATATCTCTTTGCTGCTCACTTCTCAGCTGGCACTTCCAGCTTAGCAGAGAAGGGCTTGATGACACTTGGGGAACTTCTTATCCTGCATGGAGGGACTCTGTGCTATACAATTACAAGAATTACACACTTACGTGGATGAAGCTTCTCCCCTGTGTCAGGACTATCAGTCCCTGGGGAGCCTAGTATGGGGCTATCAGTCCTCCTGAAACGTATTTTATCACTGGCCAGACTTGATGGTAGAAACAAGTGTACTTTCTTCCTTTTAAATCTATGAGTTGAGGACGAGGTAATGCATTTGAAGATGTACAAAACAGTGAATACCCACGCTGGCTTTCTTTCACTAGTTTGGTTTTACAGTGGATTTTGTCTTCCCAAAGTCAATCCAAAATGGTGCATCCAGCTCCCAAATTGTCTAAACAGCACTGTTCCTCAAGATTTGTCTTCTGCAAATAGGAATCTCGATTAGGGTGTAATATCCATTTTACAACTCTCCCTCTCCATAGGTTTTCTTTTGCATAAATCAGCATAAGGTTGTTGAAGATAAAGGGATACAGCTTATTACTAGCTCATATTAATCTCAGAGACTAGCAAGTAAACACATTTGAAGACTACAGTGTTTCTAGAGAAGGAATTCCTAACTACATGGGCTTGGAAATGAGGTACACTCTGACAGCTGGGATGTAGGAATAACTCCTCAATTTCCCATTCGCTGTATAAGAACGCTCCAGATGTGGATTGTAATTAACGAAAAACACTTATGGCATATTTAGAAAGGTTTATGCATCTGTTTATCTAGTTTACTCCAAAGACACTTCTCTTCAAGCAGCTTGAGTTCTAGAGTGCAAATGAAGAAATGGTGTAGCCACAAATGGACATTGTACAATTTATATTGCTAAAGAACCTATAGAGACTGAAATTGCACATATGCATAACAAGAGAAATTTCTTGTCCTGAAGAGCTGCAGGCCTAACTGAAAAGAAAAACTTAATTTTTTAAATGGTGGATTGACATACAGAAAGCGTGAGTCTTCCAGTGTCCTATACAGGAAATCTGGGACAGGTACTGCACACAGATCTTCTGCCTAACACTGGCACTGGAACTAGTGGAGAGTCCTTCCTCTTGGCAATAGCTTTTGTGTACCATCTCTCACCAGCCCATTTTCACTGGACTAATTTTTATTCTTTCGTCTTCTTTGTCTGTTTCTGACAACACTCCATCTTGCTGCCTATTTCTCTAACAAGAGCATAAAGATGGCCATACTGTGACAAAGCTGAGGTCCAGCCATCCTGAGTGCTGGTAGAGAGGTGTCTCTTTAATAAGATCAGGTGTATTCTGCTTTTCTGTGAGATCTGTGGGATTTCAATGGGGAATAATGGTTCTGTGCGCTGTAACCCTAAATTGCAGAATTTGTTGTGGTAGTTGGAGGAAAGGTGTTGCCTGGATGCTCTATTCTGGGATGAGTGTCAGGGTAGCTGCAAAGGGGAAGGCAGTAAAGGAAATGTCCCCTTTATGTAATATTGGACAGTAATAACAATCAGAATGATTATAAGGGTGAAGTTGACTACTAACCAAGAAAAAAACAAAAAGTAAAAAAAACAGTTGCATTTTCAAAAGGAGCTATTTTGGGAACTGTTTTGGCACATTTCCCAGTCTCTTGTCCTAGGTGCATGGCAGTCAGTTTAATTAGGTTTTTTCTATAGCACTTTTAAAAGGCTACAGTTGTGATTTGTGCCTGGTAGGTCATTAATTTACTTTCTGCCAGTTTTAATGCACAGCTCTCTTTGAGCTGGCAAAAACATGCACTGGAACATGATTCATAGAGATTGATGGTCATAACAGGTGAGAAAAAGAGGAGGTGGACATAGGAAGGGCTACTGGAATTGTTGAGTGAAACACACCATCCGTTACAAATATAGTGAAAAGATTATCCTTTAATATTACATTAACCCTCAGCAAAGCCTCATTGTGGCAGATATTCTTTATACCAACATATTTTGTCTCAAAGAGCTTGGCTTCCACCACCAGAAGAATTTAACTGCCGTTTCCCACTTAAATCAATTTCCGCAAATCACATCAATAGGTGTGATGTGCACTAATAACTTTGAGGATTTGGGCCATCGAGTCTTAAAGAGCAAGGCAGGCAAAGGGCTGGGTAGATAGCACTGAGAAGTGGAGTGATTTGTCCCATACAGAGGTAACTTGTGGACTAGAATCAACAGCTGTCCAAGTCCTACTGCATATTTTTTCTTTGGAGGGAGGAAATTAGTTTTGTCTATACTGAACTCTCAGGTCTTCCCTGCGGTGAGTAAAATTCCCTCTTCAATGTTGCCAGCTAATCGTCCTGTCTGGACTTTGCACCAAGTCTTATGGTCCACACACTACATGTGTCATGAAAGCAACATTGTAAGAGAACACCCCACCAGTCCATGAGACTTATATCTTTCTTTCTAAGTGTCTTAGAAATGAAATATTAGTGGTGAAGCATAGACTTTGACTCAAGGTATCGATTATCATTTCATACCCAGATAATTTCATCCCTCTTCCTAGTTTGTCCCTCTTTGTGCCTGTGCAGCTGAGGGCTTGTCAGTGCCAGAGGTCCCAATGCAGGCTTTTGTTGCCCAGACACCATCTGTGGGTCTGAGAGGTTGTCTTTGATTTGCCTTCTTTCAGCTGGTTCCTGAGAGATCTTGCTTATCTAGAGTCATTTACTACAGGCAGCAATGGGCTATCCAAATCCTACTAATGGGCAGGCAAGAAGTCATATCCTTTGAGTATGTAAGTTCAGTGGAAATGTAAAATAATTGATTTTATCCCCAGATACCGGCATATTTATCTTTCTGTCTGAGGCCTGAGTTATCAGGACAGCATGGGAACAAATTCTCATTATGCTGATGGAAATCAGATTCTGTTTCCCATGTAAACCATGTGGTGCAGCTCCTTGCTTTCAGTGCCATATGTTTTCATGATCACAGTGATTTGCTTTGGTTTGCTTTCATTTACATCCTAGAAATATGGGAGTCAGGGGAGATGGTAGGTGCTGTATTTGCTTCTGCTTTGTTGATAGCTCTGTGTATTATGCAAATCCATGTATTTATTCCCAGATGAGAAATATCATCAAGGTATTGTTAATGCTGACAATATATCACTCTTTAGACCAAGGTGAAAGATTTTTTTTTATTATTATTATTATTATTTAAAAAGCCAGCCCTTTGGAATATTATAAGCTTGGCTAACTCTCAGTTACATGTTTAAGATCAAATTTGTCTGTAGGCTATTATCGTTGTGCACTTTTTGTCTCTGAAACAGGGACTCCCCTTACACATATAGTTTAAGCCCCGTCTGCTGAGGATATGGATTGCAGCAGGATATTGAGTCCAGCTAATCAATGGTCCTTACTGGGGTCATGAAGAAATAGAAAATCTGACTCTGTTTCCAGGGTCCCAAAAATAAAACTTAGCTGGATGGTCCAGAATGGCTTTTGGGTATAAACTGGTACATATTGGCCCCACAAATAGAGCTCATTTGGGACAAGTGAAAAAATTGAGAGTTATATACCAATGGGACATCTTTCTTTAATGAACTGAGTCTGAACAACAAAATATCTGAAGCCCATCTCAGCTCATTTATCTTAGTGCCCGAGCACTGGGCACTTCTAAATCATTACAACATGCTTGAAGATGGGAAAGGATTAGTTGCTCTTTTTACAGGTGAGAAATTGAGGCACAAAAAGCAACTGGGATCATGTCCAAGGTCACCATCAGGAAGTCCTTGGCTTCCTCGTAATGGAAGCCAAATCCTAGCACCATAGCAAGGACGCTGCCTTACCTTTTAAGCAGCTGACCTTTGAAAGATCCTTCAGATTTGGAGATGCTCATATTCAGCTGCAAGTCCGAGCCCTGGGTTTCAATCCAACCTGCAGCATGAAAATTTCCTCGTATCCAGATTTTTATTAGAGTTTGTCCATCTGTTGTCCAAATCCTATCAGTTTTAGGAGAAACCACCACGTCTAAACTCTTTTCTCCTTGACTTTAAGTGAACACTTTGCCTGCCAGACATTGATCTTTGATCTGGATTTCCTTGCCAGCCCTTCAAAAGAGTTGCTGTCACCACGGCATCTTATTTCCATATTGTGTCTGAAAGCGACAGCAATTATTTCCCACTGGAACTGACTTCAATGTCACTACACTGATTAATCAGCAAAGGTTACTATAAGGGAAAGTATCGGTCTTCCTTTTCCATTGGAGCAGGAAAATGCCAGATCTTAGCAGCACAGCGCCTTGGGGATGGCTGCATTAGTTTTCCAATGAAAGGCTCTGCGCAAGTCAAACCTCCCATCCCCCATGCCTCCTCTCCACTCCTCTCTTCCTAAAACACACACCAAGGTTTGGTATAGAGTTAATTCTATAACCCAGGGTTCTTTTTTTTTTTCCTTCTTCTTTTTTAATGCTACTGACCTCCCATTTCCTTGTCAGTCGACACCAAGCAATTCTGCAGATGGAGAGAAAGATTTCCACTTTGAATATCCCTGAAACACATTTAGAGCCAAAGGCTTTATCATGGGAATAAAAGCACTAAGGTTCTCACAGCTGGGAAGATTTATACAGCTGAGCCTTACCAGCTTAAATGCCTACAGACAGAAACAGCTGAGCTATGTATTATTTCTTTTCCCCCAACTTGCAAGGGAGATGAAAAATGCAGAGGCAGCCTGCAGATAGATATGACTGACAAGGGAGGGGCAGAGTTGTTTCTATGTAGCTGCTGCAGTGGCGTTTTTAGAAGATAATTTCAGCTCCAGAGGTGAGGGGGCTGGGGCTGACACGATTGCTATAGCTGAGAGGAACTGCCCTTTCAGCTAGAGCACTCCAGACAGTGCCAGGCAGTCGTAAACATCAGTCAGGGAGGCATGGAGCCGATGCCGTGCCGATGAGCCCCAGGGGAAAGGTGTTTGGTGGAAGATGCGATGAGCTGAGTGCTCTACACAGCAGAATTGCTGTTTGCAGTCTGTGTAAAAACAGAAGCCAAGCTGTCTCTGCTCTTCTCACCATAACAACGGCAATATTTTATTCTTAAAAAAGCGAGTGCAGATCTTTAAGAGTCTAATCTGCCTCCCGCAAAACAGGCATTCAATGGCCATGCTTCCTCGGAGCCAAACAGAAAGGGAGATTCCCAGAGGCTCAGCTTGCCGTCCACCAACACAAAGAGGTGCTGACCTGAGAGAAGTGACCCTTTCTGAGGAGTCAACACTGGTTCTGGCCAAAGGTGATCAGAGCAGCCCTGAGAGTTCCACAGGGACGATAGTGTGAGCAGGTGTGTACCTCTGAGCATCCCCTGCCTCTGACGGGAATCTGTTGCCCAGCGTGTGCACTTCCTCTGCTGTCAGTTGCCCTTGATGTCACATAAACCCTGGAGATGTGGGGTCCACTCTGTGCTGTGCATGGCTTCATCACATCTCTCGCAGCCCTCAGCCCTGAGTCTAATTATTCCACTATATCCAGGTGCCTTTGTGTTAGAGAGGGGGAAGAATCATAGAATGGTTTGGGTTGGAGGGGACCTTAAAGATTATCTAGTTCCAACCCCCCTGCCATGGGCAGGGACACCTCCCACTAGACCAGGTTGCTCAAAGCCCCATTCAGCCTGGCCTTGAACACTTCCAGGGATGGGGCATCCACAACTCTGGGCAACTTGTTCCAGTGCTTCACCACCCTCAGAGTAAAGAATTTCTTCCTAATATCTGAGCTAAATTGACCCTCTTCCAGTTTGAAGCCATTACCCCTTGTCCTATCACTACACGCCTTTGTGAAAAGTCCCTCTCCAGCTTTCTTGTAGGCCCCCTTCAGGTGCTGGAAGGCCACTATAAGGTCTCCCCAGAGCCTTCTCTTCTCCAGGTTGAACAACCCTAAGAATGAGCAGAGCTCAGTCTGTATGGAGTTTTGTGCCCACCCTACAGTGAAGAGGCCTCCAGAGTCCATGTAACCATGCCGTGCACCTCATCACTCCTGATTTTCTCACACAGGAAGCCTGTGATCCAGCAGTCCCTTGCTTTTCCCTGTGTGCCCAGGCAGGTTTAAGATCCAGCATCCCTTCAAGAACATGGTCGCTCTGAGTCTGGGGCCATCCTTGCCTTATTATAAAATGGAAACTAAATTACTTACATTCCTAGGAATGCCAGTGAGCTGCTTTTGAAATGGTTGGTGTAAGGATGGCCAATATACTTGTAAATCATTGGGGAAGCAGAGCTGCATTTTGTAAAATGTGCCAGTAAATCAGCATGGGAGGAGGAAAATAAATCAACAGACCTGAGTATTGATTAGAAATGTCTTTTAGCAATAGGGAAGAAAACAGACTATCCTAAAATTAAGGGGTCTGGAAAACAATTTAAGAGATTGTCAGTAATAATGTATCTAGTGACTGAAGTGCTCAGAAACAATCAGCGTCTGTGCTTGTCCAGCCTGAGGTACCTAATGGGGTCTAATTTACAATACCAGTGAAAAATCTACCCTTTGAACACCAGGTTACTTGGGATACTCAAAAATCACTCATTCTGCAAAACTTATGTCATCATGCCTGCCTGTCAATATCCAATTTTGTCTTATTCTTAAATGTAACTTTTCTTGGGATATGGACTTCGAACAAATGTGTAACAGCTGTTAGTCGTGTTGCTTAACACAAAAGCCACCCTCAGGGTCAAAACAAAAGTCCATTTACCTTAATAACTCTTTCCTCACAATGACTGTAAATAAGAAAAGAATGGGGTCAATCAGAATTAGACACTAGGTTCAAAGGCTTTTCATCAATTTATATCTTGTGAATTTATATAGAGCGTATAGATGTTTTGTGTCTGCCTTTATCCTTTTGGTAGCTCTCTGCTTGAATTTTGACCACCCTTGAGCACTGGGGGGATGTTTTACGGGCAATCGCAGTCAGCGGTTCCCAGATCTTTACCATGAGTGAGTAAAGCTAAGGTAGAATCCATCGCCATGCAGATATAATTTCTATCCACATTGTTTGGTATATGTGTTGGAACTGCCATTTTAGTTCCCAGTCATTCAGTCTTATGAGATCTTCCTGTAACTTCCCAGTTACTTGTAGATTTCATTACGCTGGATAAGTCTGTATCATTTGCAGGCTTTGCTGCATGGCTCCTCACCCTATTTTTTTACTGTCCTTTATGTTTTAAGAGCACAGATGTCTATGGATTTCCACTGTGAACTTCCTTCAGTTGTATAAATTTAACATTTAGTGCTAACTTTTCCTTTCTATCTTCTAAGTTGATTCAGATTGCAAGGGCAATTTGTTCCTTTGTCCTGTGACAATTTAATTTTTTTAAGACTGTAATGAAGGTCTTCAAGAAAAGCTTTTGTAAATTCAAACTTCATTATTTGAGCTGGAGCATCCTTTTCCCTGTGCTTGGTGGCTCTGTCCTACCCACATCTACTAATTCAGTTCCTCTTGCAGTTTCTACTGATTTGCCTGTGAATCATGTAAAATTTACCGCTGAACCCTTTTTGGTGGTGACTGACACATTTCCCATCTTCCATCACTTTGACACCAAAGCTTATATATGCAAAAGGAAACACACTACAGGTACCAGGTCAGCAATTTCACATCTGAATTCCTGAGACCTCCTGAATGAATGAATGCTGTCCAGACTTGGAGTCTAGTTCCTTCTATTTTATTCACTTGTCCTGAAAGTTCTTCCAGTAAAGCTTCAATATGAGACAGTCCCTCAGCTTCGCATTCCAAAAAATAGCTCAAATATAAGAAAATCTTTTCTACAGAAAACAAGAGCACAGAGAATTACCTGCAATGGATATATCTTCGAGTGCTCCTTCTATTACTTATTGGAGGCATCCAGAGGTTTTGAAGGACAATATAGACTGAAGGTAGTAAAAGCCACAGAGTAATCTAGACTTATTTTTTTGTTGTCACTTGTGTGTGATGGCCTCAGTAAGAGTGTTGCTCCTTTCTTGTTCCCCTCAGTCATGACATCTAACTAGCATTTTAATCCACAAACCCTTCTCAGGTCCCCTCAGGCTCCAGCCTCCATCTCCACCACAAGGTCAAGTTCAAGCTCTGTTCTTGACCTTTCCTATAGTCACCAGGAGACTGATTTTTGCACCATGGAGGCACAACCAGAGCACAGATAACAGCTAGTTGCAATCCCAGTGTTAGAAATCAGTATTCTCCAAATGGTTATAGACAGGAAAATGAGAGAAGCTGTCCTCTCCTTCTAATGTTTTCATATGCTCCACAGAAATAAAGGAACTTCTGATAGGGACCATAAGAAAGACAGTTTAGGGGTGCAAAAGAATTACAGCCCTGTCTCACTACAGCAACCTAGGAAGGGAAAAAGTGATGACTCACTTTAAGTCTTGGGAATGGAAAGAGCCAATCGTTTAGTGATAAGAGGGAAGGAGGAGAAAGGTACGGATTTACAATCCCTCCTTTGGGTGAAAAATTGGAAACCTTAACCCTGCTGTATGCTATTCCTCATTTCTTTATCTCTTGTGAGTGACTGAGCCTCCCAGTGCAATGCATCCTCACTCCTGCAAGCATTTCCCTCCCTCTTCAGAAATTCCAGTCCCAAACAGGCAAGATTTATTCCCTTGAAGAATACCTTCAAGCAGGTGCCAGCTGTATTTTTGTACACTGTTTGGAGACTTTTGCTGCCTTGCAAACTCCAACTGCATATCCTTGGCTAGTCAAGCTTTGCTGATTTGCACCAACCCAGAGACTGGGCTGCAGACTCAAAAATGTTCTGTGCTAATCCTGTGTGACCTTCAGTGTTCTTTGGCTTTGTAGATGACTTTCCCTGCCTCTGTAGCCTCCTGTGGCAGAAAAATGGAAAAACTAAGCTAGGAAGAGGTGTCAGTGGAAAGCCTAAGCCTGTAAAAAAAAAAAAAGAAAATCAGAAAATTGCTGTCTCAGCTATAGACCTCAAAGCGTAATCACACTTTTAGCAATCACAAAATGTGTGATTTCTCTTAAGCATTTGGGAAGTTGTAAAAAGGACTTAATTAAGTTCTGGAAAGCTTGAAAATTATAAGGCATCTTAGTCAATATTCACAGAATTTGGGAAATGTATCTTTGTTTATGAATAAGGAAAAATAATTGTGATGATATGGTGTTCACAAATGATGGAGATGCAAAGAAAAATTTTGAGGTTCTGAGTCTTTAGCCCCTGAATGAATTTAACAACTCAACTTAAAATTTCACTAGAAATTGGGCCTAAAAAAAAATTAAATTGTATTCTTTCAGTGCATTAAGTCAATTTCCATTATGCTCTTTCACAAGGAAAACGAACATCCTTACTACTTAATGGACCATTATGTCAGCTATCAACAGCAGAAAGCTCCCTAAGAAGCCTGCCCCTCCCCGGCCCCCATCTGAAACTAGATTAATTTCCCCTCCTAGGTTTTCTGGACAGACCATATGAGGTATTTCTGAGATGCACAGGCTCAGTGTTTCTAGCAGTGGGATTAAATGCATGATAAAAACTGCTTGTAATTGAGAATTTGTATGGAAAAAATACACAACTCTTGAACTCTCTGGCACTTTGTTTCTGTGGGTGCAGTGGTAACTACATATACATACTCCATTGTTTTTTCTGTGTATGTATCATACCTCATCTATGGGTTCGCTTTAATTGTAGAATTGATAGGGCTTCTCACTTGGACTTTCTGCCGGCTTCCCATTTCTCAAGAGAAAAATGCTCTCCTGAGTTAAATGACATTTTATCATGGAATCATAGAATCATAGAAAGGTGGAATCATAGAGTCATAGAAAGGTAGAATCATAGAATAGTTTGGGTTGGAAGAAACCTTTCAAGGTCATCTAGCTTCCAACTCACCTGCAATGATCAGGGACATCTTCAACTAGGTCAGGTTGCTCAGAGCCCCGTCCAACTTGACCTTGAATGTTTCCAGGGATGGGGCATCTAACACCTCTCTGGGCAAACCAGTGTTTTACCCCCTCATTCACTACCCTCATTTCACCTTCCTCTTTCCTTCAGTGAGGAAGAATGTAATTTCTTCCTTACAGCTAGCCTAAACCTACCCTCTTTTAGTTTAAAGTCATTACCCCTTGTCCTATCGCAACAGACCTTGCTAAAAAGTTTGTCCTCATCTTTCTTATAAGGCCCCTTTAAGTACTGAAAAGCCACAATAGGGTCTCTGCAGAGCTTTCTCTTCTCCAGGCTGAATAACCTCTACTCTTTCAACCTGTCCTCATAGGAGAGGTGCTCCATCCCTCTCATCATCTTTGTGGCTCTCCTCTGGACCTGCTTCAACAGGTCCATGTCTTTTCTGTGCTGAGGGCTCCAGAGCTGGACTCCATGTGGGGTCTCACTGGAGCAGAGTAGAGGGTCAGAATCACCTCCCTCAACCTGCTGGCCATGCTTCTTTTGATGCAGCCCAGGATGTGGTTGGATTTTTGGGCTACGAGCACATGTTGTTGGCTCATGTCCAGCTTTTCATCCACCAGTACCCCCGAGTCCTCAGCAAGGCTACTCTCAATCCCTTAATCCCCCAACCTGTGTTGATACTGGGGGTTGCCCTGACCCAGATGCAGGACCCTGCACTTGGCCTTCTTGTACCTCATGAGGTTCACACAGGCTCACTTCTTGAGCCTGCCCAGGTCCCTCTGGATGGGATCCCTTCCCTCAGGTGTGTCAACTACACCACTCAGCTTGGTGTCATCTGCAAACTTGCTGAGGGTGCGCTTGATCCCACTGTCTATGTCATTGGTGAAGATATTGAATAGTACTGGTCCCAGTATGGACCCCTGAGGGACACCACTTGTCACTAATCTCCATCTGGACATTGAGTCATTGACCACTACCCTCTGGATGTGATCATCCAACAAAATCCTCATCCACTGAACAGTCCACCCATCCAATCCATATCTGTCCAATTTAGAAAGAAGGATGATGTAGAGGACTGTGTCAAAAGCCTTCGAGAATTCCACATAGACAATATTTGTAGCTCTTCCCTTGTCCACTGATGTAGTCACTCCATCATAGAAGGCCACTAGGTTGGTGGGGCAGGACTTGCCCTTGGTGAAGCCATGCTGGCTGTTTCAAACCACCTCCCTGTCCTCCATGTGCCTTAGCATAGCTTCTGGATCTGTTCCGTGATCTTCCCAGAGGTGAGGCTGACAGGTCGGTAGTTCCCAGAGTCCACCTTTCTACCCTTTTTAAAATTGGGTGTAATAATCTTTCAATTATCTTACACTTCTATTAAGGGAGTTGGGAATGTGTGGGTGGAAGAAAGAAGTAGTGACTTTAGGTTACTTGTCATTTCAAGATGTTTACTCTCTGACTTTTAGTCAAGTATAAGGGTACAATCACCAGAAATTCTTACAGTCTTCCAGTACCTTCCCAAATCTTCAGCAGGGTCAGAAGCCAAACTTTTTATTCACTAAGAAAGAGCCCACTGCAGAACAAAGGGCCAACAGTGTGAGAATGGCGATCAGGTCTAGTGATCGCCCTGTAATTTGGGAGGGCACTGCAGTGTGAGCTCCAAAGCTGGTTGCACTGGCTCTGCTATAAGGGTATATCCTGTAAGGACTACGGGCAGGCCTCCGGGTCATCCAGAGAACAGGTGAGATTTATCAGATGGATATTGCTGGCGCTAGTGACGTTAGTGTGAGAACCTCAAACATCACTCCTTGGCATTAAGGAGCTAATGAGGATCACCCTGTTGTAGTCCAGAGCTAAACATTTCAGCAACAGTAGGATTAGAGACAGGACAGGGAGTGGGAAAACATGCAGAAATCTTTTCTCAGACTGAGAATATAGGAAATATGTGCTTGTGAATTTCTTTTATATTGCTTTGTTGGCAGAGGCACATTTTGATTTTACTTAGCGCTGCAAAGGGATTCCCTCTGTATCCCTTACAGGTCTGAAGCTTAATGTTAAAGTATCTTGACTCCAGGACGTAAAACAAAGAATGTCATTGTTTATTCTTTGATGTTCTAAAGCATCTTATTCTTCAGGGATCTCAACATGCTGTATACACACATTAATTAAAGTCCATAGTACTCCTAAATCAGCTGCTATTATTCCCAGTTGATTGATGGAGAAGCTGAGATGAAGAGAGATTATACGGTACATTTTCTAATGTGGGAGTATGTGAAATTAGACCCACAAAATTCATGGTTCAGCAATTAAATGTAAGCAATATGATATTTTTCACATATACTGAAAAACCTCTATGTTCCACTGAAACAACATATAAAATTGTTCTTTGAGACCTTGGTGTCACAATACTCACAAAACTGCAAGGATTTTTTGGACAAAGGAAAGCTAGTGTGCATGCCCATCTTCAACTGATGCCTCTGTGGCATCAAGTTCAGATCTAAGCCCAAATATCCCCATGATTTATAGCTATTTGGATTTATTGTTTCAGTTCAAGATACCCAAACCAATGCAACACCCAAACCAATGCAGGCAAAGCTGAACCTGTGAAGCCAGCAGGTATTATCAGGCAAAGCATGAACCCAAACCAGCTACTACAAGAAGAATCAAAAATTCCACTGGTGAGCACAGTAAAATGAGTCACATATCTTCATATTTTGTAACAGAAGAAATTAACTAGATAGATTTTGATCTCACTCCTTTTGTAATACCTAAGAAATAATTTTAAAAGCTTCAATGAAGATTGCTGACCAGTTTTTTTTTCTATTTACTTTTTCAGATATGAATTTCTTTTAAAAGAGTAAGACACAACTTTCTCAGAGGCAGATTTAATCTTGTTCTTTGAAGAAGCAGGTTTTAAGAGCTCCATCTTCCTCTTCATCAGAAGTATCCTCAGATGCAGCTTCCTCCTCCCTCTCTGGTTCCCTGCTTAAGTGAATGACATACCTAGCTGATGGATCACAGTATTACCCAGGCCATTGGAAAACAAGAGGTTTGAAATAAACTATATTTGAGCTAATTGCTATTTTGTCTTTTGCTTTCTCATCAGGCTCCCTCATCACTGCCTTGGGGCAGGTGGGTTTGCAGCATCCTGGACCAGGACCTGTCAGAGCGCTCCTGGAGCCCTGACTCATGCTGGGACTTTCCGAAGGAGCTGTATCAACACCACCTGGAGCAGCTCCAGATCCCAGCCAAAAGTCTCAGAAGTTTTGTCCACTTAGTTTGGGAAGATGCGATAGCCCCATCTCCCACTGAAACCAGTGGGTCTATACAGGCAACTAGGGGATTTTTGCTGGCTTAGAGGCAGCAGAATGAGACATCTTGCTGGCTTCTTTCTGATTCTAAAAGCATTGCTCCCACTGAATAATTTAGAATAAGCTGGGATAGAGACATTTAGGATCTGAAGAGAAACCTGAGTCATATTTACAATTGCTATTGCAGTCAGCTGAACAAATAAAAAAATAATCTTTTTAAGCTTAATAAACAGGATGTAACTTGTTAAACCTTAAAAAATAACTAAGCAAGCTGGTCCTTTACTGTTATTGCATTGAATTCTATTTCTGGCTTAGCTACTGTCTTGCTCTGTGACCTCGGCATGCAATTTCCCTCCCTTGTCTCTCTGTTCTGCCTCCCACCACTTTTCTGTCTTGCCTATTTATGTTTTCTTTTGCTCTCAGTATTCAAGTTTATTTGTTCTGTCAATTGAATCCATTCTATTATTCAGGGAAGGTTGTTTTCTAAAGCATTTTGTCATCCAAAATATTCCCCAGAATATCAAAATTGAAAGTAATGGAAAGTAAATAAACATTCACAAAACATTACTTCCACATGGAGCTAGAACCTTATTATACCTGGCTGTGTGACAAGTCTGTCTGTCAGTAACACTTATTTCTCCGTGCAGCCGGCTGTGCCACAATGCTCTTCTGAGTCCATTTTTCTGAATCATAAACTGATGTATATCCTTTGCAGTGCCTGGTACTGACCTTAAGGTTTCTCTTTTAAAAGGAGCAGGAGGTCCTCAGGTGGTACCAGTCTGCTTCCTGTGTGCAGCAGTTTGAGGGATCTATCTTTGTAAAGACAGAAATCACAGGACAGAGGAGCACCGAAATGGGCTGTTTCTATAGGACACACTTGGGACACAAATCTGAAATGTTACCTTTGCAGCTCAGACTTTCCACCTCCAATATTTTGTGATTCACAGTCCAAAGCTGTTTCCTAAACATGTACTCCAAAGTTATCAGGCTGAGTACCAAGGAAATGAATCACTTTCCCCTTTTAAAAAGCAGCTGCTGTGTGTTGGGGAGACACAACTGCCTTTTACGTTGTTCAGTGCTCAGACTCAGGGAGGTCTGGATTCATCTCTCTTCAGCCTCACATTTTTGGGGTCAGGTCCTAAGCACCAGGATATTCCCACTTGCCGTCCTTGCAGCAATACCAGTGTGCACTAAAAAAAGGCAAGATTCAAAGGGGCAGAGGCAAAGTGGGAATGAAAGAGTTATAGTCCCTATCACTAAGAGATGAGTGCATTTCTTGATAGGCAAAAATGATGGATTCTGGTCTGCATTGCCAAAAAAACTCAAATTCTCTGTGTGAAGAGACATTAGACATGATTCATAAACAGGGCTGAATTCTCCCCCTTTCCTTAAAGGGCTTTTAACTGCTAAAGTATAAAAGATGCTTTATACTATTATTTCTGGGTTTTTGTTTTTAAACGAGTGGTTCTAAAATTGAAGTTCACGTTTTGGGCTAAACACCAGGATCTCAATGTGTCTGAGCAGCCCTGCCTCACCAGTGACCCCATTAACACTTAGTTCCTGAATCCAAGCAAAACTTAGACTTGCGTTGAGCATCCAGCCAGAGCGAGATGGTAGCATCTGTGGGTATCTTAAGTGTTTATATTGACAAAAACGTATGTTTCTATGATAGCTCAGGCAAAGGAATGAACAGTCAGTGCTTTATGGTGTCAGCACCGGAATTCTATCTACAGTTTATGTTACTTTATAGATTATTCTTATTTCAGTGTCTGATGATCTGGTACATTCAGATGTTGCTTCTGCAAGTGGCCACCACACATAGAGATAGTGAGTTCTGTCAAGACACAGAACTGGGTGAAGCAGGCACACAAGATCAAAGGCTGTAGGGAAATTGGCCCAAAAATTCTCATTCCCATGTGAGGGAATTTTCAGGATTTTATATACCTGACTGGATATGGCCAGTATGAGAGGACTCAGCTCAGCTTTCCTATGCACTGATATCACACATGGTTTGTTTAAAGCCAACCTAGATGTAGAGCACACCAGGTAGTGTGGTCATAATTCTGTTTAGAACGAGGTGAATAAATTAGCTGTAGCCCATATCTGAATTAAGGCTGGTTCTTCCTTTTTTTAAAAAAAAAGTGTAAAATGTTGACGATTTCACTGTTGGAAGTTTGTGATATTGGGATAGGCAGAGGTGGCCCCTGGTGAATGCAAAGTACTCATTAGCTTGGGAAGGATACTGGAAAAAACATACTCAGAGCAAGGGTTCCTTGTGCAGTGCTCCTGTGATCATATTGCCCAACACTCTCTCTGCTCTCGTGAAATCTTCAAACTCCTTTCCAGCTCTGAGTTGGGTTTCTGCCAGGCCCACAGAGCAAAAATGCCTGGACTTCTATTTCAGGGAAGTGTCCTTTCAGCTGCTATTCCAGAGGTTTTCAAGTTGTTGTACATTGGATCTCTATGATATAAGGAACATTGTTAAGCATCTACCAATGAAAAGAGCATCCACCAATAACTAACTAATTATTTGAATCCACCATAGGGTTGTCCTCACCTCTATTGGACAATATGCAAATCAAGCACTCTTTTCCCTGTCTGTTACCATAGAGGGATGGCAGAAATCTGTCCATCTAAGTTATTACTTTAATATATTAGCTTATATCATTAAATATTTTCACATGCAAAGGGCTGAGGTTGTAATATTTTATACATTGGAGTGTTTCTTTACAGGAATGATTTAGAGTCCTACGTATAGGACACCTCTAGCTCTCAGCTCAGTGACATGATCTGCATTAATCCAGCATGACACAGATGTAGATCTTCACAGTTAGAATGCTAAAATTGACGACTAATTCCCCTGAAGTAAAACTGTAGAAAAGGGGAGAATCAATACCAAGAGCTGAGTCTGCTTGATTGAACCATGCCAAATTACATCAGCTGTGAATGCTTTCCTGTACTTTGTAACCTGCATTCCTGAAAATCCTTGCAAATGCACTGGTAAGGCTGCTGAGATGGATGTGGTTGATAGCTGTTAGTACATGCCATATGGATCACAACTGGAGGTTCTGCAACTTGCTAATGACCTGTCTTAGCAACAGTCTGCCTGAGAAGATGAAGAAATGGAATCTCCCCGTATTTGCTGTGCTAAGCTTTGTGTTGGCAAACACTTGCTAACATATGTCACCAGCTTTGAAAAGACATGGTTTATTTATATGTTAATTACTGCAACACTTTGGGGAAAATATTTGTTGATACAAGAGCTGTGTAAATAGGCAAGTGTTGAGAGCTGTTGCCATTTAAAAATAAATGAGTGCTAGCCAATAAGAATCAACAAAAGTCTACGATATGAAGAATCTCTCCTTGCTTATGGCTCAGTCCAGTCCCACTGAGATCTCCATTGATTTCTGTGAGTTGTGAGTCAGCCTTTAACTGTTCCTCATGCAAATGTTAAGGAAAACATGCACTTTCTTCCCTGAATTGATGCAGTGCTTCAAGACTTTAAGGTCCCTTCCAACTCTAACCATTCTAAGACACTGCACTACATTTGAACTCAGAAGACAGAAGTCACTTCTGGGTGACAAGAGGGAGTAGAGGGTGTGTGAGTGTCGCTGGAAGCAATGTCAGTGTAAGATACATCTCATCCTTCCTCAGACATGGGGCCTCATCCGTACGTGGAGGGGGGGCTGTTTTGAAGGTGTCATGTCTTCTATGGAACAGAAGCCCTAGGCCTTCACTGCTATGGTCATTAAAAGTATCTCTACACCGTTTGCAGGAAAATTCTGGCATTTCTGCTGTCTGGGAAAGTCGCTGGGCAACTTTTGGAATTTGCTGCTTTGAAGACTCCCTACTAGTCACTGATAGAAACGTTTCCCTTCAGACCGGCCGCGTCCCACACTCCTGGCAGAAACCTGGGTAATGGCATATCAGACTCTCCACAGCCAAATTTCTAGGTCATAAAGTACTTCACAGCGAAAATTGTTCTGTCAATGTATTGAATTTTCACAGCGTTGCTATTAGCAATACTGTTTACCTTGAGGGCAAACAACAAAAGAAACAAGTCTCTTGGATCTACTTGGTAGTTACAAACACCGCGTTGTTCGCCAGGCAGTTTACAAACTCCTGGTTTTGTGTGTAAGTGCCATTACAGGGCTGCGAGGATCAACAGTGAGAGATGCATTTTTTCTGCATAGATAGCTGAGAGAGGTGCCACACCCTTTCCACGCGTGGGCAGAAAGTTGCTTGTCTTGTAACCACCTTGTTATCCAGTTCTTCAAAACTATGAAACTATTGATACCTGGGAACCCTAGAGATTTCCAGCTTCCAAAAACACGTATTTTGCTCCGTGCTGTATTCACAAGGGATTAGAGCAAAATGTGGGAAAGATAAGAAATAGCAATGCAATCTTTAGTAGCTACTCCTTAAAGTCTGGCTTTGCAATGTGAGTATTTTCTATAAACTTAAATGGCAGCGGTGAAACTCACTCCACAAGCAGCCTGTAGCACAGGGACAGCACAATATATCTGTGCGTGTGATGAAGTGGAGATGTCAAGCCACCATGAAAAGGAACAAGATCCCACTATACAGTCTGATAAACATTTGAGGTATCAGTTATGTTCGTTATATCTTCTAAAGCAAATATAAAAGGCCAGGGGGAGATGAAGGGACGAAAGATGAACTTTCACAGTTCATATTATTAAGTGTTCCTTTCAGGTCAGATACATGATGGTTCAGATGCTCTAGAAGGGACTTCTTTGCTCCACTGAGCTCAATTTAAGGACAGAATATTAGACAGCTCAGGGCTGGTATGTTTGGATTCATTCCCTGCTGTAGAACATCAAAATCTCAGTGGCTTGCGGTTTTATGGCAGTGATTGCTGCACAACAGTTAAACAATTTTAAACCAAATACACTAGTAAAACAAAATAATAAACCTTGTCATTCAGAAACTGCTCATTCCTGCTAACAGTGAATGGTCCTGTGAATGTAAAGGTCGTCATGGATTTTCTTTTAAATTTTTACAGCAATCTTGTTAGAGATCTTGCAGTTCCTGAGCTGGAAGGGGGGGAGAAACATGTTTGATCCCCAGTTCATAGTGAAAAAATAGAAAATTAAAGTTATGAGGAAAGATGACTGCATTTGGAAATAGGTACAAACTGAAAATCAGCACTAGTGTCAAGTAAAATAAGCTACTGAGTTCTGGAGATAGCAATCAGAATAGGACTCTGCCTTGATGTGTTTTAGCCCCTGATCATTATCTGTGCAGTTTAAACTGGGGACAATCCCATGTTCATCAACAAAACTATCCTATGACCTGCGCCCTATTCTGAGAAGTCACAGAAAGCACAGTCTTCAGGAAACCACACAGGTTAAACAGACAAGTCTCTAAAGAGTATAAATTCTTGGAGCCACCCATAGAAAGAGCCATTTCTGATGATGTTCACGGCTTACCCCACATCCTGTTTTAAGACAGAGCACCTGCGCAAACTACGTGGTTTTATTTTTAACCAACTAGCTCTGATTAACCTATTACTGCCATCATTTCTTCCACCCCAGTGAAACTTGCAGTATCTTGGGAGTTGCCTAAAAAAGCATCCAGCAGTAAGCAAAGCCCCAGGTGACTGTTTATGTGTCAGGTGCTTCAAATATGTAGGGTTTCTGGGTTTGGTACTGCCCTTGGTGTTGCACGTACAGCTGTTGCACGGTGTGGTCCTGTTCTCAGGAGTAGCACTTTCCACATCTACTGTTCAGCAATGGACCACACAAGATAATGCATCTCAGTGCAATGACATTTTTTCATTTTGGGAAAGTTGAGGGAAATAAAGGCCTCGTAGCTCTAGCACTTCATAATGTACCACCTTACTTCTAGCAGCTGCCAATAGTGGAAAGCTGAGGAAACTCCGTAGAAGATGAAAACTACAACTGCTGGATGCAGTTTCCCTAAGTAAGCCCTTGTTCCAAAGAAAACAATGATTTTTTTGATGGGTCACAAATCTCTCCAGGATCCCACATGCCCACAGAAGTCTCCCTTAGAAAGTTTAATTTAATTCAGACTTTTTGCAGATTGAAGGGCCAGGTTCTACAGGATCCCACATGCCAAAATTATTTGCCAAGGGTAGGCTCCATCAATTCCATGTGGGTAATTTCTCACCATTTCTTTACCTTAGCAAGCGAATGATACCTTCTTCCTCAAGTCTGTCCCCCCATTTCTCAAGTTGAGATTGATGGACCAAAGCTTCACACAAGCACTACAAGATGACATTTTCTCTCTTCAACCAGCTGGTACTTAGTTTCCAAAAGTCCTTGGGAAGAAATAACTGGGTAAAAGGCATTGTACTTCAGCCTTCCTTTCATTCCAGCCAGTCTCTGGTGAATCACCACCATCATGGTCTCCATCAAGACTTGTGTATCTTGACCTGAACTTCTCCTGTGACAGTTTAAAGGCAAAACGGTGGCTGTCTATGAGGTGAGAGGTATTTGAAGAGAGGTCAGTATAGCAGCTGTGGGAGTGCTGATGGTCTCTATGCAGTGGTGCTTGGGCTGGATAAAAACACTCCGGGAATGAGGACAGAGGATTCTGTGGCCTCTTACTTTCTTATTCTCTGTAATAATACACCTTCCTGGCTTGTTTTACAAGGCTCTTTTGTCCCTCAAAACTTCCAGAAAAAGCTTCTGCTTCATGTTTGTCCGCATTCAGTGTTTGAAGAGTAATGGGAAGAGAACACGTGTAGGCCCGTATGCAGAAACAGCTTTTTTACAGCAGTTGTTTCACAAGGAAGGTGGCCTTGGTCATCAAATTAACCAGTCTGACCAGCACTGAAGTGAAACTGCTGGTCAATTATGAAAATGCAACAGCGTGTAAGGGAAGAGCAAAGGGATGTGAAAAACTGAACTTCAATTACGGTAAATCTGAGGTTTTTCAGCTGATCGGGATGTTAAACTAAGTTACTTCCTCACTCAAAACGAGGACACACCCAGTGGTGAGAACAAAACAAACTTGTTTTGATTATTGCTCTCTTCCTTTCACTTTTCAGACTCTCCAGCCTGCCTCCATTGTCCCAGTTAGGGTTGTTGTGTCCTTGCCTAGGAGAGGTTGGACTTATTTTTGGCAGTTGTTTCTACTAACTGGCTGGCTTAATAAGGAGCAAAGATGCTATCATCAAACTGCAATAAGATCTCTGCATTAGTTCCCTCATGTTATAAGGTGGCAGTGAACAGGGCTCTTCTTAGTTTTCTTTTTTTAATTGGCTGAGTTATTACTTATATGAAGCCAACCTTATTTTAAGCTTGCTCAGTGAAAGGCACAGGAACAAACACTAGTCAATGCCCTACAATGACCTTTCTAGTTGCTATTGTATAACTACGTCCTGAAAACATTTCTCTGGTGAATGTCCTTTTCTCTCCTCAGATCAGAACTGCTTTCCTTAAATAATTTAGAAGTCGATTGTGCCCAGCCTCACACAAGGTTGAAGAAGATATTTTTCAAGGAGGCTTTCCCCGTTTGTGGCCTTGGGCACATGCTGGAATAATCCAACACCTGCAGACAGATGATCAAAATTTACTTAGAGGATCTGGGTTCCCAACTCCAACTCATGTCTTAGACATTTTTGAAAATGTCACTTGAATCTCCACTGCTTGAGCCATGGTGTGTATGTAGTGCCCTGCAGTGATTGCCTTGCACACCTAGGAGAAGCAGCCTCATTGCATCCTCTAAAATCATTGGACCATTTTAAAGTCCAATAAGACCATAGAGCAGGGATGCACAAGCGAATGCAGTCTCCCACTGTGTCTGAGGCTTACAAATATTTCTGTTTACTATTTTGAAAGATTTTTAAATATTCAGGAGATTTATTGCATCTGTATCTTCTGTATGTTAATGAGGAATAACACTTTAAAATGTCCAACTCTCACTTCCAGAATTGATTTAGTTGATCAGTATTCTATAAGTGGACCCTGTGGATAGACACGACCCTGTGGATAGACACTACCCTCTCACTTTCAGGAGTTGGCAGAGTTAGCAAGATATCAATTATTGTCTAGAAGACAGGGAAGAGCAGTTCTTTGCTTTACATTTAGTTTGTGTTTTGGTATTGAAGAAAAACGAAGAAGCAGGTTAGTTTATTTAAATGAAGTATATCATGTATGCTGTAGACCTAATTGGGATTTTCCCTGGCTTGAATTATGCTTCCCACTATGTGAACCAGGAGTGTACGAGTTAAGCTGGGCCTGTAATTTGTATATACATTCATTTTCCTTTGAGTTTTCTGTCACTCCTCCCTTACTCTCTTAACACAATGATTTTTAGGGAGTTTTCATTGTAGGAGCAGAATTAAAGCCAGTATAGAAGGATGAACAAAACCATACACAGTTCTTTGTGGCACATTGCAGAACCATTCCCTAATGGAAAACAGATGGGATTTTTTTTCCCAAACAGTACAAAATTCCCACTTTTCTCCCTGTGGGACACAAGCTACTGGCTTTTAATATAATTATTCATCCATCTAACGTAACTGGTTTAAGAACAAGATGCCTATAGGATTGCACTCTTAAGTAAATTCTTACAACTTTCTCAAGTTGTTTTTTCTCCTGTGAACCTTGCATGGATGCAAGACATGCGCATCTGCATTAGTGCAGGTTTACTTGATGCTTGTGTGGTTTTTACTGGCACTTACAAATGGCAAAGTCCCGAGGGACCTCTCATGCCTTGTTCTTGGATTCAACACTTGTGAATCCTGAGCTTAACCCAAATTGAAAAACATATAGGCCAGGTTCCCAGCTGTTGAATATTGATATCTCTTTATTGACTCCAGCAGAGAAGTGCCGATTTCCATCAGTTGAGGATATGTGCATGGCTGTGTAGGTCTGAGGGTGCCCATCTGTTTAGCAGCCAGCAGGAGCTGTTCTCATCAGTGACCCCAGCCCACAATATTTGAATTCTGACCCATCCATCAGTGTCCCTAGGGTGATAATTCTGACAGAGGACAGATTCAGTGGCTGCAGACTGTTTGTTTTAATATAGTTTTGTTTTCTTTGCTTGGCTCTTATTGAGACAATTAGAGTTTAAATTACCTCTCATCTTCCAGGTCAGCCATGAGCCATTAAAGGGTTCCAGTAAAGCAAAGGGGAGAAGATTACATGCTGGCTTCCTTTTCTAGGCTTGCATGGGGCAGAAATGTAAGGTTTTAATTTCCAGACCTGCTTAAAGGATGCTCATAATTTTTACAAACCACAAGTTTTGACTATCCTCCTAGTTTCCCCTTCTACCCAGAAAAAAAGATGAACATTAAAGCAAAGCTGAAGAATGTAATCAAAATGGGATTTATGTCCTGAGATGTCTTTAAACGTCCTTGTAGTACTTAAATAAAGTTGAAATTATCTTTGTTATTTGTGCCAAGCTGTATCATTTCTTTGGCATATCCTGTCCTATGAAATGGGAAGTGGTTTTGCAGACTTCCTTATATAGGGCCTCTGTTTAAAATAGTTTGGGGTATTTTTTTTCTTCTTTAACTGCGATAAGAGAATCTAAACTTTGTTTACATTCTTCAGCCCTCTGCCTTTTTGTCTGCAAGCAAAGCTCTGTTTTTTTTTGAAAGGTAAAAATGTCATTTTAGATGAGAATAGCATTGTGCTAAGACATCTGATCAGACAATATTTTACTGCTAGTAAATCAAGGGAAGGTATGAACTCTGCACTTGGCAAAAAAGGATTCATAGTTCACAAGCAGCAGCTGAAGAAAAACTTACCGCAGCAAAGTAGGATCAACTAAAACAGAAACAAGGATTTTGGCAGAAAATCAGGATGCTGCACAATAAGAAGTAGGTTCCTACCTCTCAGGACTAGATGCAAAGAAAATGAGAGGAAAGCAGGAGATGAATGGGGAAGGGGGGGAAGTACCTTCAGGGAAGGGGAGGTGGGACATGGTATTTCCTTG
Organism: Limosa lapponica baueri; assembly: GCA_002844005.1. Taxonomy (NCBI): domain Eukaryota; kingdom Metazoa; phylum Chordata; class Aves; order Charadriiformes; family Scolopacidae; genus Limosa; species Limosa lapponica. The sequence continues at coordinate 364,262 of KZ505909.1, read as the reverse complement.
TGTACAGCATAAAGCATTTTTATTAGCCTAGCCTGGTTATTCCAGATTTGGGAAAATGAACAAGGATTTAATAATTATAAAGGGAAATTCTCATCTGGAGCTGCTGCTTTATGAAAAAAAGCTGTCCATTGACTGCAAGACCCACATGGAGAATTCCTCCCTGGAGGAGAGCTCTGAAATGACATAAAGCTATCAGAGCTCACTGTGATGCCAACAAATTTGCTACCTACCTAACCTGCTTCCACTCCCCAGCAGGAACAACTTCCTTAGAACAAGAAGGTTATAATAGCTGCCAAAGCCACATCTGGAACCTTGGATTCTATAAGCTAAGCCCCAGTTTTTTCTTCCCAGCTCTTTTGCATCAAATGCCACCCAAGGAAGAGTTTGGTCTCAAATCCTCATGAGGCAGAGTGTGCACTGGCTTGTCCTGCTATGAAAATGGTAGTCATTCAGGCAGGGAAGACTCCTACTTACCTTACTGAGAAATAAGTAGAATGAAACAAAAGAACCTCATTTCTGTCACCCAGTTACTTCCAGGAAATGTCTGAGATGAGGAGAAAGAAATAGAATAGTAACTATGGAGAAAAATTTGCAGGGACAGAGATTAATGGAGATAATGCAGAGGACAGACCGTGGAGAAGTATGAAGAGATAATTTGGCCATGAACTGGAGACAGCACTGTGAGTATGTATGTATGCATGTGTGGTAATTAATTTAAAAGGAGAGTATCAGCCTTCTGCACAAGGATCCCTGTAGAAAGAATATGAGGGAAATAAGAATTGCAGATTAATCAGGGGAGAGAAGATGAAAGACCTAAGTCCACTCAGCAATGGGAATTGGAAAAATGGAAGAGGTGGCTCAAAAAAAAAAAAAGAGAAACGTTAAATAAGGAAGACTGAGGTGTATGAGCAACAGATTGTGTTCCACTGATGCACATAATTTCTCAACGCATTCTTCCTTGCTGACAGCTGTCCAGTATCACTGAGGATTTTAGACCACCAGGAGAGGGAAAACATATGGGACATGATGACACAAAGCTAGTGCAGATGAGACTTGAGTCAAGTTGCCTGAATCACTCTCACCATTTCACAAACGTGCAAACTAAACATGTAGGGCAGGTAATCAAGTCAGTGACACAAACATTTGTCAAATCCAGCATGGCATCACAATTTTCAAGCTTGTATGCCACAGATTCAAGATAATTCAGATTCTAGGATGCATCGGGGGTCCCCAGGGAGTAAATAATAGAATGGAAAATTGTGTAGGAGAAAGAGTGGAAGATAGGTTACGTTAATTTCAGGATTAATATTTCCATGTTCTTCGGGCATGAGGGAGAAAGGAAAACTGCAGTACGTTCATGGTGAGGGAAAAGAAAGGTTTTACTAACTTTCTCTCTCTTCTTTCAGAAGAATAATGGCTTTTAGGAAATCCAAAGATGAGCTAGCTGCTACCCTGAAGAACAAGAAGGATGATAAAGACAATTTCTCTAGCCCCTCCTCTTAATCTTCCTTTTCGCTATTCCTTTTGGACCCAGCTGAAGGGCTTTTATATCTGGAAGCATGAAGGAGAGCCATGAAGTCTCTGGTGCTGAGACACCTACTCAGTACTTTTGCTGCACAGCATCATCATTTTTGTCTGAGTTCAAGACTGAGGTGTAAAACAACAGTTTTATCAGGCAGGTGCACTTCACCTGGGGTCAAGGAGCAGAGGAAAAATGCAGGTACTGTAGGTTAACTTGGACCCTGTGCAGCTTGAACTAAAAGCTCCAATTTGCATCCTCTGTGACTCTTTTAGCTCCATTAAAGGGATGCAAAACACCAAAAATTTCCTCTGTATTTAGCAGCAAAGATAAAGTTTCAATTATTTATTTACACCTCTCTGCTGCAGTGGGTTTTTGAGAGAGGGTACTGACTTGCTTAATTGTATTCTCAGTTCAATCTAGAACCAGCACATTGTGAGCAGTGCAGAGGGCCCAGGAAAGCTTAAAAGTACATAAAAAGTAACTAAACGTACATAACTCTGCTCGTCTCTGCCTCCGTCAGTCCTTTGCTTCTCATGTTTTACTCTGTTCCCTTTCTCCTTTTTCCATGTATTTTCCCTTTGCTTCTCTGTAGTCAGAAGGAAATCTGTTACCCTGAGTAACTGCAACTAAAACTATCCTATAGATAAACTGTGGAGTTAACAGCTATGATGAATTGACACACTTAAGCATGTGGACTAGACAGTGGCTGAGGACTGGAGAAATGGATCTGTATTGTGCCTACATCAGTGCAGGAGCAGAGGAAGAGGCAGATCCTAAATTGAGGCATTTCAAAATTGTCTTCATGAACTGCAAGACGAGGAGCAGCAGACAAGTCAGCGGCAAAAGTGCTGAAGCATGAGACAGGCTTCCCCTAGCCCCATGTCATCACTCTCATGTTGGCCGTTGGAAGACATTATAAGAAAGGACGTAAGGAATATGGTTCCTATGCAAGGTGACCCTTCTCTGGCATCACCCCTTCCAGCAGTCAGCAGCTCGGGAGCTTTCTCCCAATAATCATGTTTAATGACCCACAGCGGACCTCTCCTTTATTCATTTACCAAACCCTTTTTCAACATCCACAACTGCGTTATGTGCTGTGCAAAATAAAAAAATCTCCTTTGGCTTGTCAAATTTGGTGCCTGATCATTTTATGAGGTTCCTTCTAGGTATGAAAAGGTATTCTTCCTGTTAGAAAAAAAGCACAATAACAGTGCTCTATTTCAGCTAGATAAGCAGCCACAATGCAGGATGGCACGGTTTCAGAGGTGTGTATTACTTGGCAATTCACTGATGTGAATGCCAAAGGCCTAGCTTCACTTGTTAATGCTACAATGTTAGCATTTTGCTTCTTACACTCTCTTACCTTTTTGAGACAGATTGGTTGTTTCCTTGCAATAATTGTAATCTCTGAAAGTAGCTGCCAGACCACAGACACTGAAAAATACAAAATCTTTTGCATTGTATGGGATGGTCTTTTCCTCTCTCGTTCTGTTTTTCCCCTTATACCTAAGACATAGTAACTTTACGTGTTTTCCTTCTAAGCATATTTATTTCATCTGTAACAGGAGGTTAAGCAAAACTTGGTTTGTCTAGACTGCCACTGCTTCAAAGACTCAGTGGCAACAGAACAGAAAATCCTTATCTTATTTGCCTTTGCTAGTAAAGATTTTGTGTAGTCATGTTAACTAGTGCTTTTATGCAAGTCTTGGGACCATTTACACAGCAATCAGAAAATGTATCTTTTTCCAAACAGTTTCTCAATGTGATTATGTATCCTAGCCATTATTTGTGTTCATTTTAGGATTCTTTTACGTTGGACCAGATGCCACATTTGGGTGTATTTTGCTGGGGCTGGATGATTTCTGAGAGTTCAGGAATCTTTTGGTAGTAAGTCTACAACTGGTGCATTCTACCTTCCCTGGACTCCACAGGGACAGTGTGACGGCATGCATGTTGATTAGTTTACAAGGAATGGAAGAGCAAACCTCCACTGATAAATGTGAAAGATCTTCAGTGAAGACTGTAGCATTTATGAATTTTCTTTCGAGAATAGGCTCACAGTGAAATCCACAAAATTCAGAGATACCTAAAATAACATAGAATCATTTTTGTCATCTCTTGCTTGTAGCATCCATCTCCCTCTGTTTACTGGAAGTTATTATGAGTCTCTCTTGCTTTAAGTAGTCTAGTGCTTAAAATCAGAGCAATAATTCCTTAACCTCTTCTGTCTTGGATCCTATTTGTCTTCCTGCTCCCCTTCCTGTGAAGTCATCTTCAGGTTCGAGCCTTATTGTACTTGCAGTACCAGTGTCATACTTAGTACATCCTGAGGCCTAACCTTATCTTTGCATAAATAGATACTTCTTACCATCTGTTCATCAAATGACCATCACAGAAGATGGAGTTTCACAGCCCAAACCGGGATGTGTATGTGTTATTCAACGCATTAGAGCTGGTCTCTAATACATGACATCTTATCACTTAATAACTACACTTTGTCACCATACAGTAGCCTCGTGTATACAATTGTTTTTATCTGTAAGGAGACAATGGACCTAAGAGTTTGTTTTTAAGTCTGTGGATCAGTGAAAACTATCATGTCAGTACTAGCAGGCTATAGATGTGGAAAGGAATTTAGAGAATACAGAGAGGGAATTGCTGTATGAGCAGTTTCTATTCCTACAAGCACTAAACATAACAATAATGTTAGCCATGAAATAAAACAAACCTCACTATCAACCTGGCTGTGAGATGATCTGATAGTCTCTGTTTTTCAAAGTGTGAAAGCAAAAGCTTTCTTTGAACTAGAAATCGATGAAGATAACATTTCCCTTTTCCCCGCTACAGCCTGGGGTCCAGAGCTGGACCCTGGGTCCTGGTAGTGGAAAGTCCTTGACTGGTGGCAGTGGAGAGAAAATCGTCACCTGCTCAGTCACAAAAAACACATAGGCCTACAGCACTGTTTGTTAAGTAAGATCAGCTAATAGTTGCATAGCGGAGCTTCAAAGCTTCACGACACAGTTAATGAAGGCTTTGTAGATGCCGTGTCCCCGCTGAAGCCTTGGACTTTGGGTTTGATATTTAATGCAAGAAATTGAACATTGTTTGGACTTACTCAGTTTTCAGAATAAAAAGGAATAGAATTGCTAGGAAATGAGCACAAATTTTGACCTCTAGACCTGATCCCAACTTTGTTTACACCATTTAAAATCACTTCACTAAAATCAGTAGAGCAGATGTCCTGGTTTGTAGGTACAAGAGCAAACCTTGGATTGACGTCTCAGTCCTGACTAAGTTTGATTTTTGGATGGAATTAGGATTCAGTCTGAATTGTGCTGCTGCCTCCAGAACCTCAAGTTGATACCTAATCTGTCCACATGTTAAGCTGTATTGAAGGGAATATTTGTTTTAAAAAAGTTATCTGATAACTTTTCTCAGAGGAGAAGTAAGTTTTTAAAGAACCAATTATTTGCACGAGCATTGCAAAGTTTTTAGCCTACCAGTTGAAATATGTCACATTAAGGGGGGGAAATTTTGTGTATTTTAATGAAGGTGTTCTAGCTCAGAAGCTATTTTCCAGAAGAAAAAAGACCATTTTAAAGTTCAGTTCACATTGTAAAAGCTTCTCCTTGACTAGCATTTACTTACCATAGGGTATATACAACATTAATTTTTCAACATATATATGTATGTATGACTTTATATGTGAGCATCCAAACCCTTTAATTTCCATATATTTCTATCTTTCATTTTTTGTAAGGGTGAACTGAAGCATCTTTCCATAATTCCAGTATAGTCAAATGGTACTGACACTGTCAGACATGACATGGACTTATGAATGCCCCTCTCAACAATCTTCATTTGGTCACTGTCTTCTTTTTGCCTAGCATAGGGTCACACTGCCAGCAATGTGATGTACTGTAAAGGTTACATCCATCACACATCAGTGCAATGCAGATACCCACATTACCTCGTGGTGTGATATCAGAAGGCACCTGTGATAGCAAGATAAGTGACGATATGAGTGCTGGTGAATCTTCCTTTTGAGATTTTACTGCTCCCCAGCTCTGTGACAAAGTGGGTCTGTGCTGAGCTACCAGACTGTGAATAACAGCAGCTGAGCTGTAAGCAGCATGTTCCCTTCCAGCTCTGCATAGGCTCCCCACCTTTCAGCAGAGGGGTGACAATGAGCAGCTGAGCAGGGAGTAACACTTCAAGATGTTCAAACACTTGCAAGCCGTTTGTTCTCTTGCAAAACTCAGGGATACCCAGGCTCTCCTGACTTTTCAGAGCCAGTTTGAACACTGACCAGCACCACATCATGTCTCTTGCAACAAAAGTGATGGCATTTAGCAGAGAATGCTATTCATGTGTATTCTCATCAAGTCCACAGTAATTTAAGCCTGTATCCCCTGCTAAAACCCAGAACCATCGCTTCACTTGAGGTTACTGGAATTTCTTGTAGCAGAAGGGTACCTGATGGTGTCCTTCAGAAAGGCCCTTCAAATTGCTTCCTTTATCCTGAGTCTTCCTGCAGTGCCAGAATTTTTTCAGCATAGTAAAAATATTTCATTCATTATCAGGAGCTTAGTCATCTGATTCTTGGTGCTGATGCTGCCTTTCGGAACAATGGCTGGCTGCCACTCTGTCTGCTGCTGTGGGAGAGCTGTGCTCTGTAATCTTTGTGTGTTTCTTTCTCTCTCTCTCTTTTTAATATCCTTGGCTTTATCATGGGAATTGATTTTTCTAAATGTCCACCTGGTATGTTCTCTCTTCGTTAGAAAAAGAGACCAGGTGTTAATTTGTACCAATGTCACTGACTTCAGATGATAATGAGTTCAGAAAGGATGGAAAATCAAAGCGTATTCCACCATGCCTAGAGGAGGAAAACTGTGAGGGGAAAATCATCTATGGCTGGGCAACGTAGCTGGAGGGCACACTACCCCTCCCTTACTGTGCCTTTATGTAGCTGCCTTTATCCTCTCTTTAAATGATTGGCATGACCAAAGCATCCCAGGGGAAAAGATGGAGAGAACAAGAGCCCCACAAAGCTGCATCATGCATTAGTGGTGAATAAAACAAAGCCAGGGCAGCACAGTTCTGATCAGCTTTACTCCATCCTCTCTGTTCCTTTGGGGAAACCTCACATCACACGTGTCAGTTAGCAGGAGCACAGCAAGAGGTATGAGAGGCTGAGCTGCCTTCGCGTGTGGAGAGCAATGTGGACACGGATGCTGAGTACTCTGATCAAAGTCTTCCATGATGAGAATATGAGGTGTGGGGGATCCCTGGGTCTAAATGCATTTTCCTTGGCCCAGCTTCCAGCCCAAATGATATCATACTCATTCCACTCTCATGTGCATAGGAATAATAGCCTGAGGAGTTTTTGCATTACTTTATTTCTCTGTGGATTCCTTTATGCTTGGGAGGGAAAACAGAAATACCATGATCATGAGTATAATAGAAATGTTGGATGGGAAAGGACTTCATTAAGGTTTGTCGATCAGGATATTAACACCAGCAATGCTGCTACATCATGTTATTCTATTCTCTCTAGTACAAAGGACTTGTCCCCAGTCTCCTTGTGTCTCCTTGTCTGCAGCAGGGATATAGGCCTGTAGCCATTGCTTGGGACCAGAGCATCACAGATCACATTTACTGCACTGAGCCTCTCAACGAGCATTTGTAGTTTCCTTTTTTTCCTCTTTGAAGGTGAGCCCGAGAAATACTTGTGCACCTTGTGTACAGGACAGCATGGCACATAATAACGTGGCAAGCTTTCAGCAAGTGATCATCAAAGCAATTAAATGCCAATCAGCTAAACTGAAATTGTACTAGGTCAGCTTAGGGGTCTGTTGACAATGTCTCTCATTACCTAAGTGATATGGCTACAAATAGTTCTTAGGCAAAATGCATTGTTATTGCTTTTTCCGGATTTTATTTTCCTGACAAAATTAATGAAGGCCAGAACTTTAAGACCTTGAACTTAAACTTGGGCTCTTCTGTCAGCAGTCCAGTTCCCAAATTGGCCTGATTTTTAAAGATGTTGAAGGGCAACAAATTCCACTGAAGTTGATGAGTATTTTGAATATTTTGAGATAGATTTTCAGGGTTAAATGATTAACAGAGATATGCAAATCATTGATGATCCAAGATAACTGCTTTAATTCTACTTACACTTTTGAGAAGAGATGTCACCATGGAAAGGAAGTGAGTCACATGTTTCTAAAAGGCCAGGAGAGACCAATTTCTGAACAGTGTGAGTACATTCCTGGCAAGACCATGACTGGAAAATTAAACAGAGTAACAGATCAAACATGCAGGCAGATGAACTGCAGTAGCAAAACCCATCACACAAAGATGGGTTTTCCCTCCAATGTTATGAAATCACCAATGTGTGTGGTTATCACAAGAACCTTTACAGCAGAGTGGGTGGCTTCCTGAGGCTCACTCACGGCAAAGCAAAGGGAATAATACCGTGGATTTCCTTGTTGTTTGGTGTACATATTTACCCACATTTATTACAGAAACTGAAAGACTACCTGAAAGTGATAAAACTAATTGCTCCTTCTCTGAAATCCAACAGGTTATTATTTGCTTATACAACCTTAAAGAAGAATATTAAAAGCCTTTATGTGTTGTCATTACCATTATGAAAAATTAAAATCTGGACAATGTGATCATCAAGAATGGGACAGAAGACTTGCTTGCCCTGAAGTCTGTGGGAAATCTGGCACTAAATTTAGAGACACTATTACTGCTACATGGTTTTTCCCTTCAGATATACTGTCTGCAGGTTCCCTTGCCTAACGCGCCTTTGTGTGTTTTTGATATGTATTGGTATCATTATGGCCACTGCTTTCCATGCAGGGGCTATGACTGAAACAGGTACTTACTTATGTACTTGCTTAGATGTCAACTATGTTAAACACTCTCCTTTTAGTTTTTGTTCTGAGATTTTTATATGTTTCAGTCTTCTATATTTTACCTAAAAATTGTTCTTTGTATTGACTTCTGATTTAATACCTTCAGCAGTCCATACCTTAGAAGGAAACATATGTCACTGGTATGAAAAAAAGATTTATCAAGAAAGGACAATAATATGAAGCAGTGCCAACAACCTGATCTAAGTTCTGTGGCTAGGATGGTTTTCAAGTGATGACATGACTATGGGCCAAATTTGAATTCAGTGATCCTAGTGTAAATCTGAAAAGAGTGAGGAATGCCTGATCTATTCCCTGACTTACACTTACAAGTCCCCTGAAATCAACAGAGTTGAAGAAACAGAACTGAATTTTCCCCTCTGAGTTTAGTGACATTGCCTTGGATTTACGTCAGTGAAACTGAGAGCAGACAGTCATTTAGCTGAATATCGCCAAGAGGAAAGATCATGGTGAGCTGCTAATATTTGTTGCTGGAAACAATCCAGGAATGATACAGAAGCCAGGTTTTTATAAAGCTTTGAAACCATCCCCTAGGCACACTATGTGGGTCAAGGTACTAGGCAGTAATGGAAGTTGAATGCGTCCCAGGCCTTTCTAATCCTGTCTGATCCAATGACTTCCTCTCTGATATCAGTCATTTCACTTGAGCTGCTTGAATCTCTTTCAGGTCAGCAATGAAAGCAGGTATAAGAATAACTTAAGATCCAGCTAGGCTCCAGACACCAGCTTAAGTAAACAATACATATTCACTTTTTCTACTAGTTGCAAAGGATTGGTAGATTCTCACATAGAAATTAAACTGTTAACAGTCCAGTCTGGGAAGATGCTGAATGCCTCCTACACGATGGCAAGAACTATCAGCTGCCAATATACAGCACCCTGATGGCTCCAGATGTGAAGTTATCCCACGGTATATTCTGATAGACACAACAGAGTTCTGTCATATACTGTTTTTGCTAAGGAAACTGCTTGTGGGCTGAGAAATCAGCATGGAAAGGAAATCAGGTTTCTTGCTCTCAGAACGCCTATGGGTTTATGCAATTTTATAACCAATGCATTTTTAGCAGCATGGAATTTAAGACTAATCCACCTCCAAAACTGTCTTCTTGGTTTCCTCTCATTCTCGGGGATGAATCTTCCCTCTAGTACAGACAATCAGAAAATATTGTGACACTTCAAAGGAACTTGGAAATCCCTAACTATGCTTCTATTGTGTGGCTCAGGTGCTCACTCTCAATCTAAAGAAAGTATTTTCTGGGGATCAAAAAAAAAAAAAAAGAAGTATGTAAGAGTGAGTGTATGTGCATAGATACGCACACACATGTGAATTTTCTTTCTGCCACTCCACTGAAAGTGGAACATGTAACTAATTTTTTTGCCATACTGAGGTCTGATAAACTATGAGTAAATTCTGTTACTGTTTAGTTAAATAGATGTAACAAGGTTCAGGGGAATTATCCAACCTATTTCAGGTACATGATGGATATATGTTTTGAATTCCATGACTGTTTATTTATCTTTTTTTCCAGTAAACGTGGGTAAGTATTGTTTTACACTGACTGTGGGAGAGGTTCAAGGAATCCATACAGCTGGTTGTGTAACAGTCACAAAACCACAGTTCATATTCCAAGGAAAGCACTGCAGTAATATTTTGACTTCTGCATGCTCACCTCTTTCAGAAGCCTGTGAAATTTAGATGTCTGATCTGAAAAACAAAGCTCAAGTCCTTAAATTCCTATCCTAGAAACAAGCTGAAGTTAATTACTAACAAATATTCCCCTTGAAGTCTGTGGATATGAATTTGTCAGCAGATGATGCCTCAGACATTGACCCCTTTGTCAAGGTGAACTTAATCAACCCAGATAATTTGTTGTTTATCTGATGGAATGCTGGAATAGAGTTCTAATGACAATCTTCTCTAATTCCAACTGCCATGTAAATATCATAAAAACATACAGTAAAAATATGGCCTGGTTCCAGGCATGAAAATATTGTCCTTTGTGATTAATCAAATGAAGAGAAGGGAATGACTCTAGTGTCAATGCTGAAAAAAATTAAAATCAGCAACAGGAGATTATACTAATGTTCATTTTCAGTACTGCCCATATTGTTTTAGCTGGGTTAACATGGTCTGGAAGCTTTTAGGGTCTTCCAGATTGGTCTCTATCTCTGGCTTTGATCACTGGGCCTTTTGTCCCGTATGTTAAAAATGTTTCCTTGACATCAGATTTACCTCTTAGAATACAGTCTTTAGCCATAAAGTCCTGTCAAGAAGAGCTGATAAAATAGAAGACAATCCAAATAAAATAATACATTCAACAGCAGATAACAATTAAGATATATGCTTATCTCAATATTTCTTTTGCTTTGACTCATTCCTGCATTTTTTTGGCCATCTTTTTCCCAAATGAAACTTCTAGCAGTGTACATTGTAGATGACATTAAATCCCCTTGTGGAAATTACCTTATTTAGTTTTGCTCTCCACACTATAATTTTGTGTCTGAGCTAGTTATCCTACTGTAGTCAACTCCAATACAGTCAATAGAGTTTAGAGTGTGATTGATCTGACCAAAAGTTGCTGTCTGCTTTAGGATGAGAGGAATTACATCTTACACCTAATCTGAGTTTATTGACCTTCCCTATATTGACTATAAAGAGACCTCATGGCCAGAAGTTTAGATATAGAAGTCCACACTGTAGTGAGATGTATCCTCTCCCTCTTGACTTTAATGGAATGTCAATCAATCCCTTCATATACGTACATACTGGGGTTCTTGATCTTCTATTTCTTTTTTAAGACAATGAACAATCAATTAGAACCCTGCGAGTAACATAATTGTTGTTTTGTGTCCAGACATGTACCATAGTGAGTCAGTAGCCTTACAGCTCCTTTCATCATTGCTCAGGCAACAAAAAACATTGGACATGACTGAAAACTCTCTGGTATATTTGATGTCAACGTGAAAAAAAACTACTCATATGAGTTTTCAGAGTGAGAAATGGAGGATATCTTCAGTTCATCTTTAGCGGGTAGGTTCATGATTAAGATACCTCTCCTGGAAAAGCAATAATCTTGTGTTCACTTGTCTTCTCTTGATAGTGTCTGCAGGTAACTTAAAGCTTTCCCTGGTTCCTTTTGATGTTTATTTTTATTACTTTTTTTACCATTTCATGTTCTTGCTGGACAGCTCCTTTTTTAAAGTGCAGCAGTAGCTGAGGCAATAGGAATCCAAAGAACATCCTGCTCAGTCTGATGAGCCTTTTCTTAAAAAGACAGCTAGGTCTTTAGTGTAGTCTACCATGGTTTGAAGAGAAACACAGGAATACATTATGTCAACCATCAGCTGGTTAGTGTCATATACTATGCTATCTTCTCCCTCTACTTTTTGTATTCTTTTGCCTTCATGGGTTTTACCCCATTATTTTGGAGGTTTGTCAGCACTTTATTCAGTCAGGTGGATATCTGTTTCTTGAGACTGACCTCAGGTTTTGGTTACATGAAGTCCTACTCATTTATGGATGCCTATGAGATAACTTTAATCTCAGCGCTGAGGTTTGTCTTAATGTAAATAAGTAACAATGCTTCACTAGTTGTAACAGGAAGAGCTGTGTAGATAAAACACTTGTAGTGGAAAAGTTGGCAGATTAGCTGAGGGTTTATATGGGAACCCTGAGGAACAGGACAAAATGTAGACAGAGGATGAAGTATTCTCAGCCATGGAATAGCTCTGTCATATGTTTTCAATTTGAAATACGGCCACACAGGATGTAAATGCAAACCAGACTGGTGGAAGTCAAAATCCCCTCCTTTCGAGAACCACAAAATGACATTTTGGGAAGAGATGGTTCTGTTCCACTGTGAAGTGGGTGGTGGACATACAATATTACAATGTCAGAAAAATTTCCAAAATGAGTGAATTATATACTTTATATTGAGAATGCTCTTAACAGCACTAATTACATAAATATTTAATCGTACATAAAGCAGGGACAAAATTATGCCTCTGACTTGAGTACATCATCCACACCAGTCCAGATCTGGAGGAAAGATCTTGAGGCCAAATGAGACATGCCTATAGTTGTTATTATTAAGTACCCACTGTGGGACTATTCTTGTGATATACTTTCCCAGCTCAGACATTCTTTCTCAGCCCTCTTCTCTGTCAGAAGCACAATGTCTGGATGGACTGATGGACTGTGCCAGTGCAATGGCTCTTACAGTGGGCTTTATGTGGTACTCAAAAATACAAGTACTGCATTCAACAAGACCAGCATGTCTATACCCGTGGGAAGAAATTAATATATTTAAAGGTGTGAGATTAAAAAAGAATACTACTTAGGTAGATCTGCTGATGCAAGTGTAGCATGATTGAAGAGGAATACTTTCTGTGTCTCTAGGAAGGCCCTATCAGTGCGATATAAGAGCCATATGTGACTAATAAATTATGATCTTTGTTAATGGTTAATTGAAATGGTTAATCTTCTATTACCTCCTTTATCTCCAACATTTTTCCAAAGTGATTTGGTAATATACTTTTTTGCCTAATTAGAGAAGTCTTCTATAAATCATTCATGGAGGAAGATGATAGACTGCTGGTAAGAATGTTGGACAAATTAATTCTAAAGATTAGTGAATACTTCAGGCCTTCTGTCAAAAGATATTGAATGTATATGCATTTTAGTTTGTGTTACTGTGGCTACTTAAAGCACTGCCTGGAAAAGAAAAAAAAAATAACTTAGTGACCAGCTAATCGTTACTATTTTATTTTCTGTTTTTTAGCTATGTTTCTGAATTTATCCTGAAATTATGTTTCAGCTGACTGCATCTATTCTTCCAACCAGTCAATAAGAGAGTTTGACTGTGATAAAAAAAGTCATTTTTTCACTCTTTGGTAGAACTATCTTTTAGAGACAGTGAAAGAGTAGAAAGATGGTAAAATCATGTAAAATCTAGTTCTGAAATGAAACCACAAAAACTTTAGAAACTCATCACTCCTGATACTTTTTATCAATTGACTAGTAGAATCATAGAAAATTTTGGGTTGGAACAGACCTTTATTGGTCGTCTAGTCCAACCTCCCTGCTATGAGCACTGACACCTTCTACTAGATCAGATTGCTCAGAGCCCCTTCCAACAGTGTTACCAAGTGGTGAAATCACATTTAGAGAGAGGTTAGATCCAATTCCACTTGAAGGTTTCCAGCAGACTGAAAATGAAAGCCTCCTTTTTTTCTCAAAACAGATTCATGGATTCACGGATTTGACAGAGTTGGAAGGGACCTCTAGAGATCATCTAGTCCAACTCCCCTGCTAAAGCAGGATTGCCTAGAGCACATTACTCAGGCCCAAGTCTTTGTTAAATCTACCTCCTCTGGTTAGGACCATCACAGCTCACTGCAGTTCATGGATACACCTCTGTCACCCTGGAAAAGTCTATGCTTTCAATGAGGTCTCAACCTCAAAGGTCAGATGGTCTTACCTATATTCATGTTGGCATGTACCTGTCCCTTTTATCTTAATAGTCACTTATATCTTTAGATTTTTCAGGAAGCTGTCTTGCAAATCACCACTGTAGTGTTTCTGCCTAATCCTTTCTGTTGGTGGGTCATGCAAGAGAAAATTTCAGGGAAAAAAATAGGTGGTTTGTGGTGCTTTTGTAGTATCTTCTGTAAATCTCCGAGTTTTTGTTTCTCTTGCAGAACCTCACAAAGGGAAGAATACAAACTGGGTAGCGTTTCTCAGGCCTCCTTTTCCCACAGGTCTCTAGTAATTTTGCCAAGTCACAGGGAGCAAAAAGCCCTGGGCCAGAATCCTCTCTCATTTACACCCGCATACATTTGAAGATGAAGCCAGCAAAGTCAACACAGTTTAACAACAGAGAGATCAGAGTTTGATGAGCTGCTTGTGGTTGTCTCTCAAGGAATTCAGAGGTATTCAAACACATTTCAGCCTAGGCACTTGCTTAGTATTTCTGCATATTCATGCAAACCATACAGATTTCTTTGTCATGTTCTCTGACACTGACCGCTCCTGCTCAGGTGACATGAATCATCATATAGATTCGTTAGTGACAAAACATGAGCTTTTAATGAGATAATGGAAAGCTGTAGAATTTGTAGTTAAATGCAACACTGCTAAGTACATCTGCCTCAGCACTGAGTCCCGATCAGCAGGGTAAGTGTTATAGAGAGGTTGTGTTGGTAACTGAAATAACGACTGGATGGAGCAGCTGCCTAACAAAGTAAGACTGGAAGGGCTGGGGTGCTTTGATTTGAAGGGAGAAGGTTGTGGAGAGGGTTATGATTGATAGAGTTCTATGAAATCATAAAGGGGTGGATAAGGTAAATATAAAATCCTTTTTCACCACCCTCCACAATACTAGAAATATGAAATCATAAATTAAAAGCAGTACATGACTGAATTAGGACAAATTGAAAAAATACTTTTTACATAGAGTGTGGTGGCTTCTGGACAGAGTTATGGAGATAGACAGCACTGGCAAATTTAGAAAGAGATTAGGCAAATTCATGGACAGCAGGTCAATTAGCAGACACAAAACAGCAAGAATGTACCCTTTAATATCCCTAACCAGGTGGCTGCAGAAGCTGAGGAAGTATGAGATGAATGGGCCACAGGATCCGGGTGTGCTCCTTGTACAGCATCTCCTAGTGCCCTTGCAAGAGACAAAATGCTGAAGCAGGTTATTATTATGGCCAGTAGGGCTTTTCTTTTGTTGTTATATTCTCACTTACTATCCCTTGCAAAGTTTTTCGATTCAATTTGTGAGGAACACCTTAAGTGGCTTCTGGAGTCCACTGGAGTGCTGTTTTTACGATATGTGACTGAGGGTATCCATTGTATGTCCTGGGGTGCTGCATAAGAGCCGGAATGAATGTGCAAAGCTTTCTGGGACAATCTGGAGAACAGCACAGTGAAGAAGGAGCCAAACTTGCTCAGTGCCATCCAGGCAGAGTCCCTCCTGTGAACTGTCGAGACCCACAGGCACACCCAGGCTTTGTTCTTGGGGGGGAACTCATTACTTCACTGCAAAAGAAATTCCGAGAATGAGTAAGAGTTATGACATTTGTGAAACAGGCAGGGACAGTCAGAGGACTGAGACCTGAGTTATTTGAGACCACGAGCATAACTGGATTAGGTTTTCACCTATTCTTTTAGCCAGTCTGCTCTACTGAAAAAGGATCCGGACAACTCGCGAAGGGTTAGAGCCAATGATAGGAGCCTGCATGGGGTCGTACAGCTGATGTCCCCCCAGTTTGGTTACATGGGCCGGCACTCAGTTAAAACTGAGGCCTCTTTCTTCCATTGTCCTGCCTGGTGCTGACAATGAATAGGCTCCTGTGGTTGCAGCTTAAGGGGATTATTAGGAAAAAAAAAAACATGCTTCATACAAAAAAATCTAGTTCTCAAAACTGTGGCAGTTAAAAAGTCTGATGAAGAGAAGGTGTTAAGCTTTAATTATGAGCTTTCTCCATGCACGAGGCAGAAGAATCAGAGCAAATTCAGGTGAAAGCTTCAGGTCCCATAACACGAACTTAGCAGGGTCAGACTGAAGCTGTTTCAAATTGCCTAAGCCAGCAGGAAAAGACGACAGCAACGAAGGGCCTCTATATGGGAGCACGTGGTGTTCTGCTCCTGGCTTTTCTCAAATCCACATGTTCCTGTGGCTGTGGTAAAAATGATGTTTGAGTGGCTGGTATAATTTAACTGCATACACAGCTTTACCAACATTACCAACATGTTCATTTTTACATACACTCTTTTTGCCTTTCACAGACACAATTTTTTGCATGATGTTGTGATACCAGAAACAGAAGGATATGGGCTTTCATGACATTATTTACTCCTCTGTGAGAGCATATGATTGTAAGGTCTGCAAATAAACTTGCCTGGGGACAAAGGTTTTTCTATTAAGATTTTCCATGAGGCCCCACAACCTTCAGAATTACTATGAGACTTATGTTGTCAGTTGAGTCATACAGAAAAGTCAGGATGAGATTATTTGCTTCCTCACATCTGATTTATTGCTTTATTTTTCAGACTGCTGCTCTCCTAGGTCATGGATGACAATACGTGTTTCAACGTCTTTTTGGGCGAAGCAGGGGAACAGCTCTGAATGTAGCTTGCTGCATATGCAATCCTAAATATGCAGTTCATCATCTTGTCTGCGTAAAAACTGTAACATAAGCCCTAATAGATCACCCTTCATTTCTCCCTCTCTTTTCCAATGAAAAACATTCTGTCTACGATGTTGATTGAATCTCTAAAATTGTCTCCTTCCTTCCTGCCTTTATAAATAGTTTTGTATTTGAAGTGAATTTACTTTCATTTTTCTTTTTGGGTTTGAACGCACTTGTCATTGTAACAGTGATAGTAATTTGCAATAGATGTTAAGACCCTATTAGTACTTTGCTTGAGTAACAGATAATTAAGACACTTACATGTAGTTTCTGGAAACATTTATTCAGTTTCCCACACTTTTTTGAGTGCAGTTGGTCATTTCATAACAGTAGCCTGAAGAGACACCACAGATGAACTTTCTCAGTTTTGACTGAGTTTCAACTAGAAACTTCTGATAAATCAAAGCTCTTCAAGTGGAACTCAGGGATTGTGAACAGCTGCATCTTCAAATCAGAAGATGTGCATATGAATTTCTTGGAAACTAAACTGTTTGATATTGGATTGTATATTATAGTCTAGCCTCTATGTTGGAGAAAGAGATTTCACCCTATCTGTATTTGCATGTTTATTGCAGGTTATTTATGAAATTATTTATTTCTAACTCAGAATCATTAATATCTTTACTCTTCCACACTTTTTTGACATATTGCTTCTGGTCTAGCAGAGAAGATTTGTCAAGGAACTGTATGAATTTCTTAATATGACTATAACTTTCCTATGCAACCATTCAGGCAACTGATGGGAAAAAGGTATCATGTACCTTAATAGTAGATTTTATGCATCTGTGGGGCAAAGATGTTTAAAGCAGTTTTTAAAATTCCTTTCTGCATGCCAAATGTGTGCTTATGAGTGTTCCAAAGTAATTACACAGGAACCGTGATTTGTTTTGTGCTCAATGTGACCGATTTAGTGCCAACAAGTAATTGCACTTGTAACTGCCCATTTGGCATGTGTAATAATGTGTTTGCACTTCTGCATGCATATTTTGGAGAATACAAACCAGGACCTCACAGTTTGCAATGGAGCAAATGAAGCATGGTAGCGAGCCATTGAGAAGGCTGGGTTTGAATGCAAGTTCCTTGAATCGTTAGAAGTGTTGATTTCTAGGACAAAAGCAGCTTGCTTCGCTGATTACTTCTTTATAAATTAATTTAAAACTTGCCTATTAGCTGTAATTCATCTCTTCTAAGCTTGGTGAACAGGTGGTTTTAGCCCTGAAGACCTGCCAAAGAGCAAGTTCTCTATTTATTTATATTTTTAATTGCTCAGTTGTCACAGCCAGCCACCAAGCAGAAGTTATTCCACTGAATAATTTGACTTGGCATTTCAATGTCTGTTTTTTCCAGAGCTCCATGTTATTTGGCTGATCTTGACCCATGCCGTGCCATTCAGCTGTACATACCTCCATTTTTAACTACTTTTGTACTACTCTACTAAAGAATTATATTCATTGTGAATATCTAGTTTCTTATTTGTATCCACCCATAGCTCTCCTGGCTTTTTCTTTTATGTCAGCAAGGTCAAACTCTTTCCTCTTCTAATTATATATGGTACCTACTTTACTACTCAAACATGTCAGCTGTTGAAGTAATTACATTAGTGTAAAAGTCAAAAAAACCCCACAAAAAACAATGAGAAATGGAAGGAATACAAAGAATTTAAAGCTTTAAGATGAAAAGAAAGGGATTCTTACTGTCACTGAATGTACTAAGTCCACTCAGACAATATTGTTTCAGGTGTTAAAGAATCTGGGGACCTGGCTTGAATTTAGGCCAAAAATGCCAGTATTCTTCACTTTTCATTCTTTTTTATTAATGTTCAGATGAAAGCCATAAGGTTTTCATCAAATTAATTACCTTCAGGGAGGCATCTGTGTGTCTGAAGGAGAAGAAATCTTCAGTCTTGCCTGCTGAAGTTATTGTCTTACCTTAAATGAGATTGCTTAGGACCTCCCAAAAAGGAAACAGTGTACTAGCTTATGTGAAATGAACAGTTTTCAGGGCCCTGCTGAAGAAAACATAATGGTTTTCGATTAATTTTCCATTTGCATTGAATCTCTTCCTTCAATGTAAATATATTGAGAAAGTTATGATGAATCATAGTTGCCTTTTCAATTTAAAATATCTACATGCTTTTTGCTATTTGAGTAAAGACCCTATGTCCTATACTTCATGCTACAGGTCTTTACTGGTAGAAGTCCTCTCATTTAGCAGTGGGCAAAGCTTAAACATATTGATTCTTTTATATGTACATAGCCTAGTATCCTTTTCTTCTGGTGTGTGTAGTTCCATGCTCATCCTTAGGAGGACACAAGGGGAGAAGACCCGTGCACAAAAGGTAGTGTTTTATTTTAGGATTTTGACTGATGTCTTTTAACACATCTTCTGATTTGGGTTTACTTTGGGTAGAAACATAGTACTTGGTACTTAGAAGATGATTGTGGATATTAGGTATCAAAGATAATCTTGCAGATATTAGGTATCAAAGCACGTCTGGAAACAACTCTAAATCAGCTTTCCCAGTGATAACCACTCTCTGCTGGTACGTACCTTGGTTGGTCGTGCTTAACAGTCCAGCCCACTCTATTCTATAGAGTGAGACCTGGAGGTAGACTGAGCTTTCTTGGCTGATTCTGATCACCTCAGGAGTAGAGGAAAAGACCCATATTTTTCTGGTTGATTTTGCCCTAAGCAGAGTCAAGTGTGCAGTGTGTATTTAACCAATTTTGGCAATGGAGTATTCTGCAGTTGTTGTTATACATGGTGGCCACAGTAAGAGAACGCTGCTGTTAAACATTATGGTTTAGTGCTTAGATTTTTGCAGTCAGCTACACTTCATGGAAATCAAGTAACAGCGGAACCATCATCTTTGCTGTAGGTCAATGAAACCAAAAATCTGCATTTCAACACTCTGCTGATGAGAAGCTCCTCATTTCAGTCAAAACAGGATGGACTGGATGAGTGGATTTTAGTTATTCTATAACATTGCATCTGACTCCCTTCTGCGTTATGAAGTGAAGGTGAGATATATGATTATAGCAATAATTGCATAGCACTTTTTGAGTTTATTTTTGAAGCTGGTTAACTTACTCTTGTTCATGTTTCAAAGTCATCCATGTACCAGAGTGAAATTTTTCAGTCATTTACTTATTCACAGAGGAATACCGATCATCTACAAAATTTACAAATTGTTTCTGAATTCACCACTTCAAACTGAAAAAAATACTAAATAAATCAAAAGGTTTCTCACTCTTAAGCAAAATTGATTTTTATTTTGAAAAGTTTCATTACAAAATTGACATAATTTTGACTAATTAATTTGACTAATAAAGCCCTCATGGGTTATATATTTCAAGTTGAAAAATAAGTTTCTCTTAACCTAAAATTATTTGGGGATGGAGATGTTTGTCTGAATCAAAAAATTAAATTTTTAAATCTTGTATTGGCCAAAACATTATTTTTTTTTACGTTCCTTTAGCTTACTGTGAAAAACTGAATTATCTTTGCAGGTTCAGCCTTCTGTTCCACATCGCTTTTTGCATGAACTCGAGTTTAATTTTTACATTAATTGGTCTGATTGGATGACTACATTAAATTCTATGAAATCTCTTCTTTCATTATGAAACCACATGAAACACTGTGATGCAGCCCAAGTTTTTTGTTCACACTTGAACGAGAAGGGAAAAACCAGATGTGAACTGAACTGGAAGAAAAGTCACAGGGGACGTATGCATAAAACTTGCATTGAATTCAAAGAAACCAGGTCTTGAAGGAAGTTTTAAGCCACATCTTGTCAAACAAAGCTGATCTTTACAATAAGCATACTTGGTCTTGTGATCTATTCATGATCTCATCCATCCTTGTTTGGGGAAGATGGGATTGATATTTTGCAACAGGTTCAAATGTCATGCTTGGGCAATTTTTGATTTGTTGGAATTTGGAGGACTGTGAACTAGGTAGGTCTGGTGAGCCTAGCATAAATAGCACCAGAGCTATCAAATATGGAAATTTGCTCTCAACAGAAATCATCCAAAGTTCAAGAACATTATTATTACATTTGAATTGGGTCAGTTTGTCATGAGACAGCTCTAAGAGAGATTATATCATTTCCTGACATAAAAAGAAACGTTTGAGTTCTTTGATGATAGAGGAGTTGATCAGTTTCAGAGTGTTTCAGCGTTATGGCATGCCTATAACATGAGGATATGTTATTAACACTGTAATAAAAGAACCAGGCTTCATGAAATTTAACCTTTTAGAAACTCTGATTGAAAAGCAAAGCATTCTCTTCTTAGTACTTGCCTTTTTGTGTAGCAAGGTGTTTTAGAGGCTGGATCAGTTGTTAGTACTTGGAAAAGAATCCTTCTTTTTCACTTAAAAAATCAGGTTTTTGTAAGTGAAGGTTTACATTTTGTATTTTAAAACAGTGACTGCAGAGAACATATGTTGTAATTTCTTAACTCCAAAGAAATTCCAAATGGAGAGTTATAGACATAAGATTTGAAACCAGCCCATAACATCTGAACGTTGAATCTTTTCACTTATATTGTATGTCTGAAATTTTTGTTTTATTGGTATTTATTTCTTCATTGGTGCCTTTGGAGATGACCTTGAATTGTAGGTAGCCTTTAATTTTCATTTGTTTAGCCAGGAGAGGTTTCTCCTCTTATATCAAAGCTTAATATGAAGAAAGTTAAGACTTGCTACTTCTGTGGGACAAGTTAGCCAGGATTATGCAATGATACCTGTTTTCCACAAAACAAACTGCTCATAGTTTTAATGGGAGCTAGATAAAATATTGCAATTGACTTTTCAGGGCATTTAGGTAGAAGTCTTTTAATACTCAAAATAAATCAAAATAAATCAAAATAAATAGTTACTACAAAATGGATTGGAATACAGGAATTTTTATCTGCAAGTTTAAGAGAAGGTATTTGGATTCATGATCTACAACTGCCGTTAGTCTTCAATGGTTTTATGAGTCTGAAGTATTCTAATTCTCAAATTTCCTAATTTCACAGTAATTCACAGTGTGATATCAAGTTAACTGGGAAACCTAATCCAAATGAATCCAATCACATAAATGAAAATATATCTCTATTCTTTTGTTTATATTTTGTTTATATAATGTGTCTCAATTAAAACTCTTCATAGCTGCAGATATATTGTTCTAAAATCCCATATTCTAAGACATTTATTTCTACTATTGCCTATGCAAAATAACATGTACCCTTTCTGACACTAATGATCTGGTCTATAATTGTACCATAAATTTTTAATCTCTGAATTTTTTTTCCAAACAATTCATCTCAATGGGATAACCATTCTGACAGTTTCTCTAATCTCAACTCAAGAGAGAAAAAAATTAACCTTCATTTTCTTCC
The DNA here is from genome assembly GCA_002844005.1 of Limosa lapponica baueri. Classification (NCBI taxonomy): domain Eukaryota; kingdom Metazoa; phylum Chordata; class Aves; order Charadriiformes; family Scolopacidae; genus Limosa; species Limosa lapponica. The sequence goes on along the minus strand of KZ505909.1, from coordinate 342,213 downwards.
TTATGCCTGACATATTTCACCATATAATCAGATTGTTTTTCTTTAAATTAATGTTGGCTGCATGCTGTTTTTCTCTATTTGCAGGTATTAATGAATAAATTTAAACTCTGAATCACAGGTTTTTAAATTGGCTGAAGAAATAAATGTATAGCTACATTCATAAATATATATCAAAGCAGTCAAAAGCTTGGCTATATATTCTACCTTGATATGCAAACAAAATTTCCATTACTGTTAATGGGAGATAATGTGGGTGTTCTGAGGGCAGAATATATTCCACACAGTATCCTGTAACATGTTTTTTTCCTACTAGTCCCATTTTTCCTTCTTTGTATGCTGTTTGCTAATGCAACATAGCATTTGAATTTGAATTTTAGGAGCTTTACTGAAAACAGTAACAGAATTTATCACAACAGAAAGATTTTGCAAGATTCACAATGGACACATCTGTACTAGGAAACCAAACATGGCAAGGTCTCAGACCAAAGCATGTTTGGCCAGATGTAGATACCTAAATTGCAGACTTGCATGTTTAAGCAGATGAAGCCGTCCTGAATTTCTGTTCTGTGGTTAGGACCACACACAATGATAACAAAAAAAAAAGTCACGATTACTAATAATGTTGATGGTGGTGGCAAAGGGACATTGGCACCATGATGGTGATGCAGGAAGATGTCCATATGGCAGAAAAAAATTTACTTATCCCTGTACACAGGCTGCAGGCTAAACAATTAAAGCCAAAAACCAGATCATGTTGGAAGTGTTTTCTTAGGATGTTTAGTGCCACAGTTTATGATGAACGGCTAAATAAAAGTTCCTCTATGTCAGTGAGCTGTTCATAATTTTTACTGCCACTCATTTCATAAAAGTATTTTAAAATCCCTAGTTTTTTTGCACACACCCCAAATGGCACATCTCTCTGGGCTTTCACTGCAACTAGTGTTATTGAACAGTTTGCAAGTTCAGAACATTTATCTGTATAAGAACCAGAGCCAAAGCAATTCCTTTATTTTGTAAGTATCTAATGCTTTTCTTGCTTTTTATGTCATTTTGGTTGTGCCTTCAGTTCTCTTGAGAGAAAAAAAGTGAGAATGAGAGAATTGGGTGAGAAAGATGTTCCCCTCACAGTGAAAAAGTCTGGGCAGAACATCCCACAGCCCAATTTCAACAGTTATGTTCCCACTTCTGCTGGCATGTGTGTATAGCATGGTGACAAATGAAGTGCTAAGCAGCTGTGCTTAGCCAATGAAAATGGCATTTTTTTTTTTCACCCTGTGAAATGGGTTAGAAGAAAATTATTTAGAAGAAACATCCAATTAAAAAAAAAATAATAATTAGCAAACCAGTAAGAACTTCTCTAATAGTAGATGAGGGCGCCACTGGTGGTACTCACAGTTCCGTTATTGTGTGTCCCAGTCATTAAACTGTCATCAAGAAGGGATGGGTGGATCTAGGTTCCAGGTGACCACTGTCTGCAGACTAGTTGCAACTGTAAAGTTTTGGGTAACCTAAACACATAGCTTGTCCCTTAGCTTCTAATCAGCCTCAGATGTCCAACACGTCTATTTCATTATGTTTCAAGACTTCAATTTTCCTATCAATTGATAATTAATAATCTCAGGATCAACTGGCAACAGGAAAAATGCAAATCAGATTAAACCCAGTTAGATTCCTTTAAGACCAGAAAGGATATCTACTATTGAAATGTTGAGGTACTCACTCTGCATACAGCATAAAGCAAAATGCTAACACATGAACTGAAGTAATTTTGGTTCTAATAAAGCTTCAAGCTGTGGTTAAAATCATTCTGTGGTGATGTAGTTTTATTTTTGAAAAGCATGATAAAGGTATTTCTGAACCTATCTAGGATTGATCTTTACAGCTCTACTAGATGCAATAAACAAAAAATTGAAAATGAGGAGAAAAAGATAGAGGTGATGATAAAATTTTTGTAGTATTGTTTCAAAGGCTGTAACAAACAGCTGTGTGTACAGGCATTAGTGGAGGAGGTGCTGGTACAACAACAGAACAATATGATTTTTTTGGAAGAACTACCAAGGAAAGGTGGAATTGTGATAGAAAATGGCTAGGTTTGGGGGATCCAATTAGAGTTTTAAACCACAAGAAAAAAATGACCAAAATCTCCTTGCTTCCTTTCGTCATTTTGATAATTTTGCTCCTTGGGAATTAAGTATGTTTTTGCTTATGAGATAGAACTCATGTATCCTCATGAAACCTTGAGCTACTAACTGTGGCATCACTCTCCAGGGGAACATATGCAAACAAGTTACAGTAGTCTCTTGCCTACAGTACTGTCATATTTCATTTAAAAAATTATATGAGATTTCACACAGAAGAAACAGTCGTTGCGTTCCCTTACTTGTGAATTGCGTGCCAGAGTGCTCCCATTAGACATCAAATGAAAAACATGTCCAATAGATAATGTGTATATTTATACTCAATATCTCAACATCTTTCAGCTTTACGTATCCCAAAGTCTTAGCATGTTCTCTTGATGGAGACAGATATTACGAGCAGTAAATTGTGCAGTCTTGGACCAGATCTCTTGGCTCTGGCAGGAATCAACATGTTGAAAGGATTATGCTGCTTTTTTATATATGTAAATAACACATTTTTGTATTGCTGTGTGTATTCTCCAAATGTTAAGGAAATAAATAATTTAGGTAGAGAATGCGATGCCTTTTATTGAACTATGGTGTACAATATGCTAGGCCCAAATATTGTTTTCATGAAAATAAAATATTTCCAAGTCTTCAAGTCTATACTGACCAACCCCGATTTTATTAAAACAACATTTTCTTCCTCTCCTTTAGAAAGACTGAAAGGCTACCTCTTGCATGGGCCAGTCTTCTGCCCTGGGACAATACTCTCATCAAAGAACTCCCAAGGATTCATTTACAAAGTAGGAAATGAACCAAACCGCACATCTACTTCTTCGAACTGTTTAATCTCAAAGATATGTGTCAGAGTCTAAATGGACTTTATCTGTCAGAATCAAAGCCCTTGATGATCCACTCCAAGGCTTTGAAGAAGGCAAAACGCTCTATCCCTGTTGCTGAAGCATACAGTACAATAGCTAGAGAAAATTTCATTATGCCCATGATAATGACAAAAATACACTCCACATTAACTAGTGTAGCACTTCTTGTCTGAGTTACGGGGTAAAGGATCATCAAGATAGATAAAGGTCAGCAGTGACGATGCTAAGGGTAATGACTACTGTACAGGAACAGAAACTCTCCACTGCCATGCACTGTGTAACAGTTTATTGGATGCTTCTAGCTAAACAATGGCAAAATATGCTTATTCTCCATTATAAAACTGTCCACAATTTGGACTCACTTTGCAAGAAGATAGGATTTTCACTGTAAACATGTCTACAAGAAAAATCAAGGTTTGAAGGAAAACATTTTGCCAAAAATTTATGTTAAGCAAGACATCGAGAAGGAAGAGAAGAATCTGAAACCACTCAAAATAAACAAACCCCAGCCTTGCTAGGAGTCTAACCTTGTCTGTTGCATATGTGCACATGACTTGCAGCACAGAGGGTGTTACATGTTTATTTTGAAGCAAGGAAGTTGAAAGTGGACATTAAAAGCCTTGTTTTGTGATATACACTTGACTGCATTGCATTTCTCACTTGGTGTTTTCTAAGTTTGGAGTGCTTGTCTTTGCAATGTCAGGGTTCTTTCAAAAGGGTGTCTGTGCATGAAGGAGAGAAAGTAATTTTCTAGGTTTTTAATAAAGAAAAAAGGAGAAAAAAACCCAACACAAGCACAAATTCCATCTGAGTGACATGCACATGCACCTTTACAGGCACAGCAACCTTTAGATCCACTGCCCACACCTCTTGCCTCTCGAGATAATTTTGTAACTGCTGGATGAGGTTCTCATCCTTTCTGCTGAACAGCACTAACAGACACTGAAATGCACAGTCTTCCAGTGGAGATGTGCAAAATGCTTGCTGTGAGGTTTAGGAGCTGTGGAGCTTCAGATACATCTGCCCCTTTTTCTCTCAGTGGTACCTGACCTTGTATATGATGCCACATCTAATTCCTGAACTCCTGCTGAGCTCAATTTTGTCCAGTTCAAATTGGACTGCATGTTCTTTACAAAGCCTGGGCTGAGCAATCAGTGGCAAAAAAACTGAATTCACACAAAAAGAGAAAGAGACACTTCCTGGCCTTGAGAGCTGGCAGCCGGCAGGAAAACACAACCAGTGAGGAAGGAATTTTTAAGCACACAGCTGCCAACTGCTCTTGTCTGAGCACAGACAAACTCAATGCCTTTTAGAAAACCTACAGCTAGAGACAGAAATAGCATGCGACCCATCCTTAGTCCAGATTTCACTTTCCATCTGTTTAATTTTGAGTCTCTACCACAAAATCTAATATACTCAGTGTTATTCCAACAAACAGTTGTAAAGTTTTATTTTTATTTTTCTGAGATGGGCAATCAGTGCGTTTTACTTGAATGTCTTAGAAGCGGATGAGGTTCTTTGAATTATGGTCTCTGAAAATTCAGCCTAAGGGAGATACCAAGCCTGGAAAATTTTAGCCTGAATGGTTACAGTTTGACAGAATTTTAAACCACTGAAAATCAATATTTATTAGGAGTGTTGTGAAACTTCAAATGTAGGTGGTGTTACCACCTCCATTAACAATACATGTGAAAATTCAACATCTACCTACAGAAAACGAGACTCATGTATTAGAGTGTTGGTATATTAATATGCATATGGAGAGAGAGAGAAAATAAAATGCTTCTTTCCATATTTTTTTAATGAGACAGAATCATATATTAGCAAGAAAAACAGGCATACTTAAGAAATTAAATTGAACAGAAATAAGAACAACTCTGGCTTTATACATTCCCTTGACAAATCTCTTGAGTTTTTATGACTGTGTAATCCAGCTCCTGTCACAGTCTTCTGCTGTGGCATCTTTCAGACGATTAGTTTTGTGCATAGTTATTAGTCTGATGCTGCTAATCTCTTATTTCTGCAGGAATAAACTCAACTGCTTCTATCTGAGTGCTTATGGTTTCTTTTAAAAGGGAGTAATTCAGATGGCCTAATGGGAAGTGGGAGATACAAATTTAAAGACATTTTTTGATCTTTTGTACATTTCAAGTGGTCATATTTTCCAGCATTATCTGGAAGAAGGTGACTAATAGCATTCAACTGTGGTACCTCCTGTTAATTAAGAAATATAATTGGTGTGATTTCCTTCACCTACATTAGTTGGGTTAAAAGTAATGCATGTAGGCCAATCCAGTTCCCCATCAGTGGAGAGGGTGACTTGTTCCCATCAGAGAACAGGTTCTGTATTGCGGAATAATCAGCTTCCCTGTGGAGCTGTCTGTTTTTCCCCATTAATTACAGAAGTGGGTCTAGATGATTTGTATATGTCAGACACCCAAGTTTTAGATGGCTACACCTAATGGAGATGAGACTCACTTGGTGGCTGTAATCATTTTCCTTCTTCCTGTAGGGATGAAGGTTACATAGACACAAATGTTTTATTGTCTTCTCAGTGTTCCCAGCCACTGTTAGCAGCTCAAGTATATTTCAACCTGATTTAAGATCAAATACTGAGCAGATGCAACAACAGTAAACTTGGTTTCTGGCTATCCAGGATCCTAGGTGAAGACTCATTCTCTGAGTCCTCTCTTTAGCATTTTGTGCTTTTTATCCTAAGACATTCCTGATTCACCTACTAAAGGTATCATAGTTCCATAAAATTGTCTAAATGTACTGGAGACTTTGTCTGAGGCTTCAGACAGATAAAAGTGATGTGAAGAATACATGTACCTTTGTGAGTAAAAACTGTACCTTGGAGAGTAAAATGCTTTTTTGGAGGCAGATAGATCTTATGAGTTTGTTATTTGTTGACTTAACATTCATGTGAACCAACCAAAACATAGTAAATATATGGGTATTCTTACATATTCTAGCCTATGACCTTTCTTTTTGCTTGTTTCCAGACTCAGGAAACTAAGTCTTCACATTTATTCCTGTCACCAGTAAAGAATCATAAGTACTTTTTTCTCTTGCTAAACAAGAAATGCTTCCCCTTGTCTTCTCTTCAAGCTCCCTCTGTGGCTTATTCTTCTTGTGGCTGCCATACCTGAAAGACTAAATATCAACTCCCTTATTGATACCAGTCTTGATATCGCAAGAGTCACGCTTTTTTTCCAACATTGCTTTCAGATTTTCTTCCAATACTGAACAGTAGGGGAGATTCTACCACAAGAAAGGCGAGATCCTTAGCTGGGACTTTGTGCTCGTTTTGGCTGGGGTAAAGTTAATTTTCTTCATTGAAGCTAGTATGGGGCTATGTTTTGGATAACACAAGGATCTTTTAGTTGTTGCTGAGCAGTGCTTACACAGCATCAAGGGCTTTTCTGCTCTTCACATCACGCCACCAGAGAGTAGGCTGTGCGTGCACAAGAAGTTAGGAGGAGATACAGCCAGGACAGCTGACCCCAACCGACCAAAGAGATATTCCATACCATATGACACCATGCTCAGCATATAAAGCTGGGGGAAGAAGAAGAAGGAAGGGGAGACGTTCAGAGTTATGTCATTTTGCCTTCCCAAGTAACCATTACACTCAATGGAGCCCTGCTTTCCTGGAAATGGCTGATGGGTCTGCCAATGGGAAGTGGTGAATGAATTCCTTGTTTTGCTTCACTTGTGTGCATGGCTTTTGCTTCATTTATTAAACTGTCTTTATCTCAACCCATGAGTTTTCGTAGTTTTACTCTTCGGATTCCTTCCCCCCTCCCACTGAGGTTGAGTGAGCGAGCAGCTCTGTGGTGCTTAGTTGCTTGCTGTGGTTAAACCATGACAGCCCTCTGAGCTTATTCATGATTTAAAGGATTATGGCACCCTTAGATAGAAAGCAGAGCGTGGCACTACCTTTTGAGAGGTTCTTGGTGATGTAACTTGTGAATTTCCTGTAGTCAATGTCCCATCTTTCTTTCTCCAGAGCTCATGAGATCTGTGACTGCTTTCCTCAAATCTCAATTAAGCAAGCTCTTAAGTCCGTAGGCTGACAAACAGACATCATCCCACTTTCCCTGCAACCATGTGGCCTCTGAAACACACCTTTAGAAATGTCTCTTTTCCTCAGAGAAATTGCAAATAAGTTCAAAATATGCCAGCAAAGAGGGAAGGATTTCTTCTCACTTTCTTCTGAAGAGTTATGCAAAACCAGAAACGCTTATGGGCATAGTTTTCTTAAGCTACTCCTCATCTCAGTTTCCACCTGGCATCTCTTTGTCCATTAAATGTCTTGTCATACACAAAATTAGAAAGAAAGGTTGTCTGTTCCTAATTCATTCTTTGAAATGTCTACCACAGCAGTACAATAAATAAACATAAACTTTGTATCCCTGAGATGAGAAATCAATCTACAGAGGTAACTTTTAGATATTTCATCTAGAAGAAGAATCCAGAGAGGAGGAAGATTAAGTGAAATGGAGAAGTGAAGAACTTGCCTGTCATCTTGCCTCATGTTTGTTAATTGGATACAACTGTAGGAAGAGGCAACATTCAGCTTCAGGGATCTTTCTGTGTGAAAAGCAAAGGTGAATTCCCTGATTCACTACAAAAGCTCTTTTCCTCTTTTTTTTTTTTTTTTCATTGAGATTATTGATTTTTCTGACGTATTTTAAGTATCTCTTTCTAGCTGCTGCCTTTTTCCATCCCAGACTCTGCCTGCCCTCCTCTGGTCTTTCCACACCTTCACAGGCAAAAAACTGAAATGCTGAAATATCTGAAAAACAGAAATGTTGTAAGAAAGAAAAAAAAAAGGTGTGACTAAATGGGAAACTAGAAACTCTGAATGTAATGCCTACCTTAGGATAAGTAATCTGAGAAGTATCTACCAAATTTACGATCACTAGCTTATTGGCTAGGCAGGCCTTTAGTCTCCTCCTTTGTTCAGGCACCTCAAAAATCTCATGGTGAATGAATTTGTCTGTGTGGGTGACGTTTATTTTAGGAAAGAATAGTGAATCCACACTTCTTGAGTCATGGTAAAATATCTGTACATACCATTCTGTCTTTTTAGATTACTTTTCTCAGTCTTAAAATGCATGTGAAAATTTAGAATTCAGAAGTTTGTAGAAAGCCAAAAAATCAAAGAACAGTGTTTGCATTAAAACACGGGAGAGACTTGTTCTTTAGGTGTGATGTTTTCTCCTTCTTCCCCAAGTTGCAGATTTCAAAAAATCTACGGGCAATGCACAGGGAATTTTCCTCTAAAGTTTGTCAATATATTTCTTAATTTTTTGTTCCTGTTCCTCCTGACCATGCGACATAGCTGGGCAGGGAAAGAGCAAGAGAGAAAAAATGAAGATGTTCACAACAATGGAGTGCTGCTAGAAAACCACCATCTGACTTGTGCTGGCAAATGACGTTTCAAGGTAATTAGTGCCTGGAACGGACTGATACTTAGAAGAAAAAGAGAACATATCCTAGAGATTCCTGTTGGTCTTCTTTAAATTTTAAAAGCATTTGCTTAACTTATTCTTTGAATGTTATTTTAAAACATTCACAAGTATCAGTGATGTTCAGGGAGTTTGTACCAAACAGCTGGAAGCTCTTTGGTGGCTTACCTGATCTGACTCAACACGTCTTCCTCGTAAGCACAATCTTTGCCATTGCCCAAAGATACCCCCTTTCACACGGAAAAGTGTAAAAGCAGCACTTTGGAGGAAGACTTTGCAATGCAGTTAAGTACAGTGCAATGTGACAGAAAATACAGACCCCTTGATGCCAATATTCCAAGGAACCTCACATAAAGCAAAAGTCATAGCAGTCATTAGTATGTTGAACTGAAACAGGTCCACTGAAAGGAACAGAGATAGTGAGAACAAAAAGACTTAGACTACCCAAAACTTCATTAAACACAGAAACTAGGGTTGAGATTCAGTTCCAGAAAAATGTGAATAAAGTCTATATGTAGGTGTCTCCATGCGCACTGGGTACCTGAGATCTCATTGTAGTCCATGGTGTCAGTACAGTCTCAGGGTCCCAATTCAGTTCACTTTGTTGTGTTGCCTAGAATCTCAGCCCAATTGCCAATATCTCTTGTCATGTGAGATGTTATATAGAATCCCAGATACCTCCATGTGACTAGAATCATAGAATCATAGAATGTTAAGAATTGGAAGGGAACTTAAATTTCATCTATTTCCAACACCCCTGCCATGGGCAAAGACACATTCCACTAGACCAGTTTGCTCAAAGCCCCATCCAGGCTAGCCTTGAACATTTCCAGGGATGGGGCATCCACAACTTCCCTGGGCAACCTGTTCCAGTGTCTCACAACCCACACAGTAAAGAGTTTCTTCCTGATATCTAGTCTAAATCTACACTCTTTCAGTTTAATACTGTTGCCCCTCGTCCTATTACTACAGTCCCTGATAGAGTCCCTCCCCATCTCTCCTGTAGGCCCCCTTTAAGTACTGGAAGGCTGCTCTAAGGTCTCCCCGGAGCCTTCTCTTCTCCAGGTTGAACAGCTCCAATGCTCTCAGTGTGTCTTCGTAGGAGAGGTACTCCAGCCCTGATTGTCTTTGCAGCCCTCCTCTGGAACCGCTCCAACAGATTCATGTCTTTCTTTGCGTGACGCAGGATACCGAGCTCTTCTGAAGTGGTAACTGGAGGTTAGACTTGATACTTTATAGTCTAGAATTATACTCAGAAACCATACAAAGTAATTAAATTGAACCCTAAATCTCCAGTGACTGTAATACATTCAATACCTAGCTGGCATGTAGACACCTTAATACCAGGTATTTTCATCTTGAATGGAGTCCTTCTCTGAAGGACAAGTTTAATACAGTGATGTAATATTGCAGCAAAAATTACCAGCTTTTCAGCGTCGAGAGTTGATAATTCCTTTAACTGTCCTTTAGAATTTTCCCATACTGAAAAATAAATTGTGTCTTAAACCCTTCAACATATTTCTCAAGCAGTTTCTGTCATTTAAAATGCCGTGGATTTCCTAATGAAGGCAATTTCTTTGTGTTTCACTTTCACATTTATAACTTCACAGTGATGTGGTCATAAATTAAATTCTACAAGTGTTTCCAATCTATTCTGATTAAACTTTGATATTTTTAGCTACATAGAAAGGTTTGCAACGGTTTCAGCCCTCTTCTAGATGCTGTACAAACTGTAATGGATACCAGTCTCTAACTAGATAATTTATAATCTGAGGCACATTCTGGTGGTGAGGAACATAAGTAAATTTCCCATTAGTTTGTATGAATCACTAGTTTATACTGTAACATCTTAATTTCACATCAATTAATCATGTGATTATTGGTTTAAGATATTCATAGTGGAAAAACGTTTTGAGAAAGATGAGTAATCAAACTGTTTTGAAAAGCAGCTGTTCATGCACAGTTGACAGGAACTTGTGCTATTACTGTGTGTGAGTGGGATTACAAAAATTTCTGCCTTCATAAAGGAAGAAAAAAATTCTATATTTTCAAAGTCACCTCGTGTCCATTGACCTGAATGCTATATTGCTTGAGTTTCTGCTATGTGTCTTCTCAGTTCATTCATTAAAAATAGAATTAAAAAAAAAAAAAAACCAAAACAAAACACAAAAACGAAAAAGGTATGAGTGGGTGGGAAGACAGTGCAGGAAATTAGAACGAGTTGTGGGTTTTCCTGTGGCAGGTTTCTTCAGTTAGTTATCAAAGGTCTCCATTTGAAATAAATGACTACTTTACAATTGTGTCTTCTCTCTGACAGCAAGCAAGCCAGCAAGGAATGTGGTGTGCAGCTTAAAAAAACAGGGAAAGATTGTATAGGTGAAAACATAGCTAAGACCTAATCAGAAAGGTAATTGGGACCTGTTCCCTGTGTGCCTATGCCTGCTACTGAAGCCACTGGGAGTTACCATTGCATTAGACCTTCAGAAGTATGCTATTAGCAAATGGTTCTTACTGGCATGAATGTGGACATTAGGAATAAGTTCATGTACTAGATTAGTTAGTTTCTGCAATTTCTTGCTTGTTTCACTAAAGAGAGAAAAAATTTCAAGCCTGCTCCAAGGAACTCATTTACCTTGAAATATGTACTATACAGTTCACATTAGTTTACAGTGAGTTTTCAAGCTACTCTCATTGTCTTAGGTTTAACAGTTACTCTTTATTTATCTTTCTACTCTAAGCATTCCCCTCTATAGGACTGGCAACTGTTCTACCAATAAAAGTGGCCACTTTCTGGTGTCTGACATGCCTAGCTAGAGCAGACAGGGAACATCTGGATCATCTGCCTTACTAGCTGTGTGTGCTCCACTTTCAGCCTATTATTCCATCCACCTAAAATTCATCCTGTGTTTTCAATTCATCTTCCTACATATTTCCTCCCCGAAGGCCCAAATCTGCATCCAGTGAAGTCAGTGTGAAAGTTATATGAGAAAGTTCAAGCCTTTAGACTGATTTAACAAGGTACTTAAGCACATACCTGGCTTAGCACACAAGAACCTTCTCATTGAAAGCAGCAGAAAGATTGTGACTGGCCTAATTGGGAACAAGAGCAAGCTATGAACCATTAAGCAGCTGCTGAATTCCACTGCAGCAGTGACTGTATTTCAGTGATGGTCTGGGTGTGAGCCCTGTGAATAGTTTATGATCTGCTTGGGAACCTTAAGAATGAAAGCAGCTCTATACCAGCTGCACCCAACATGGAATTTACCAGTCTAGGCAATATATCTGCTGGTCCACAGCCACCAAGAAGCTTGGATAAAGGAAAAAGGTATTTTTCAGAAAAAAAATTAGAATTCTAACTCCCCAAACTCAAGTCTAATCAATGAAGAGTATTTGTCAAGACTCTCACAAAGATATAGAAATTATTTTATGTGTCTCTGTCCTGGGTTGAGAGACACAGGACTAACTTTTCTTCTAATGCTGGGGAAATTTGCACTTTTAGAAGACTAGTGTCTGAATTTGTGGAAATATTTACTTTTTCTCTATGGGAATTCAAGGTTAGTGTTTTCGAGCCTTGCCAGGTGCAGGGACAAGGAGGAGCAAGGCCTGGGCATTTGACCCAGGCTGGCCAACAGGATTATTTCA